>MU204275.1:150843-187366 GCA_017309775.1 Paedocypris sp. Pulau Singkep
TATCGGTTGTAATGGTGTTGGCCAAATACGAAATCCAAAAACTCCCAAGAGATAGAATTACAATGAAATAAAATTCCAATTTTACTTCTGATGCAACCAATCATGCACAGTGTGAAAAAGTATGGTAAAATGAAATGTAAATATAAATCAGATAATAATAGATATAAATAAGACAAAGTTATTGTAATATTTAATTTATATCTAAATATTATATTGATAGTATATTATTTGTTGATACAAAAAATGCATTTAAAGCAAGGTGAATTAGTAAACAGTGGTAAAAAAAAAAAAAAAGAAAGTTAATTAAAAATAATTAGTATATTTGGAAAATAAAGATAAACAGTAAGTTTTCCATTTATAAAAAAAAAAAGATAAAAAGTTAGTTGAATGTGAATGACGTATTTGTAAATAAAAAAGTAAATATTAAATGTATAGTGTATTTGCAAATGAAGTAAAGATTAAATGTATAGTATTTATAAATAAAAACGGTAATGTTAAATAAACAGTATGTTTGTAAGTAAGAAAGTAAATATTAAATGGATGGTTCAGTATATTGTAAAATAGTAAATATTTTTTGTAAGTAATGGTGTATTGTAAATAAAAAAGTAAATATTAAATTAATAGTGTATATGTAAATGAAGTAAAAAACAAGTTAATATTAAAGAAATATTTGTACAAAAAAACTACAGTACATGTAAAGTAAATAGTATATTTGTAAAGTTTTGTCTTTTCCTCAGTTCGTTGCATTACCAAACTTGAAAAGTCGTTGGCGTGCGTGTGAGTGGATGGAGTTACCGGTGGTTCTTCTAGAAGGCTGTGTGTCCTCACCCTCGGCGGCGGTCTCGTGCTTTATCTGAGGGCTGCTGGAGGACTTCTGCACGGCGGCGTTCCTCTCAGGCCTCCTGAACTCCACGCTGGCTGCTTCCTCGCACCTGTTGGCATGGCTTTCAGGCCCGCTTTGCCTGTGGAAGCCCCTGGAGGAGGCCGCAGCAGAAGGGCTGGAGGTGGCCTCGTCATACTGCAGTGGGCCGTTGTCCTCGCGCTGTGGTCCGCCACTCTCCACGGAGCGTTCCTCGAAGGCCGAGAACGTCCTGGAGTTGCGGCTCCTGGACTCGGGGAACTCCGAGTAACTCCAGCGGTTCTGTGGAGGCTTGGACAGGAGAACCTCCAGCTGCTCGTAGAACCTCATGACGCGGCGAGGATCCCCGATGTCGGCTTTGCCCCTCTGCAGGGAGCGATACAGGTACTTGAGGTTCTTGTACTTGGTGCGGCACTGCTTCCAGTCCCTCTCCACGCCCTGCTGCAGGAGCCGGCGCGAGATCTGCACAAACACTTCCTTGTTCCTGGTGGAGCTCTGGAGCTGCCGCTGGATCCCTTCTTCAGCCCAGATCCGCAGCAGCGCCGACACCTCCTCTTCGCTCCAGTTCCTGCCCGAGTCGTGCACCGTGATGATGTTGATCTCCTGTGCCGCCGGGCCTAGAGTGGAGAGCCGAGTCCTTCAGCGGTTCGTGCCAGCTCGTGGAGAACAACATCTCACCTGTTTGGCTCGAGATCAGCGAATGAGTGGCGGTGTTCATCATGGTTTGCATCTCCGCCAGACTGTCATCTGCAAAAGCCGGAAAGGGTTTACGAAAGAGCGTTTGTCAATGTGGCCACTAGAGGCGGTGTTCAAACTGCTCTGGATTTAATCGTCCAGTGAAGTCACACACACACACACACACACCCGGAGCAGTGGGCAGTATTAATCTGTGGCGCATGTGTCTTGCCCAATGACACTGTTCTGGAACTCTCCAAATCGGGATTCAAACCTGGTGGCAGGTCCAATCTTTGGAAAATAATATTTCTCGACAGAACATACCATATTTACACGAATAAAAGCACCACGCAAAAACAAAACAAAAAATTACATATGGCTAAATAAGTGAATTTCTCTTAAAAACACCTATTTTTCTTTATTAACAAACCTAACTTGTGACTTGTCACTTTGATGTCGTTTTACTTGAATAATAGTTAAAAAAAATCTATTTTAGGGATCGGAACTACAGCTCCCATAATTCATTGGGATCTAATGAATCCATTTATTTGTGATTGATCCTGACTTGAAACATGGGAAAAATGGGGGGCTATATTTACATGCAAATTTGAAATTGGCGAGTGCTTATATTCTATGCCATGGAATTAGTTTAGAAATACCAACCGTAAATTTCTAATAAACTAATGAAAATGCTTCACATTTACGTTTGTTTTTTTATTTTTTTTATTCACATTTTCGTATGAAACATTTGAACACATTTTGTCGCTTCGGATTTTGTGTTCGTTTTTTTTTTCTTTTCTTTTTTGGATTTCTGGCCCAAGATTCACTTGGGGTGGCCCTTACACTGATTGGCTGGTGATAATCTGATTGACAGCAGCATTCACTGTGAGAATGTAATTGACTGGACGAGGGGGAGGAGTTTAGCGAGCGCTTAAACATATTCATAATCGGAATACCTTCAGCGTCAGAGTATTAAAAAAAAAAACGAACAAACGGAATATCCGAAGATAAAAAAAAAAGTTTCAAACGAAAACGTCAACATTGCAAGCAAAAAATAAAACCACAAACATAAATCTGAAGCATTCTCGTTAGTTTCTTTTTATCAAATTTACGTTTGATATTTTTGCCACTAATCTGATTCCATAATATACAGTACTTTTGCAGAAAAATGACCTCGGTTGCAGAACCAGCTAGAGTGGGATTCAAACCTGCAACCTCTTGGATTCAAGTCCAAATCTATGGAATCAGCAACTGTCCATCCCATTCTCACCATCCAATCAGAGAAGGGCCACCCCCACGTGAAGCTTGGGTCAAAAATCCAAAGCAAAAAAAAAAACAAAAGCGAACAAAAAACCTGAAGCGAAAAAAAAAAAAAAAAGTTTCAAACGAAAACGTGAAGATTGCGAGCGAAAAATACAAATCCAAACGTAAATGTGAAGCATTTTTGTTCGTTTCATCAAATTATGTTTTATATTTTTGGCACTAATCTGATTACATGCAAATCTGCTAAAAAAAAAAGAAATATATATATATATATATAATATTTATATATATTATATAATAAACGTCAACAAACTCACCATCATCGATCTTAATGACTTGCTGGTCGTCAGCGCTGCTCCTCGCCGCCACGTGTTTGCTCCCGGGGGCATTGCCCTGCATGATGGCGTCCAGCTCCGCGAAGAAGCGTATGGGGTGACTTTGGCTCTTGCTGACTTTGTAGTCATACTTCATGTTCTTGTATTTGGTCCGACACTGTCTCCAGTCCCGCAGGACGCCGTACTGGCACTCCAGGCGCCGCGCCATCTCCTCGAAAATGGCCTTGTTCCGGTGGGAGCGCTGCAGCTGCTTGTGAACGTCCTTATCTGCCCAGACGTTCAGGAGGGCACGGATCTCCTTGTCCGACCAGTGTCTTCCTCCTTCCAGCCCTGAACGGAAAGAAAAGAATATATTCAGATGTTCCACGAGCATTTCCCGTGGCTGTGGTGCTTGACCTCGCTGGCTGAGGGCCACAATGATGGACCATCTTTACCAATGACTTTGTAATGTTAGCGTTCCAGAGGAGACTGGAACATTTTCATAGCCACTGTCGATCTAGCTTGCTCTTCTGGTCAAAGGCCAAATGGACGTTTTTTTTTTTTATTGACTCCTAATTCCGTTTTCTCTAATTCCGTGTAGCGGCTTTGAGACTTTGAGTGTAGCGGACTGAGAAAAGCGCCATGTGAATAAACTTGGACTTGTCTGTGAAAATTATTTAACTAGTTTAATTAAACTAATGGTTTAATTCAATATTCAGTTCCATGTTTAACATTGGTCTTGTTGCTGAAACGTGAGAAAAGAAATGAACCAATCATTCGTGAGCTCGTCGTCCAATGCTTTTCCAGTCTCGGATTTGGGAAGTTCACTGTATAGTAAACTTTAACCAATTAGAAAAAAAAGTTTAACCAACAGAAATGTCTGAAGGTCGTCTCCAATGGAAAACCTTTCTAATACTAGCCTACAAGCAAAAGAATCATAACCTCGTCTTCCAAACGCACTAAAATCAATATGTGAACATGAAAATAAGAGCCACATTCAAGGTTGGGCATCGCTGTTCTGTTGACGTGTTTTTTTTTTTTTTTTTTCCCCAGTTTTTACGTTTCTTAAAATGGGTGCTCTCCCATTAGCTCAGTCTGTTTGGTACACCAGGTCACGGGTTCGATTCCCAAAGCAGGAAATATTGTTGATTTGTAAAAAAAAAAAAAAAAGTGTGGGATAAAAATGTTTGCTAAATGACTGCGAAGTCAAGTCAAGTCAAATAGTCTTTCTGGGCGTCTTTTTGAAGAACGCATCCGTTTACCTTCTCCAAGTGAAGCCGCCTCGTCTCTTCGACCACTTGACGTGGACTCTTCGTCTTCCGCGTAGGGCGGTTGGTAGAGCGCCGGCCTCCAGTCTGGAAGAGCCATGGTCCTGCTCTGAGCCTCACAGTCCACCCAGTCCCGGCCCACCCCGAGCTCTCTCAGCCGGCTGGAGATGGCCTCGTACTTGGCCCGGCTCTCCTCCACGTCCCACGCTCGCTCTTCCTTCCAGACCGAGAGCAGAGCTTTGACTTCATCTCCTCTCCACGGCCTGTGCTGCTCGGCTTCAGCCTCCATGTTTCTAAGCTTGCCTAGAAATGGCTTCTGCTGGCTGGCTTCTGCGCCGATCTTCTCCGCTGCGCTCCCCCTCCCCCTCCCTGTTGACTTTAAGCTCAGTGTCCAAGGCAACCAGACGGCTGAGCCAGTTAGGAGCGTCCACGTGACTGGGATCGGCCACATGACTGGCTTAAGCTGTGTGCGCAGGGGGATGGGCCTGCGGAGGGAACGTGAGAAGTGGCTTGGAGAGCTGTGGATCTGGCCTGCTGAAGCACGCAGAAAGACACGGCGGGGGAGAAGATCCACAGCCTGTTTCTCCTCCTCCTCCTCCTCCGATCTGAAACTCGCCTCCATATGACTGGCTTCTCAAACCAGTTTGTTCTGTTTTAGTCATAGACTTTTGTTTTTTTTTTTTTGGATTAGTAAAGCTGTTGGGGGTTTTCTGGAGGACGTTTGTCTCGCTTTTTAAGTGTAAATCCAGGACTTCTTTTGTTTTTGTAATGTAAAGGTGTGGGCTTTTTTCGTAGTGTGCTGTTGTTTTAAAAATACATTAGTTTGTTCTATATTTTGTGGGATTTTTCTGAACTGGCAGCAGTGTGAAAGACAGTCTTAATGTAAAAGAGTTATAATTGTTTATTTGTAATTTGATGTAAATTTCTGCAAATGGACTCGTTGCTTTTTCTCCTGGTATTTTGAGACAGTTAAAACTGTGAAAAGCGCCCTACATATACTCATTGCTATTATAATTATTATTATTATCAGGAAGTGCAGCCTGGGGAAATAGTCCAGATATCCAGGAAATAGTCCAGATATCCCTATAATTTTAAATAATAATTTTAGATAAATAAATGAGCACATAAATAAGTATTAATAAAAAAAATTGAAACAAAAATTACGAAAAAGATGGAAACAAAAAGGCTCAAGATGTCATTTGTAACGTTTAAAGAGAAATGATTTTGTGACCGTATCTGTGTAAGTTGTGTTATAATTAATTGTGATATAATTGATGAGATTTAAATGACCATATAATTGAAATAAAGCATTATTTATAATCTGAAGTATGAAGCACGGTATGAGGTGCGTGTAAGAGATAAAGACCGTCTCGTGAAGACAGTCGCTTCCATAATGGAATAATATGACAAGCTACCCATTTCTGAGCAAAATGATGAAAAGTTAAATACATATTTGACAGATCAGGTTCATAAAAGGCTTTTTGTTTATATCTTTAAAAATTAAAAATATGCTAAATGTATATCAAATATTTAATAATTAATACTAATACTTTTTTCATAATTTGTTTTCTCAATAAAACGTATTTACATCACTTTGTAAATATATCTTGTTTGAAGGTGATTACATATAGTTGTAATTTATTAATAAATGAAACAAAAAGTTTACTTTTTTTTAGTCCAGTGTGAGTTTAGTTCAGTTTAGTTTCATAATACTGTTGACAGTGTCTTAATTTAAATAATATATTTGTATAATTTGTATACAAGCACAATAAATTAACCTGTATAAAATATTTGGATTTATGGGGCATACAAAAGAAAATGTTAAATAAATAACACAAAAATGAAAAGCAGTACAGACAGAACACAAATACATATGAAACACAAACAATGATGTTTATAATATATATTACTAAAATATATTTATAAATAAAAATAACTTATACAATATTTGTATTTATAAGACATTAACGAGGCGAAAAAAATCACAAAATTGAAAAGCAGCACAGACAGAACACAAACAAACAATGAGTGACTTTATATAATATAATAATAATATTTATAATTGAATAAAATGTAATTATAATAAATAACTAACTTATGTAAAATGTGTTTATAAGGCATGAATAAAATTTCCAAAAAATGGTATAGATGGTGTAAACACATATTAGACAAATAGACACATATCAGACTAAAACAAGTGGCGTTACAAGGACATTTTTTTTTTTTATTTTATTTTTTTTTTATTTTATACTATTTTATTGTATTGTTTTTATATATTTATTGTTTCATTCCATCAGGGGCCAAGAAAGTGCGGGAATAGTCACCAGCACCGGTACCAGTCCGCCGACATACACGGCCCTGAAGGTAATAACACACACACACACACACACACACACACGCGGCAAGACGGAACACGCCGGAGATAATGTCCGTGTTGTGCTTCTGTCAGGGCATGGGCCTGGTGAACACGGCCTTCAAACCCGAGGATCTGCTCAAGCTGCGCAACGGCAACCTGGGCATCGCACACACGCGCTACTCCACCACCGGCATCTCCGAGCTGCAGAACTGCCAGCCGTTTGTGGTGGACACCCTGCACGGGAAGATCGCCGTGGCGCACAACGGAGAGCTGGTCAACGCCGCCGCTCTACGCAAGCAGGTGTGTGCGTCGTCACCAGAACACGTGCAGAATCTCAATATTCCACATGTTCCGTGATCCATCTAGCTGATTAGTTGATTTAAAAAAAAAAAAAAAAAAAATGCACTAACGTGGAATTTCAATGCAAGATGGAATAAGTTCAAGTTCAAGTTCTGAGCGTTTGTAGGGCGCTTTTTTGTCTCAAAGCGCACGTGTGAATATGTAAGAGGATTGTTGCTTTTTATTTACTAGTTGGTGTTAAAAATGTGGCTATGAATTTCACTATCACTATGACAAAGGCAATGAAATAGCCCCACCATTTACATTTCATATTGCCACTCCACTTTTGCTGAAGTGTCACTTGTTATTTATTTGTATAGATAAGTGTAACATTACATTTGTATGTTATTAAGAAACATCATATTTGAATACAACTACTGAATAGTCCACGATCGTAATGAAAAAAATATTCTTAAACAGCCTTTCTTACAAGAATTACATGACTTTTACCTATAAGAATAGAATTTTCTAGATAGTGCCGCATGACATTGTATTTTTTTTTAATACGGTGCAATTCACAATTGATGAAAATGTTTAAATTATTTACTGACAAATAATTATTTAAACACCGTATTTATCAATAAATATTTTCTGATCATTTTCCCCCACACGTGGCGCCAGATTATACGCAGCTTTAAGCAAAACTAAACTTGGATTAAACTGGATAACCGACTTCACTACAATTAAAAAAATATTTATGACATTATTGCAAACTCATTATTTTTCTCTCATGAACTCATTCACAATAAGATGACAGTATCGGTGACAATAATGTCAGGCATCAGATTAGTAGAGATTGAGATTTGAAGATTAAAAGCCACATCAACATTTCAACTTTTGCGGCGACGTTTTATTAAACGCTTTCTAGTGGAGCTTTCGATGTGTGACGAGTGTTTCACACTAGTAATGGCGACTAGTCAGAACTTTTTTAGATTATTTGCGGTGGTTTAAATGTATATTTGGCTTGCCATAGTTCACTCTTCTTCCCTGTGTTAAGTTTTACTCCATGATGCACTGTTTATGCTCAGGATGTCCATCAAGCGCTGCGTCTTCGTAGCTCCAAAGTCAAACTGATATATTTTTGATATGTTATATTTCTATTTGAGTAACATGGAATATTCGTGCGTAGTTCATATATGAGACGCAGTCAGTTATGTGGCGTACAGTCAGTTTTTAATTTGAATGGGCAACAAAGACAGGGAATCGTTCTTTCATAAAGTCCCCAATCTTCCGATGGGATTTGCTCTTTTTTTTTTTTTGTAGGTGATGCGACATGGAGTCGGCCTCTCCACCAGCTCCGACAGTGAACTCATCACCCAGCTTCTCGCCTTGACTCCGCCCATGGAGGAGTTGGACACTCCTGATTGGGTGGCTCGGTAAATCCAGTCATCTGGTCCGTATTAAGATTGAATTTTAAGCCTTTTTGTCATTTTTCTTTTAGTATCAAAAACCTGATGACGGAGACGCCAACGTCCTACTCCCTGCTGGTGATGTTTAAAGACGTGATCTACGCCGTGAGAGACCCCTATGGGAACCGGCCGCTCTCTATCGGGAGACTTGTGCCCATCTCCAAACTACACAGCTCAGGTGAGTCCGTTTGGCAGGAAAAGTAGTGGGGAATTAGAAATCAGAAAGAAAAACGGACATGAATTGGATCAGATGAGCCAATAAAAATAAACAGTATTTTTATTGTGTTTTTCTTGGATCTTCAACTTCATATTTTTTTGGTATTTTTACACACATTTTCATCATTATTTTTACTGTAATTTTTTTGTATTTCTGTCTTTTTATCTTAATTTTTATTGTATGTCTTTGCTAGCGTATACGGATAATACATTTCACTACATAGTACCATGTATAATGTGTATATGACAGATACATTTTTGATTGAACTTTATTAATAAGCATATCAGAAAGAAAAACATACATGCATTAGATTAGATAAGACTTTCTTTTCAATCTTTTTTTTACTGTGTTTTTATTATATTTTTATTCTTTTTATCTTCATCTTCATTTTTTTTGTATTTTTACTCGTATTTTTATTCTTTGTTTTTATCTTCATCTTCATATTTTTTTTGGTATTTTTACTCATATTTCGATCTTTATTTTCACTGTGTTTTATAGTATTTCTATCTTTTTAATCTTAATTTTTATTGTATTTATTTGCTTGCTCATGTATCCTCTTTCTTAACCCCCCCCCAACACCCAGGTTTAAATGCTGGACGATCGAAAAACTCTTTTCACTACATATTGTACCGTGTACGTATAATGTGTACAGTATGTGACAAATACAATGTTAATGTAACTTTAGGAATGGTGCAAAATTGAAAAAGTTAAAGAAGCAACAAATAAAAAATTGATTAAAAAAGGTGTTTATGAGCAAACCTATTTATTTATGCTCGTCACATTTATCAAACTTATCACATGTTAATATTTTAAAAGAACGGTCTTCTTTTATTGTCACGTTTCAGCGGATGAATAAATAAAGAGGTACATGGTTTTTCAATAAAAATAAAACGGTTTAGTAAAGGAAAAAATCCAAAACTCCAAAAAGGTTGCAAATTATGGAGCCTCGTTCCTAAAACAAGTTGAAAAGATTGTCTAATTGTATTTGCGAATTGCGTTTGATGCGCAGAAATCGTCTTAAACACGAATAAATGTGTGTGTGTGTTTAATATTATTTAATCTATTCAACTTTTATGCCAAAGCACGTTTTTAGTTGTCTTTTATGCAGCTTGTTCCTATTCCAACTTGAATGATTTTGAATTCTAGAATAAAATAAAACATATATTCTTATGGAGGACACGTTACACAAATAATTTAAATGATAGTTTTTTATGTCCGGGAATCATTTCCCAGTCCATTTCTTCACGGTTGTTTTATAAATGTGTTCTTCAGGAGCTGGAGACGGAGACACGGAAGGCTGGGTGGTGTCGTCCGAGTCCTGCAGCTTCCAGTCTATTGGAGCAAAGTACTGAAGAGCTCACAGACCTTCATCCACCTTCTCTACTCTCTCTCGTGAAGTCTGTGAATGACCTTGTTGCTTTTCTCCAGGTATTATCGTGAAGTGCAGCCTGGGGAGATAGTCCAGATATCGAAGAGCGGACTGAAGACCCTGAGTGTCGTCCCACGACCAGAGGGAGATCCTCCTGCGTTCTGCATCTTCGAATACGTTTACTTTGCCAGGCCGGACTCCATATTTGAAGGCAGGATTCCTGAAATTGGCTGTTTGGGATGAATGGAAGGCAGATGGAGACTGAATAGATGATGGGTGGATGGATGGATGGATGGATGGATGGCAGATGATAAGTGGAAAGTTTAATGCAGATATATGGATAAATAAAGGGATGGTGGATGGAAAATACATGGACACATGCAGAATAGAAATATGAATGTAGAGATGGTTATAGGACAGATAGATGGAGAGACGGAAGGATGGAAGACAGATAATTGAACAGAGTGATGGTTGAAATGATGAGAGATGGATGAATGAAGAACGGATGGATGGCTTGATAGATGAGATTGGATAGACAGACAGACAGACAGATACATGGATGGATAAATGAGTAGAAGACTGATAATTGAATACTGAGGGATGGATGAAATGATGAGAGAAGATTGGATGGAATGGATGGATCGATAGACTGATGGATAGAAGACAAGTAATTGAATATGTTTGTTTTTGTTTTAATATAGAGAGATGGATAAAATGGACGATAGAAGAGAGGATGGATAATAGATAGTTTGAGAGCTGGTTCAATGGAGAATAATAATTAGAGAAATGGTTCAAGGACAAAAGGAGGAGAGATGGAAGGATGGGTGTCTTGATGGATGCAATTATATGGATGGATAGATGAAAAGATAGTTGGCAGATAATTAAATATAGAGAGATGGATGAAATGAGAGATGAATGGAGAATGGACAGTTAAATGTAGAGATGGTTGGAGGACAAAAAGGAGGAGAGATTGAAGGATGGATGGCCTGATAGATGAGTTTAAATGGATGGATAGATGAAAAGATAGAAGACCGATAATTGAATATAGAGAGATGGATGAAATGACGAGAGAAGAGTGGATGTAAAATAGATAGTTTTGGAGATGAATAAATGGAGAGATTGTTGTAGGACAAAAAAGAGGAGAGATGGAAGAATGAATGTCTTGATTGATGAAATTAGATGGATGGATAAAAAGATAGAAGAGAGATCATTAAATATTTAGAGAGATGGATGAAAAGATGTGTAGAAAGAAAGTGGATAGATAGAGAGATGGATTAATGGAAAGATAAATAGAAAGATGGTTGGAGGACAAAATGTTGGAGAGATGGACGGATGTATTGATAGATAAGATTAGACAGACACACAGACAGAAACCTGCATGGATAGAAAGATAGAAGAGCGATAATTGAATATCGAGAGATGGATGAATAATAGATGGTTTGAGAGCTGGATGAATGGATTAATGATAAATGGAGAGATGGTTGCGGGACAAAATGGTGGAGAGATGGAAGGATGGATGGATGATAAATAGACAGACAGTTTATTTGTTTCACACTAATGTAAATAATGTCAATAATTAGGACTGTCAAAGTTAACGCGTTAACTCATGTGATTTATTAAATATGAATAAATATGCTTAAATATGCAATTAATCGCAATAAATTTGGTCGGGAAGTGCGATTAACTAAAAAAAATATTGTTGGACAGCACTAGTAATAATAATAACGCAAAAATGGGAAAGTATGATGGAAAGATGGACAGAGGAGCTTCTCTCGCACGTCTGGTTCTCTTCCACATCACGGAAGTCAAACATTTCACCCAAACAAAGCAAGCGTGTCAGTAAAGGTGACGAGTGAGCGAGTGTGTGATTGGATGGGCTTCAGGTCACGACCCCGTGGTTGATCATGTGACTTGACCGTGTTGCAGGTCAGATGGTTTACACGGTGCGGCAGCGCTGCGGACGTCAGCTGGCCATCGAGGCTCCCACCGAGGCGGACGTGGTCAGCACCGTTCCCGAGTCGGCCACGCCCGCGGCGCTGGGATACGCACAAGAGGTCAGCGAGGTCGCCGTGGAAACCTGAGCGCCGTGATGCTTGTTAGAGCTCGCGATTCATCGCTAAAAGATCGCAATTTCCATTCTACACCTTCACGATCTTAATTCAGCATTTATACCATTCTGCCAAACTCTCTGGTTTCTGTCGGTTTAAAAAACAGAAAATAAACGGGGAGAATGAGTGAGGAAGCACAACGGTAAAGTAAGTCTGCTATCAACTCAGACATTTTACTACCTGAAATAGGGTTTTATTCTGAAGTGTGTGTGTGTGTGTGTGTGTGTGTGTGTGTGTGTGTTTACTGCGGTTTCAAATTAGACGAGACACTCAGCAAACCACATACAGCAAACATCTACAGTTGAGGACTAAATGATTAGCCCCGCCTACTAATAATAATAATCATTGTTTGAAAAGTATTTCAAAAGTGCTTTTAAACTGAGCTAATAATTTCTATTCATAATACTTCTAATACTAATCATAACAATTCATAATAATGTCTGTTCATAATACTGTACATAATGCTGTTCCTTGTAATATTTATTTTTAAGTTTATTGGTGATTTTATTTTTTTTTTTTCTTTACAACATTACTTTTGCATTACATTGTTTCATTCCACTTAATTAAATTGTAAAGATTTATAAGTACGTAATATGTGTTATTATATTGCTGGTTGACAACCTGATTTTTTTCAACCTGAGTATTGAAAATAATAAAATATCCAAAAATAATCGTGGAAAAAAATTGTGATCTTTATTCTAAGCAAAAAAAAATCAATGGTGATTTTGGTCATTTTATCCAGAATCATGCAGCTCTAATGCTTGTGTTCCGCTAGTCCGGCCTGCCGTACGTGGAGGTGCTGTGCAAGAACCGCTACGTGGGCCGGACCTTTATTCAGCCCAACACTCGTCTCCGCCAGCTGGGCGTGGCCAAGAAGTTTGGAGCGCTGACGGACAACTTTGCCGGCAAACGAGTGGTGCTGATCGACGACTCCATCGTCCGGGGCAACACCATCTCCCCCATCATAAAGCTCCTGAAGGAAGCGGGAGCCACGGAGGTACGGGAGAACCGGCCAATCAGGGTCAGGGGGAGGGGTTAGCCCACGTTGGGCGGTGACTGAGTGGCGGTGATGTCACGTCTCCTGTGTCTCCTTTGAGGGACGGCTTGGCCCATTTAGTCACCGCCCACTGTGACTAAATGTTACTAGACCCTCCCCCTACAGCTGATTGGCGGGTTTCGTGACCTCACGATTTGAAGCTTTGATCAGTTTTTTAATTGAATTTAAAGATATAATAATATGATAAGACTATTTTTATACTGCTATTTTTTTTTAAGAAATAAAGAAACATTGCATGTCTTTTTGAGAACATTTATTATGCAAAACTGTGTTTAATTAACACAATGTTGCAGATAAATGAACTAAATGTAGTGCCTTTTAGAAAGAAAGACTTTTCGTTTTAGTCCTTGGTTCCTAAATGCCACGTTGCAGAGAACAAAAAAAAAAACTGGTGTCTTTTTAGTTGTACTGACTGTACATTTAACTGTACTGAAAATACTACCAGTATTAATTAGTCAAGTGAGTTCAGATTTATAGTTAAATTGTGAAGTGTGTCATTGTTTCCGTCCTGAAAAACACAGAATTTGCGATAAATATGCCGTGATTGGATGAAATTGCAAGGTTGCAAAATAAATCGCAGGGTTTTGCCAAATTTGCGTGAATTGGCGCGATTGCGAAATCCTGGAGGGACAGAATTATCGCGATTAGTGCCATACAATTGTGTATCGTTTATATCGCGGATGGTTTATATTTCCTATTTGCGAGCGCTTTCAAGTGTTTCGCATCTAAAAATCACACTTTGAAAAATCAGGCTGTTACTTTTCGCGCTTAGCTTAACCTTTTGAGCCACACAGAGAGTTAATAAGTTTCTATATGATTTATATGACTATTATATTTTTTTGTGAAACAATATTTTGCGTACCGTTCACCTCACAGGTTCACATTCGGGTCGCCTCGCCTCCGATCCGGTTTCCCTGCTATATGGGCATCAACATTCCCACCAAAGAAGAGCTGATCGCCAACAAACCCGAGTTTGAGAATATCGCAGGCTACATCGGTAAGCGAAACGATTGCGGCGCGGTTTTGTTTGTTTGAATTATGTATTTTTAAGACTTTAAAGTGTTTTGGGTTTTTTTTTTTAAAGTGAGCAGTAGGCAGAGCGACAGTGTCCAAGAAGAGAAAGAGGGAACACACTCCCTCTCTTTAACAGTCTCGCTCTCTTTCTGTTTGTCTCACCCTCTTGGTCTGTCTCTCTATCTGCCTCAGTTTCTGTCTCACTCCCTCACACTACCTTTCTGTCTGTCTCACTCTCTCTCTGTCCCACTCTCTGTCTATCTCACACGATCTTTCTATATGTCTCACTCACTCACACTCTCTTTCTGTCTGTCTCACTCTCTAGCTATCTCACACTTTCTATTCGTCTCACTCTCTCTCACACATCAAACACATTCTTTCTATCTGTCTGCCTCACTCTCTATCTATCTCACACTTTATCTGTCTCACTCTCTGTCTGCCTCGCTCTCTATCTATCTCACACTTTATCTGTCTCACTCTCTGTCTGCCTCACTCTCTATCTATCTCACACTTTATCTGTCTCACTCTCTGTCTGCCTCGCTCTCCATCTCATACTTTCTATCAATCTCTTTCTCAGTTGCACCCTCTATCTCTCTCACTAACAATTTCACTAATTGTATCTATCTGTCTCACTCTCTATCTGTCTCACAATTGAAATTTGACTTGATCTCTACTGTCACTCTTTCCATTTTTCACTTTCTATTTTTATCCGTCTCTCACTGTCTGTTTCCTAAACTTTCTATCTGCCTGTCTCACTCTCAGTGTATCACTTTCTATCTTTATCTGTCTCACAATTGAAATTTGACTTAATCTCTACTGTCACTCTACCATTTTTCACTATATTTATCCGTTTCTCACTGTCTGTTTCCTACACTTTCTACCTTTGTCTGTCTTACTCTCAGTTTATCACTTTTGATCTTTATCTGTCTCACTCTGTTTATCACTTTCTTTACATGTCTCTATCTCTCTCCTCTCTCTTTCTATATGTATCTGTCTAACTCCGCTTGTCTCTTCGATTCTGTCTGTCTGTCTCATTGGCTTTGTCTGTCTCTCACACTTTCTCTTCACGCTATCTCACTATCACTTCCTCTCTCTCTATTCTGGGACGTTTGAGTAGTTTAGAGTGCTAGTTGAAGTGAGTGAAGGTCAGTTGTCTCTCTGAACAGGGGCGAGCAGCGTGCGCTACCTGTCTGTGGAAGGCCTGGTGTCTGCGGTTCGAGGTGGGATGGAGGGGAAGGAGGAGAGGATCAGCCCGCGCTCCATCGGTCACTGCACGGCCTGTCTGACGGGAAAGTATCCGGTGGAGCTGGAGTGGTGACCATCAAGTAACGCTTGTCCTCCTCCATTTCAAAGTGCAAATCACGTAGAGCAAATCACACGCACAAGAAGAACCAAACTGGCTTCGGTTTTCAGTTCCCAGTCTTTTCTGTACAAATAAAGCTCTGCGTTCCTGCTGTGATCGATATTGTCGATGTTCTGTTCACTGTTCTTCCGTTTTAAAATATACTAGTAAGAATGACATTAACGTAACCCGTTTTGTTTATACGTTCCTATTTAAAAGCAGGGTTCCTACGCGGCCTTGAACATTTCAGTTGTGTGTTTTCAAGGCCGTGAAAATTCTTGACTCTTTATTTTATTAAAAATTCTTTATTTTAACTGAAGTGCTTGAAAATGCTTAAAAGCTAAATTATACTTTATTCACAACTAACATATACAGTGGTAGCCTGACTTACAAAATTAGTCTGTGCCGACAGCAGTTTCAGAAGACAAACATTTCAGTTATTCGGACGCAATTTACATGTAAAGGCCCTAATTGGTTCCAAGTCCCATGAATTCAGACATTCTTTTTATAATAGTATAATTAAATATCGTAATGTAATTAAAAACATTAAAAATGAGTACTGTGGTACTGAAGTAAAAGAATAAAAATAAGTTTATCCATCAAACAAACTGTTCAAACAAAAAAATCTGTTGTTATTTGAGTCAAAATGTTTTTTTTTGTAACTGTAATAGAAAAATTTACTCTTTCACTCTTGAACAATAACGTGAATGAATAATTGAGTCATTTGTGCATTTTTTTTTAATTTACATTTCGTTCCATGTAAATAAACCAGTGAAATTCATTCAATTAAGTTTGTTTAATAAAGCGTTCTATGTATTTATCTCATGACAATAACTATAAGTCTATGCAGTAGATGTATATAACACAATAAAAAGCTTTGCATTAATGCTGGTGAACAAAATAATAACAATACATAAACAAAATGCATCTTATGTTTATTTTTCCCCGGTAATGTTTTATAAAAAAAGAAAGTGTAACACTAAATTGTACAAAAAGTAGACAAAAATCAAGTGAATTGCGATGAGGGTATTAACACTTAAAACCGATTGAATCAAATTTCTCAATTTGTTGAGTCATCTATTAAAAGTTTAATATTTAATAACATTTTATATTCAATTAAAACAAAGCACTCCAACATTTACAATGGCGGGCACATTTTACACATTTATTTTTTTTTTTTTACAAAGTTTTTTGACAAACTCTTATTACAACTGAAGTGGTTTATTCTGAACATCTGGAACATGAGCGAAGGAAACTGCGCGTTAATAAAGAAGCGGCGAAGCTCGTCACTGACGCGGGTCGTACAGAAGTCGCCTCCGGGAAAAACTGCTGGAGAAAACACGAGCAAAAATTATTACAGAGAAATAAATAGATACAAGTGTTTGTGCAACGACACAAAATATACAGATTCTTTGATCCTTAATTTCATTATAAACACTGTATATAATCTCTAATTATATACGTTTTTTGGTCTCTTTTCATCCATCCATCTACCTGTCTGTCTGTCCATCTATATCTGTCGATCAATCTTTCTATCTCTCTGTCTATCGATTTGTTTATCTATCCATCTCTGACGAATTATGGCTTTTTATCTGTATCAATTCGCCCATCTATCTATCGATTTAGGCCTCTTTATCCATCCATCCATCTATCTATAGCTATTTATCCATCTACGCATTTCTAGGTTTATCTGTCTGTATCCATCTGTCTATCATACCATATACTGTACATCTGTCGGCTTATCTCTATCCATTCTTCTGTTTTTAGGTCTGTCTGTATCCATCCGTCTATCATGCTACCTATATCTGTCTGTCTATCTAACTATCCATTCATCCAATCATAGGTCTATCTGCTTGCCTGTCTATCTCTCTGTGTATATAACTTTCGATCTGTCAGTGTATTCCACCATCCATCTATTGATTTCTGTCCATCCATCTCTTCATCCCCTCATTTTTATTTTCATCCGTTTATTTTTTGGCCCATCCATCCATCCATCCTTCTGCGTTATGTTATAGTAAGTTGCTGCTCATGAGACATGATGGTGGAGAGGTAAAGGATGGGGTGATGGCAGGAATTACCTAAATGACTGTAAAGTACATTAATCTGCTGAATGCTAAATGACTGTAACGTAAATGAATCTGCCAAATGACTAAAGTAAATTACCTCGGAGAGAGTGAAAACTTTCCCAACGAAAACCTGTTCATGTTCGCCGTAGCTGCCAAAAAATGGACAACAATTGAACAAATTTACTACATGTATCATTGTTTTAGAATAAATAACAAAACCAAAACCAAAACTCACATGGATAGACACTGCGAGGATCAATGTCGCTCTACAATCAAGGAAAAACAGGTAATTTGTGTATTTAATTATACAACACAACACAAAAAACAACATAGAATATAGCAGTTTTTTGTTTTATTGGCCGTAATAAACGACAAATCACACATTTAGCATTTTATTGCAAAAAAGTGGCTTTTTTTTTTACCCAACTCGAAACTCTTACTAATCTCTGTCACTGTACTAATACGGAGAATTAAAGTATATTAAAATTGCGGAATGACTAGGGTTAATTATACTCTATTTTTTATTAACTATATATACTAACTATAAATTAATTATACCCTAACTATATATTAATTAAAAATAAATGAAAATACACAAAGGGTTTATTACCCTATAATTAATTTAATTGATTATACCTTAACCATACCATGGTTATACCATTTGTGTATTTTAATTTATTTTTAAAAATTAATATAGGGTATAATTCATGAAATTGATTATTCCCTAATCCTTTTGTGGAGTTTAGTTTATTTTTCATTAATAAAGTTAATAAAAACTATTAATGAAAAAAAAATCTAAATGTTAGGGTATAATTCATGAAATGAATTACACCCTAATATGTATAATATACAACAGACAAAAAGATACATTTATTTTTAATTAATTTAGGGTATAATTAATTTCATGAAATATAGCTTTTGTTAACTAAAAACAAATAAAAACACGGGTTAGGGTAAAGTAATGAAAATACAATAAAATAAAAATGTAACCATAATTATGTTCTAATTATATTAAATGTAATTACAATGAAATCTAATAAATTAAAAGAATTACACTATATTAATTAAAAATGCACACAAATAAACGTGCGCCATCACTCACCCCGACAGAAGCGCTCTGGTTCTGGTACTTTTTCAAGTTGGACTGTCGGATTTTCCTGAGACTTCCGGCTCCGCGGAGGAAGTGAGGACTGGGACACTGCAGCAGGAAGCCTCGGCTCCGGCTCTGCTCTTCATTCAGCAGGCGTTTGGGAGGAGAGCGGCTCTCACGGAAGCGTTTGATTCGCTGCGGCGACTCCGACTCCAGCGGACGGAGACGTTTCTTCAGCTTGGGTCTCGTGGGAGTCAAGCCGAGGCCCGACATGTTGGAGGAGATCTTGGATCGCGAGGACTTGCCTTCACACAGATGACAAGACGGAGATGATGTTCCATGGCAGATGAAGTGGTGATAGAGCTTCCTGAACTCTGCGTCGTTCTGCTGGCGGGTGGGCGGAGGACCAGAAGAAGAGCGCAGGCGTTTAAGCAGATAGATCTGAGACGTCTTCTCGGGCTTGTTCTCCTGTGAGAGGAACGCTGATGGATGGAATGGTCTGGAGGAAGGTGACATCCTCCTCAGGACATGATCTCCAGCTGCTTTGCTTGGTGAACACCACGCTCTCCTTGGAGAACGTGTGACCGATGAGGATGGAGAGGATTTGAAGGTCGACTCCTCAGGCTGAAGGTTGTAAGTTTGATCTGGATTTGAGGGATGAGAACCATGAGCATAGATGTGGGACTTCATCTCATAGTTGTTCTCCTGTGAGAGGAACGCTGATTGGTAGAATGGTCTGGATGAAGGTGACATCCTTCTCAGGACATGATCTCCAGCTGCTTTGCTTGGTGAACACCAAACTCTCCTTGGAGAACGTGTGACCGATGAGGATGGAAAGTGTTTGAAAGTCGACTTCTCAGGATGAAGGTTGTAAGTTTGATCTGGATTTGAGGGATGAGAACCACGAGAATAGATTTGGGGCGCCTTCTCATACTTGTTCTCCTGTGAGAGGCACGCTGATTGGTAGAATGGTCTGGATGAAGGTGACATCCTCCTCAGGACATGATCTCCAGCTGCTTTGCTTGGTGAACACCACGCTCTCCTTGGAGAACGTGTGACCGATGAGGATGGAGGAGCTTGATAGGTCGACTCCTCAGCCTGAAGGTTGTAAGTTTGATCTGGATTTGAGGGATGAGAATCATGAGCATAGATGTGGGACTTCATCTCATACTTGTTCTCCTGTGAGAGGAACGCTGATGGATGGAATGGTCTGGATGAAGGTGACATCCTCCTCAGGAGATGAAGGTCTCCAGATGCTTTGCTTGGTGAACACCACACTCTCCTTGGAGAACGTGTGACCGATGAGGATGGAGGAGCTTGATAGGCCGACTCCTCAGGCTGAAGGTTGTAAGTTTGATCTGGATTTGAGGGATGAGAATCATGAGCATAGATGTGGGACTTCATCTCATACTTGTTCTCCTGTGAGAGGAACGCTGATGGAGGGAATGATCTGGATGATGATGACATCCTCCTCGGGACTTGATCTCCAGCTGCTTTGCTTGGTGAACACCACGCTCTCCTTGGAGAACGTGTGACCGATGAGGATGGGGCTTGGAAGGTCGACTCCTCAGGCTGAAGGTTGTAAGTCTGGTCTGGATATGAGGGACCAGATCTTAGCGAGGACTGCATGGTGAAGTCAGTGGAGTGAGAATATATTTGTGATGTCTTCTCAGACTCGCTGTTTGAGGAGATAGCAGATGGATGGAATGGTCTGAATGATGATGACGTCCTTCTCGGCACATGATCTCCAGATTGGAAGGTCGACTCCTCAGGCTGCAGGATGCAAGTCTGGTCTGGATCAGAGGGATCAGAGCTTAGCGAGGACTGCAGAGTGAAGTCAGTGGAGTGAGAATGTTGTTGTGATGTCTTCTCAGACTCGCTGTTGGAGGAGATAGCAGATGGATGGGATGATGATGACATCCTTCTCTGCACATGATCTCCAGATGCTTTGCTTGGTGAACACCACGCTCCTCTTGGAGAACTTGTGACCGATGAGGATGGAGAGGCTTGGAAGGTCGACTCCGCAGACTGAAGGTCGTACGTCTGGTCTGGATTTGAGGGACTTGGTGAAAAGTCCTTCGCTCCAGGTTTGAGATGAGCTGATGGAGACTGGTGGCCCTCTCCACTCTCGTCGGCCTCTCTTCTGGGTGAGAAGAAGCAGGCCACGGACTCACTTCCTGATGGTTTGAACGGCGAGGGCTTGGGTTTGCTCTTGAGGAAGTTTAGAAAGTTCTCACTGGTCCTGATGCTGCGATTCAGGTCTGTTTGCCCCGCGTGTCTGATGCTAAAGGAAGAGTTGGGAGTCTGCTGGCGACGTTTGCGATACTTCTCCAGCACCGCTCTGGCCGTGTCTTTCACGTGTTGTCGGCGACACGCCTGGCCGATCTGGCTGAGCATGCTGGGATACACGTCCACAAGAGTCCCACCGTGGCTGCTCAGCGTTCTCTCCAGCTCTTCGTCCTCCTCTTCGGGCTGAGACAGGAAGCTGTGGGACAGATTATCCACCGAGGCCTGGAGCGAGGGACCACTGTGGCCTAGAAAGACAGGAATGCACTACTGTAAATTCACTACTGTAAACGTGTTTGGAGTTTAAGTCTCCAATACTAACTTTTCTCTGCTTGTTTTCGGAAAGAAATCCTGAATTCCTCCTCATTAACCTCAGACTCGACCGTCTACAGCAGGAGAAGAACACGAGAGGGTTAAAACAGGTTTAACAAACACCACTGTGACTTAAATGACAAAAAAAAAAAAAGTCTTTAAAACTGGTATGATCAACTTGAAAATTACTACCATGTCACTCTCCTGGTCATCCAAATCTTCACAAAAAAAAAGAAAGTGTTGAAAACAGATTAATAACACATCGTATGTAATAAGGTATGTAATTGAAACCGAATACGTATGTAATTAAACCGAAAGAACCACGTTTCTTACCCACAATTGTGCTTTCCGCTTGGATTCGACCCTGCACATATATTTGGTAAAAATGCAAAAAAAAAAAAAAAAGCAATAGCAATTATTAAAGTGTCAGGCCCAAATACATGATTAAACTAATAATATTTGTGTAAATGTATTTAGTTTAGGTACTTTTCACCATCGCAACCACAAACAGAACAAGGGGTAATTTAACTCCTTGTAATTTAAGGACATAGTTGTGACCAGTGAGCAAGACAATATGGTACAAAGGCTAAGAAAACAAGAGATGACGTCACGGAATCCGTGTAATAAAATGACGTGCATCTTCTAGCAATGACAGAGAGGTTATTCTCACTTTTAAGACTTCAAACTCGCGCTCTCCATCGGAACTGTTAATGGACACGGATCCTGAGGAAGAAAAGAATCAGAATAGCGAAACACACACACTTGGTTTTATCGATCAGAGCTGTATTATACCTCGTCCAGTGCGATAGGTCATCGTGTTCAGGCAGATGTCTACTCCCGGATCGCTTAGACTCGAATACTTGAAAAAGAGAAAAGCTTCCTAAACATCCTAACAACAACAACAACAACTACCACAACAACAGAAACGCGCGGGCAGGAAAATCTTTGGAAGTCAGTTTCACACACTCACCTTCTGAATGATCGCTTCCATCGTATTTCTGAACAGATCATCGTTCGTCTTGAAAAGATCCGGCCGCGGGAGTTTTGCGAACATGGTGAATTGAAATCCCGCCGTAAATGCGTATTTCGATCAACTGTGTCGGCGCGTTTGTTGTAGACACTTTCTGCGTTTTCAAACTTCTGGCCGGGCGAAATGGTCGAGCTGTGATTGGACGCTCTTTCAAACGGCAGTGACGTCATTCTCGCGCGACAGTGCTTTCGTTTCCACGTGATTCACCTTTGCCAGTCGGCGTTTGAGCGCTTCATGTATATTTGGCTAACATGTTAGTAATTTGCGCCTTAAGTCATAAAATTAATCATTTGAAAGTGTGTCGGTCACCTACTGCTATGTCAATCACACATATCGTTCACCGCGCGTGACGCACGGAACTCGGTCGCACTATTATTGTTTTTCCTCTCAGAAATGGCCGAGAAATTACTCCACGAGCTGGTTCACGACGCGTCGCTGTCGCACGGTAGTAAAACAGCCGTCACATACGACAGCAGCATCTCAACGCGTGTTTCTTTATCATACAATGACGTTATTTCCTTCGCCAATGAGTTAACGCGACATCTTCGCGCGCGCATCCACATTCCAGATGTCAGCATCGGCCTGTTTTGCAGTCCAGATGTGTTTACTCCAGTGTGCATTCTCGGGTACGCTGGACCTTTACTACATATTGATGTCATGGTTTATGGTTTTGTGTTTATTTGGGAATTTCTCCGAAGCGTTTTGCAGCTTCCCGCTTCTTACGTCCCGCTCGACCCATCTTCTGGAGCTCAGATCACACTGAGGATGATGGAGAGATGCAGAATGGATTTCTGCTTGGTGCAGAACGATCTGCTGAGTGTGGGTCTTCACATCATGTCGTCTTCTTTTTTTTTTTAAAGTGTGATTGTCAGGGGAGGATTTCACATCCTCTTGCACGTCTACTCACTCCTCCTTTTTTAACCCGCAGCTTTTCCAAAACGCATTTTCAGACCTGCTCTCTCTCGAAGTTTGCCCAGCACCGGCACCGTTAAACGTCTCGTTAGTAAAGATGCAGCGCGAGACGGACACAGGAGCTGGAGCGGATGCTGAGGATGTCTGCGCTGCTGTGAGCAACACTGTCCAGCAGAGGTCGCCACTCGCTTACGTTTTACACACATCAGGAACAACCGGGCTTCCAAAGACAGTGAGGGTCCCTCACAAATGTATTGTGCCTAATATAATTCACCTCAGGTGAGAACACACATCTATCTATCTAGTTATCTATCTATCTGACTACTTGTCTATCTATCCATCCATCCATTTATCCATCTCTGTCTACCGTTCTGTCTGTCTGTCTACAGGTCTATCTCTTCGTCCATCCATTCATCTGTCCATCAATTTGTTTTACACTACTGTATTTCTTTTTAATAATAATAATGATTATTAATATTTTAATGCATTTTACATACTGAATTTCTTACACACACTGAATGTGCTTACCTTGATAAATAATTGCCATATTCTTGAAAAACAAATGTTGTCCCCTTTTTAATCCACTTCTGAAACATCTGTAGACATCATCTTGTGGTTTTTCTCTTAAATCATTTCTCTTAAATCATTTTCATCTCCAAAATGTTTCAACGGTACAAGTTTGATCTCTGTGCTAGTTGCATTTATATTTTTATAGTTTATTTTTATAATTATATTATACCTGTCTGTCTGACCATCCATCCGTCTATCTATCGATCGATCGATCTCTCGATCTGTTCGTTCATTCATCATCTATCTGTTCATGTTTTACACTAAAAGTTATTTTAATTTTTTCTTCCATGTGCTTAACTTGATAAATAAGTGCCATATTCTTAAAAAAAAAAAAACAGAATACAGGTGTTTGTGTTTAAAAAATGGTTCTGTTGGATATAAGCAATATAGAACATTTTCTGTTTGGCCACAGGTCAGTGTTTCAGATGAGCGCGGACGACGTGGTGTTTTGGTCCTCGCCGCTGACCTTTGACCCCTCGGTGGTGGAGCTGTTTTTGGCCTTGTCCTCCGGTTCCTGTCTGCTGATCGTCCCCTCGGCCATCAAGAAGATGCCACGCAGACTGGCACACGTCCTGTTCACGCGCCACAAAACCACTGTGCTGCAGGCAGGTGGCACAAACAGTTCCCATTTAATGCATAAACATACTTTTAAAATAGTACTGTACAATTGTATTTGTCACACACACTCTTACATAATATGACATGCGTTTTCCCCATTAGATGATTTTAAAGATCCGTATAAATAAAGGTAATAAAATCTAAAAGTCATCATATGATAAGAAATATGAAAAGATACGAAGATATAAATAGATTGAAGTAAAGAGAACGTAAGATATAAGTTGATTATAAAACAGGAGAATAATGAATAATGTGCAACTGTTTTAATTAAATTCAACACACATTAAATTACAAGGATTAAAATTTGGAGACCGTTATGTCATTTGAGGCGTAACCCAAATCACATATGTAAGGATGATAACATGGATCACGCTACCCAACCAAACACACAAACACGAAAAACACCCTAAATACGAGTTATTTTCACCGCTCTTTATTGTTTGGGCTTTTTAAGAAATGTCAGTAAACTATAAATAATGTGTCCATGTCAAAGCAAGGTTTGAGTCGGACTTTTTGGAATTTCAAGACCCCAAAAGACCTTTCTGCACAATACTGAAGCCACTTTATAATTGTCTTTTATATATGTCAGTTAAGAAAAAAAAATCAGCATGACAAGACAGTCGCAATAGTCTAAATAAGTCATTTTGACTTTTAGTTTAGCAAAAAATCTAAATCTTATTAAATAATAATAAGGTCTAAATTCGGCTACTGCTGTAAATAAATCAAATATATTCAAATTAAATTAATAATAATAATAATAATAATAATAATAATAATAATAATAAAATAAATAAAATTTGTAACAAAAAAATAGCAAATAAATTCAGTTTACATTACAGAGGAGTCAACAATAACCTGTGTTGCTTCGCAAAACAATCAGAATGACATCATGTAATATTGATTGTATCATTTTAGGCCACGCCCACTCTGATCAGGCGCTTTGGGAGGCGTGTCCTGCAGGAGGAAGTGCTCAGCGCGCGCTCATCCCTCAGGTTGTTGGCGTTGGGTGGAGAGCCGTGTCCGTCTCTGACTCTCCTCCAGACCTGGAGACAAACAGGAAACCGCACGAGCATCTATAATCTCTACGGCACCACGGAGGTTTCCTGCTGGGCCAGCTGCTACCTCCTCCCTGACCCGCCCCTCTGCCCCGCCCACACGTGAGGCCGCCTCTAATTCTGTTCTTCAAAAGTTCTTCAGTCATCCAAAGAGACATTGTGTTTAGATGTCTTAGATTGTCTTATATATTTAATAAGTACCGTACTTTAATGAACAAATACAGGTATTTTTTATACGTATGTATTTGATTTTTAATGTTCTTGGGTATTTATATAGGTATTCATTTATATATGTTTATACGGTTATGTATTATCACAGTAGGTATTTGTAATGAATTCCTGCAGACCTGATGTTCCTCTGGGTGAGCCGCTGCTGGACACGGTGGTGGAAGTGAGGGATGAAGCGGGACGTCCCGTCACGGAAGGAGACGGACAGTTGTTCATTGGTACCAGATCTGGTCTCCGCTTCGCATCATTCGAGGACTTTTCGTCACACACGTTTGTGGTTTAGGGGGTGGTGACCGAGTGTGTCTCCTGGACGGCGAAGAAGCCGCGGTCAGAGGAACGATGCGTGGCACGGGCGACTGGGTGGAGGTGAAAGGTCAGCGTCTGTTCTTCCTGGGCCGGAGGGATCGACTGGTCAAGAGGTTGGGTCAGCGGGTGCATCTCGACGCCCTGCAGCAGGTACTTTCCAGTCATGTGTTTTCAGGGCCTTGAAAATGCTTGAATTTGTAATGAAGTGCTTGAAAATGCTTGAAGATTTAATTAAACGGTGGATTCCCGATGAGTGGGACCGGACCTGAACTTACGTAGGCGGAAAGTCTATAAGACTGTGTTTCAATCATCAAAACGAAGCCTTTTGACTGTTGTTTCGTTCGTGTTTTCTTTCAGGGTTGGTGTTATTTTGCCAAGCTGCTCTTTGTTTTTTAGAATGTGTGTAATTTGGCTCGGATGAACGGAAAAATGCTTTGCCACTTTTCTATTCATTAATTTCTGTTATAAAACGTCTTTTCGTTCCACGAGTGATATCATTGGTCGTACAAGATTTCGACGCCATGTTCATACTAAACTTTAGATTCGGCTTTAGAATCGACTTTAGTAAATTCAAACCTTTTTGGTCAACGTCTGATAATTTTACTACGGCCTTGCGTTGGCTAATTTTTCAGATTTTAGAACTTAATTTTGTATTTAACATTATAATAGCATTTATTTGTATTTGAACATGTATTAAAAAAAACTGTTATACCAAAATACAAGTATAAAGTGATTTAGCATCTAACAGGAATGAGGACAAAAAGACTTGAAAAACTCGAAAATGGACCTTGAAAGTGCTTGAAAAGTGCTTGAATTTTATCCTTCAGAAACTAGTTGTCATCGAATACGTAAATACTATACGTCGATGCAAAACTCGTCAACGCCAAAGTTTTTTTGCATTCTTTCAAACATGGCGGCAATAAGCTCGATTAGTGTCGTCAAAAGCGCTCGAAACAAAAAAGGAAAACCGCGATCTCTGTCATTAGGACACGTTTAGGCTTCTGGAAGGACGAAACACAGAACAAAATGAGCGCTCGCTTTTCTTAGTAAGAGCTGAAGAGTAAATTCCTGTTCATATTGGTGATTCACGACAGTCTGTTGTTTATATTGATGCATTGCACGTTAAAATATTTGTTTACAGAAGGTGCAAGAAATGCACAGGATATACTATGTAATAGGAATGGCAAGAAATACTATTTATAAATAATGAGAGTTGTTTCATTTAGAACTGCTCATTTTCCATGTAAATAAGAAAAGAAAAATATAAAAAAAATATTTATTCAGTTCCCAAATATGCAAGCTATTTATTTTAACTATTATTGATTAGAAGTGATTCAAAGTGAGTGTGATTTGGGCACTGTGCTTTAATTACAGTTGTTTGTGTTCAATAAATAATATGGAAGATCTGTGTGTCTTTCCTTAAATTATTTTAAAACTAGGTTTTAAAATTAAATAGAAATAGAACAAGTGTCACCCTGAGCATGCAGACATGCTAACGTTTTTGCATTACAGTTGTTGTTCGGTTGGACATTTTATTTTGAATGTCTTACTGAATTCATTTGTCACAGATTTTGTGTTAAGGACATTAAAGTAAGTCTTTAATTTGTCCAACATTTCTCTTTGTAAGTGATATTAAAACATACTATGTGATTGTGTACAAGATAAGCTTTATTTTTTAGCTAAAAGTTACTTTAATGTTGACTGAGTTTAAATGCACTTTAAAGTGGCTACTTTCTTTAATCAGTTTGTGTGTGTGTTTATGCCCCAACGTTTCACTATGCCTTTGTGTTTAAAACAAAGGGCAGTGTTAATTAAAAACCAAACAGCATGTTTATTTTATTTTTATGAACGGAAAAAATGATTGGGCAAAAAATAACCGTTAGATAAATCGAAAAAATTGCTCGATCAATCGGGGAAAAAAATAAATAAATAAATGAAATAATCGATCATTAAATTAATTTTATTAATCGATTAGAAAATAATGTAGTGGTGCAGCAGTAGTTGTGACGCTGTGCTCCATCCTCAGGTGATGGAGAGCTTGCCTCAGGTGGAGGTGTGCGCCGTGAGTCTCAGTGAGAGCAGCAGACTGCTGGCCTTCATCGTGCCTGCGTCAGCTTCATCATCATCATCCTCCTCCTCCTCTGATGGTCTCCATGATGTCGAGGTGTCTGAAGAACCTGCTCAGCGAGTCATGGAGGGACAGATTCATCACAGGCTCTCTCAGCTTCTGCCCGGACACAGCGTCCCGGACGCCATGTTCTTCATCCCGGCTCTTCCTCTCACCTCTCATGGTCAGTGAGCATCGTTTTGTTCGTGTGTGTGTCATATATGTATTACAGTTTTTTAATTAATTATAATTTTAAAAGTAATTTTAATTATTAGATTTTAAAATACAGTATATTTTTTTCACTTTTTAAAATGCTAGTAGTATGTATGTATTAAACCATCGTTTTTGTTTTCTTTTTAATAAAACTGTAGACCTTTGGATAACATTTTTTTTTTGCATTGTAGATTTGTTTTCTTTACTTGTTAGTTTAGATTTACTGAAAATGTACTCTGGAATTTTCTTTGTCTATTTAAAACTAGCATATTTAATTGTGTCACAATTTGATTAATGTTTTTGACCATTACTGTCATTTAATTGTAAAGTTAATTAATAAACAATTATAAGTATGTATATAAAATATGAGTGAGAGTGAGAGTGTTTTTTCCCAGATTAAAAGCCTTACACAGATTTCCTAACTGCTATTTATAATCCTGATGCAATTGTAGGTAAAGTCGACATGGCTGAGCTGATGAAGGTGTGTGAGATGAAGAAGAGCAACACCAACCAACCAAGCGAATGTCGAGACGCTGCTGCCCTGAAGCTACAAATAGAAGCGCTGTGGAAGGTAGAGTTAACCGCCAGGACTAGTCACAGCATTAGTTCTGACACTTTACTAGTCTGTTATGTGTCGGGAGCAGTGTTAGGGATTGTTATTTTAAAACTGTAATTAGAGACCGTTTCTAATTACTTCTCACAAATAGCAACTGAGTCAGTAATTGAGTTACATTTTATCAAAGTATTAAATTTTCAGGTAAAGTAACTATTGCGTTACATTAAATTTATCAAATAACTTGGCTCCACTCAATAATAAATGTTCAATGAGTGAAACGGACAATAAATAAGTAGTTTTTTTTATTATGAAGCATATTAAGTTAGACTATTTTAATGTTCATTTATTAAAAACAGTAGATGGTTTAGAACTTTGAATATTCGGGCCAACAAATCTCTAAATATCAAAAGTAAATATCAAAATCAACTAAAGTCTAAATATAAATTATGCTTCTTAAAGAATGTGTCAAAAATAAATGAATACAATAAGACTGATTTATGTATTTTAGCCTACTCAATATAGTACTTAACAATGTATCAAAATGAAACGATAATAACAATAATGTACACTCTTTCTAGTGCGGATTAAAATGAGATGTAAACGGGCAGTAAAATTAAATGTCCGTCTCTTTGACTCCTGGTTGTTGGTGTGTAAATGATGGATGTTTAATTAAGCCAATCATCACGTTTTCAGTCGCACCAAGCATTCCTGACTAGCCAAAAAATCTTGAAATCTTACACAATAAATCTTAGTTTTTTTTTTTTTTTCGGACAAGATGAATAAACTATCTTAGAATTAAGAGTAAAAGATTAATTTGCTTGTTGTAAGAAAATAGGACTTGTTTCAAACAGTCTTACAAAGTAAAATTCTACCACTCCATTGGCTGATAATTAATAATAATTAAAAAGATTAATATAAAACAAACAAACATTAATATTAATAATAATTAAAAATCAATACTTTAATTTTTAATTTTTAAACACATTTTGTTTTTATTTTCTTATTCGTTCATGTGCGTTCATCTGCACAGACACACCTGAGAAAAAACATTTGCGCCCGGACGAAAACCGCTTCGATGACCACAATTACAGCAACGCCACATTTTTTGGTCACATTGTCGGTGTAACAGAGGAAATAGTACCCGTATTTTCCGGACTATAAGCTGCTACTTTTTTCATAGGTTTTGAACCATGCGGCTTATACAAAGGTGCGGCTATTCTGCAGATTTTTTGATAATGAAGATAAATACGGTAGATACCGTTTATTTTCTCTTTTTTTCTGTCCCATTTGAATCAGCAGAGTTGCTGCCGTGTTAAAATGCAAGTTAGGAAAGGAACTATTTTGTTACATACATGTACATTTACAGTTCAAAATCGTTCACAGAGCGGATGCGGCTTATATACAGGTGCGGCTTATAGTCCAGAAAATACGGTAATTATGTTCAACTTACTGGTTGCGGTAAAATGTAACGGTGTTATTCCCCATCACTGGTCAGGAGTGTCTGGGCCTCCCGCAGGAGCTGAGGCTCGCCCAGGACACGCACTTCCTGCTGAGCGGAGGAGACTCCCTGCAGGCCCTGCGTCTGTATGAGGAGATCACGGGGCTCATGAGCAGGAGCCCCGCCCACCTGCTGGAGGTCATACTGGACGGAACCTTCTCGGATCTGCTGAGCTGCGTCCTGAAGGACCTCCAGGGCGATGGCGCTCAGAAGAAGCGGATTCACCAGCCTTCCACCCAGGAGCCGTCACCCAAGCGTCAAGCACTCGCCCACGTGGCCACAGTTCCCACGTTTGTGGTGGTGAGACGTGGTGGTGATGTCATGGATTGGGGGCGTGTCTACAAAACGCCGGCTCTTACAGAAGCCAGCGGGAGTGGATCTCGGCCAATCGGAAGTTCGAGTCGGGTCTCCGAGGACGCCACAACGGCTCCAGAAGGTGGGAATTGTGGGGAAGTGCTCGTGGATCTCCAGGTGCTGTGGAGTTCGGACACGGGCAGATGTGTGGACGCCTCCCCGGTGCTGCTGGTGGCGCCAGAGAGAAGCACGGTGTTCATCGGGTCACACTCGCACCGCCTGCAGGCGCTGGACATGAGGACCGGAGAGCTGCTCTGGGAGCGGATTCTCGGAGGTCGGCTGGAATCTTCCGCCGCCGTCTCCAGATGCGGCTCGCTCGTGGCCGTCGGTTTGTAGACGTGTTCATGAAGTCATAAACGTCGTGAGCGATTCATTGACGCCGTTTCTCACAGGTTGCTACGACCGACTGGTGTATTTCCTGGAGGTGTCTTCGGGCAGCACCGCCTGGACCTTCCAGACTGGAGACGTGGTGAAAAGTTCCCCGGCGCTGGATCCCGACACCGGATGGTTTTTCACCGGATCTCACGACGGTCACGTTTACGCTTTAGAGCCGCTGGTAAGATTTCTGGTGTTTGATATATATACTAGGGCTGTCAAACGATTCATTATTCTTAACTAGTGAATCGCACTTCCCTGACCAAATTAAATGACTTGTGATATTGGATTTTGAGGTGTAATATGTCAATGAATGTAACTCAACACTAAATAAACACGCGTTTAAATACTGTAATGTAATTTAGTATCATTTTTGTTCCATTTGCAATATATTTTCTTTGTTTTTTTAACATTCCGAGGTCGAGTCGCACCTTTTTCAAGATGAAACACACAAAAAAGTCAATTTTTGTGTTATACATCAATTAAATTAAATTACCTTTTGTTTTAGGTTACATTCTTAATAAAACCACTGGTTTTTTTTTTTCAGGAACAAAATAAAATGTATTTTAATATGCAGAAACATAAGCACCCCCTTCCTTTCATGGTTTTCAGACTCTCCAGAAGCAATGTTCTGTCTAAATACTTCTCAACAATACTTTATTTACCTAGCTTAACTTGTGACTCCTTTACTTGAACAATAGATTAAAAATAGGACGTTAAATATTATTTCCAAATGTAGTAGAGCTTATTTCCAGTAGGGGGTGCTGTGATTCCACTTGCTATGTCCATGTGTTGCTAATATTTCATTACTTCTGTTAAAGAGCCAATGAAAGGATATTTTGCAACAGACGGAAAAAGAGTAGCTTATATTTACGTAAATACGGTATAGATAAGTGTGAATAATACATCAAATTAATTCAATTCATTCAGTCACAACCAGGAGTGTGTTTGTGTTTTTTCCAGGGAAAGGTTTGTAAATGGAGGCAGTTTTGCGGAGGTGGCGCTGTGTTTTCGTCCCCGTGCGTTCACTCTCCCACCAGACGCCTGTACGTCGCCACCCTGGCAGGAAACCTCCAGTGTCTTCACCCGGTGAGCACAGAACAGACATCTGGCCTCAATAGCCTCTTTCACACATACAGACATTCCCGGCAAAATACCAGTGTATTGCCGGCATGAACGTATGTGTGAACAGACAAATGCCGGGAAATTTGTTCCGGGAATATTCTGGCACGGATACTAGTAACGTTCCCGGTATATTGCCTGCGTTCTCCTCTGTGTGAAAGCGGAACGAAGATTCCCGGAAAAGCGCCGAGAAGTATCGAACGGGCTGATGTCACCCACTGCTCTCAGCCAATCAGAGCATTCTGGCGTGGGTCACGCGCTCAATTCCCGCGCGCTCATTTCACGCGAATCTGGCCGTTCAAAAGGTGTTGCCGGTAGATGATGTCACAGAATTTTCACTCGTCGCTGTTTACAGAAATCACAGTCGGAAATTGGAACAACAATGAAATCAAAGCGCTTCTAATAATCCGTCGGATGGAGACATTTATCACCACGTCAAAGGAACAGTTAGTGATGCCGTCACACATGAAACAATTACCGACGTTATTCATGTTTACAAAGGCGCAGATGTTTAAGGCGTGTCACCAGTTGATGATGTCACCGAAAATACTGGGATTTTGAAACTGCGGTGTGAAAGGTTCTTTTCCGTTAAAATGCAGGAGTGGCAGCGCTTGTGTGAACAGTCTTTACCGGTAAAGTCGTTCTGGTATTTTACCAGCATTGCTATGTGAAAGGGGCTAATACCACATTTTCTAAAGTACTTGTTAAAATCCGCCGACACCACGGTCGGACACCACTTCAGCGCGGGGAGAAGGCGAAACGCATCGGATGCGTGTATTTCAAAGTGAATGAAGATGACCAACGGCAGACCACAAATTGTGCTCAAAATGTAGCGTGAATTTATGTTGATTAAGTGATTTAATCAAGCACCGAAAATCCCAACATGACAAAGAGTACGAGTAGAAAGAGTTCGCTTCAAAAGCAACACAACTCACGCTGCCACACACTCTTGTTTTCTCAAATGTTTTGCACTAAATAGCAACAATGTGAATTTATTTCCCATGTTCTGTCAATTTTTCAGAGTTTACAACAAACTGAAAAAAAAAAAACTCGAGTTGCATCATTAAATCCTGTTTTAATGATTTATAATAATTTGTTCTGTAGTGGGTTGCATACAACAAGCTTTTCATTTTAAATAAATGTTCTTAATTCCAAATTATCCCCCTGTATTTTTTTTATTACATATGACTAAAGCTGTAAACTGTAAATGTGTTTTTTTACATTTTTTTAATACGACGTTTTTATTAAGTGCGTACTCTGTATCGGTGAGTACTGAAATGCAATTACTCGTACTCAGGTTCAAGTGGTATTGCTGCATCCCTAAAGGAAACGCGTGTCAATCTACTGTTTGGTTGATATTTTGTTGTTGTTTGTGTGCAGGACACGGGCGAGATACTGTGGACGTTCTCCAGCAGCGCTCCGCTTTTCTCCTCGCCTCGTTGCTGCGATTCGTCTGTTTTTATTGGCTCAGTAATGGGACAAATTATTGCACTGAGCCATTCTGGTGAAAAGGTAAAGACGGCATTTTTTTTGCTGATTTTTCAACAATTTCTAAGAGCAAATCCAGTTCTTTATGAGGTGAAAATCCTTTAAGTTCATTGATTTGCCATTTGCAGGAAAAGCCGACGTTTGTTAATGATGGAGTTTCTTTTTAAGCTCCTCAGATGCTCAATGTAAGATAAAGACAAACTTATTTTTTTTAATCGGCCGCACAAGATCGACTCATGGTCATTTTTTATTGAAGAAGCCCCTAAATGCCAAAAAGTGGTTTTAAAACTTAAACACATTCATATTTACATCGTTTTTAAAACCTCGAGACGTTTAAAGCTCAAAAGACATTTTCTGTTTGTTTAACCATCAAAGATTTGAGTGTTTATCAAAAATACATTCTTAAAAATGTAGTTACATTTCTTGTGTTTCCAGGTATGTATAAATGCACTTTCTCTTGAAATGTTCCAGTTCAAGTTCTGAGCATTTGTAAGACGCTTTTCACAGTTTTAACTGTCTCAAAGCACACAAAATGTCAATTATCATGTGGAAAACAAAATAGTTTTAGCCTTTTTTTGACATGAGACAATTTTGTATAAGTTGTGTATAATTTTGCGGCAACAAACTACCGTAATTACGCCAATATAAGCACCCTGCGAATATGAGCACTAAATCACATTCTCACCAGCCAATCAGAGAAGGTCTGGTTCACTCCCCACGTGAGTCAAAAATCAAAATGCAAATGAAAAACCTGAAGCAAAAAAAACTAAAATGTTAGGCATTCTTGTTAAGTTTCGTCGAAATTTACATTTGATATTTTTGAGACTAATCTGATTCCATACGTGTGAAGAGGATCATAGCGGATTATTACCCACTGGGCAGCGACCGAGCGTTTTGATTGTGTCTGTTCCTTGAATTGTTTTTCACTCCTTGCCCGTGTTCTTCATTTTCAACTGTTTCGACTCTTTCTGCGATGACACATTGAACTTGTTTGTGGCCGGTTGCGCTAAGCTAAGCTAGCCCGTCGTGTTTGTAGTCTGTTTGTTGTAATAATATAATATTGTACTGTATTTAGTTGAATCTTCCAGTGTTATTTCGTCCCTGTTAAGTGTCGCGGCGTGTTTAATGTTTGTTTTGTTTAACGTTATATATACACACGCACACTCGCCGAAAGACGATGTATTTCCGTTTATTTGTGACTGTTCCTGACTTGAAATATGGAAAAATGGGGGCTTATATTTACGCGCATATTTGAAATGGGCAATTATAAGCAGGCCGTGAGTTTTTGAGCGTCGAAATCGGGGGGAAAAAAAGGGGTCCTTATATTCGCATAAATACGGTGCATAAATAATCAATGTCACAAAGACATGAACCTCAATGACGAATGTTTCTCCTGCAGCTGTGGGACTTCTCCACCAGCGGACCGGTCTTCTCATCGCCATGTGTCTATGCCCCGCCCCCGTTGAGCCCATCACCACCCTCCTCCTCTGGATTGGTCACGTGTGGGTCACATGACGGAGGCGTGTATTGTTTAGACGCTGGTAGCGGCTCCTTGCTGTGGCGGTTCCAGACCTCAGGTAAAGTGTTCTCCACGCCGTTTGTGTGTGACGGGACGCCGTGGGGTGTGAGAGCGCTGACCTCCGTCTGCTCCACTGACGGGCGCGTGTGGCTGCTGGACGGGGAGACGGGCGCTTTACAGGGAACGCTAGCTCTGCCGGGGCAGCTGTTCTCCTCGCCCGTCGTGTCGGGACGCTGCTTGGTGGTGGGATGTCGGAATGATTACGTTTATTGTTTAGAAATGACCCGGCGATGACGAGTCGGAAATGATGCGCAGGGTACTGGTTAAGCTAGTTATATAGTAATTAAAGAATTCTATATGTACTTTTTGTGTATGTATATTTTGTATGTATATTTTTATTTCTAAACATATTTATGTGCCTTTTTTTTTATAAATGTATATATGTGTGTGTGTATACTGAATGTCAATATACTGTGTATACGTGTATTATATTATTGTTATATATTTATTATTAAATATATATGTGTATCTATATAAATATATATATATATCAGTACAGATATACATTTATATTAAAAAATTTAATAAAAATATATATACTAGTGCTGTCAAACGAATAATGTTTTTTAACTAGTTAATCGCACTTCCCTGGCCAAATTAATCGCGATTAAACGACTGAAGCTTGTAATATTGGATATTGAGGTATAATATGTACATTCATGTAAACTTAACACTAAATAAACAGTTTAAATACTGTTAAATAATTTAGAATAATTTTTGCAATGTACTGTCTTTGTTTTTTTTTAACCCTCTCGAGTCGAGTCGCACTTTTTTCAAGATAAAACACAAACAAAAAAGGGCAATTTTGGTCTTACATATAACTGTTATCCATCAATTGAAAGTTTGAAGTACATATTTTTTTTTTTAGGTTACACTAATAAAAACAGGACGTTGTTTTTTTTGTAAAAATAGTAATAAAACTAAAACGTGAAGCGTGTTTTGCCTTTTCTTCGTCAGCTGAAAAAGAACTGTAACTTAATAAATACTTATCACTCTATCATGAAACATATGTAAATGAAACATATGTATATACATATGCATGCATTTACATATATATTTATACAGTAGAGTGTTTATTTATACTGTACAGTGATTTATTACATTTACCCGTATGTATTTACATTTACATATTGACAAATTTTTTTTCACCCCAAGCACAAATGTGTGT
>MU204275.1:187391-223110 GCA_017309775.1 Paedocypris sp. Pulau Singkep
GAAACGCAATGTCTGTTCCGATCTGCACTTTTGGAGGTTTTTTTTTGGGGTTCCACTTTAGAAATGTCGTTGAGCAAAAAAAAAAGAAAAAAGAAAGAAAAGTGGATCAAACATTATGAAACTTGTAAAGGAAAGTAAAGAAAATTGTTTCAACTCGAGTAGCTCTGTTTATTTATACTGTACAGTGATTTATTACATTTACCCGTATGTATTTAATATCACATACAACACTGTTTACGCTACGCTATTGCACATGACCAATGTAAAAACAAAGTGACTGCAGGTCAGGACGTCTCCAAAAGATTACAGTCCGTCTGGTCTCACCTCTATACATACATACATACATACATTACATACTGTACATACAACATTACAGTCTGCTGAGACGTCACGCCACGTGTTTTAGTGTCTTGCGGGTCGGACGTGAAGCGTGTTAGCTGCCTTTTCAGGAATACAAAGGTGAACTCTTTATTTTTTTCCTTCTGAATAGTCAGACATCTTGTTTTGACGTTTATTCCGTAATTGCACGTCGTTTTGACATCGTTTTGCTGATTAGCGGTATGCTCTAACACGCTAACACGCTACGGCCAGATAGCATTGTTATGATACAGCAAGCAAAACGCAAACGGTTTGACCGCAACAAGTTGATTTTCCATCGAAAACGCCACGGATCAACGCGTATAGATATACTGTATAGATATATAGAATGAGTCGATAGTCAGTGTTAATTACACGAGTAATTAGTTCGGACGCTACTCACAGTTGTCACCGACACAGTGAAGATTTTTCCTAACTTTGCTGAGATAATAAATACAAGTTAAAAAAAAAAAAAGAGTCTGATCAGAAAGTTCAAAAAAAAAAAAAAATGACACGTGAACGTAAAAAAAAACCCAAGCGTCGTCGTAAACGCACATGCTGTTGGTATCGGCTCATATTAGCCCTTTGAATCGCTTCTCGGAATTGTCGTGATTTCGCATCTGTTCGTCGCTCCATTAATTGTCCTAATTAGCAGGTTTAGCAGTGTAATCGATTATATAAGTCACGGACGGCCATTTCTGCGTTTGGCCGGTGTCTAATGCCCGATTGCTCTTGCTCGATTTATGAAGATCTGATGGAGTTTAATGGAGATTTTGGGACTGGTTTCACTGGCACGGATTATGAAAGCATGCGGATGGGATTGTAGGGATGATGATGATGATGATTTGGCTTCTCAATCTGACCCGCTTCGTTCCTCAGAATCCACCATTATGTATTCTAGTGCGTCTTTTCCGCCTTAAACACCACAGTGGGTTTTCTCCACCTTGTGATGAGGTTGGTTTGCTTGAGCTGGATCTACTTGATGATCTGTGGGCAGTCGCTCCAGGCTTTGGCCTTGCGCTTGGCGAGGGCGAGCCAGGCCGGCTCGGTGGAAACCTGGCTGGCGTCGCCGGGTGGGAAACGCTTGCTCACGTCCTTTGATGCTGGTGGAGACGGCGTGGAGTCGGTGATCTCCACTGTAAAAACAGAGTACAAAAAACCTGGTGATCTCGCGGCATAAAGGCAAACCTCGCGGGTGTGATGCTCGAGACAATTGGGCGTTGAAGTTGAATGGCACTGACAGAAGCCTTTGGTTAAAAGCATCAACCATAAAAACAAATGTGAAATTTAGGAGCGTACATTGTTTTACACAAATTGATTCGCGCGATTTATACTTTCTAATGCTGGTACAAAGTGATTTTGTGCGTTTTCAAATCTGTCAAAATGTTTCAGTTGGACTTTGTAGTAGGGGTGCCATATTATTTTCGGATAATCATCAAAATGACGAAAATACATTTCGGCAATAATGATGTTGCATAATATTGTTTTCATATAAACTATATTTTCGGTATATCACGGTATTGGGGGTGGACATTATATTTTAGTAGACCTTAATTACATTGTTTGTTCACCAAATCTGTAACTTTATTTAAAGTAATTAGATGCAATTAATTCAGTTTATCTTTTAAAAATGACACCATTTCAAGATGGCGCTAACCTTTCTCTTATGATTGTCTGTGTATCATCATATACCGAACCTTTATAAACATCTGGCAAACGAAACAACTGCTATGTAAAATGTTTTGATTAAATCTATTACCAATATTTTATCATTTATAAAAAGTTGTCTGAATTGAGGAAGTCCTGGCACGGAGGAGATGAATTACTTGTTAAATGCGGCTCAGCTAACGACATTTTCGTTACCACGGTACGTTTTCTGCGTTACAATCTTATCCACGTTATAGTCTGAAAAATGCTGTTTCTGAAATAACTAAGACGTTGTTTTGTCTATCGCTTTAAGAGTAGTCTATTTTTCACACGTTACTAAAAGCGTAGAGAAGGACTCTTACCGGTGACTGAACTGGGCAAGGTGTTTGCTTTCTTCAGGTTGTCCCGCCGGTCGAAGCGGGTCAGGAGTGTGTCGGGTCTCTTGTTCGGGTCTGATGAATGCGGCTTGGACGGGCCGGAGCTTCCGGTGCCTTTCTCCTCGCTGGGACTGACCAGTAAAGCCTTCAGTAAAGACACACAACACCAGTTTGTCCATCAGTGTTTCAACGCTTCAACTGGGTCTTTTTGGGCTTTTTTGGCATTTTTTTATTATACAGTTTTTATTTTTTGATTATTGTGTTCTTTCAATTTGAACTTTTATCAGTTCAAGTTGCTTATTTTTACATTTAGATCTTTGCAGTGATAGAAGAACTGAGTTGGAGATACAACACTGCCCTTTCTTCGCAAATCACATGTTTAATTGCTTTACGTTCGAGAAAAAGTTCTCAAAATTCAGGTTTTATATGACTTGCACAAATGCCCGTTTCAATAGTTATGAATCAATCACGATTTAAAAGTGCTTGTAAATCAACATCTGCGTTTGGAAAATATAAGAGAAAAGTTTTTTCTCTAGCTTTTTGCTAAAAATTTGATTGTAAAAAATATTGTGTGCTGTCAGAATTGAAAATATGGAAAAAGTGAAATTCCATAAAATTACATTTGGCAACGTATGTAGTACTTTATATATGTTTTCCATAAATCGAATTTTTTTTCCACAATAGTCCCATTTAGATCTTTGCAGTGGTGTTAAGGGCTTGACTAAATGGACTTTACTGAAGTATTTTTGGACTTTGGTACTTTTGAATTATAAAAGTACTTTTACTGTGCTTGACTACATTTTTTATAGAGTATCTTACTCTTTACTGCACTACATTTGAATGGACATTTGAAAGACAAGTCGGCATCCTTTTCTACAGCGGTTAATTTCTTGGGTGATATCGCCATCTGCAGGATGCTGAAGGTACTGGATGCTGTTTATCAGCTAAATCACCTCAACGTCAATTAACGGTTGCACTTTTTTGCACATTTGAGTTTGACTGAGACTTTTTGACTTTTTGTTGGGTTTTTTTTTTCAATCTATTTTGTTCTGCCACTTTGAAACACTGAGGTGTTACATTTAATTTCTGTATTAGAAAATAAACCCTCGTAAATAGTTTCTTGTTTTTCACATTTCTTGTTTCAGCCTTTATTAGGAATATTAAAATATTGAAGTTGTTTTAAAATTGGATACTTTAAGACTTTTATCTATGTCATCTTGAAATTGGTGACTTTTTACAGTAAGGCATCCGCACTTTTACTCAAGTACGGTTCTCAGCTACTCTTTACACCTCTGAAACTTTATTGCTTGTCTAGTTGCTAAACAGAACTTTTATCAGTTGTTCAAGATGGTTATTTAGACATTTAGATCTTAATAATAACAATAATAATAATAGTAGCTTAGACTTCTAGCGCCTTTCTGGACACGCAAGGACGCTGTACAAAAACCGAAATAACTAAAAAAACATACACGGTAAACATGAAAATTAAAGATTTTGCCGTGTTGTGCAGTGCTTGACTAAATGGACTTTGCATTCGTTCATTCCTCTTTGGCAGCTTGTTCCATCTCTGGGTCACGGGGAGCTCAGCTTTACATGTGAGTATATGCCGATCATACTCACGCTTTCTCGATCTCGGGCCTGTTTCTCAGCCAGTTTGGCTTCTCTCTGGCTTCTCCTGTCCTCCCGGTTTTGCTGCTGCTCCCTGAAGCCTTTCTGTTTCTGCAGGGCCAGAGTGATCCACAGTGGTCCGCTCTCCTTCTCCTGCGTCCGAGAGCTGTCCAGAGAGTGTCGGGCCTGCAGCGAGGGCTTTTCTGAAACGTAAAAACCACCAAAATCTACGTTTTACACTCTGGGTTTTGCTGAACTTTGTTGCAAGGTAGACTTTATCTTCAGCGTGGTTAGAATAGAATAGACTAGAATGCCTTTATTGTCATTGTGTCACAGGGTCGCAATGAAATTAGTATCGCTACTTCGTTTGGTGCGAAAAGAAAGATGAGATAACGGTGAAATATACCCAATATAAATAACTACAATATATTAAAATATGGTTACAAATATAGAAGGTTGCAAGATGATGTTCCACTGCAAGACTTGTGTATGTGGTTGAGATACGGAAACGGCCTTTCGTCGCAAATCACATGTTTAATTGTTTTACGTTTGTGAAAAAATTCAAGAAATTCAGATTTTTGTAATGCCCATTTTAATAGTTCTAAATTAGTCACGATTTTAAGCGCTTGTAAATCAACATCTGCGTTTGGAAAATATATACGTAGTGTATTTACAAAAACAAGTGCAGCAAATAACTGTTTTTATCCCAAGATGTATTACGTTTTTTTTCTCCTAGCTTTTTGCAAAAATATATAACATATGTTTTCCATACATCACATAAATGTTTTTTTTTTTCACAATACACATTTGAACATAACTATTGTAATAAACTATTGACTATTTGAAATTAAGACATATGTATAATGTCACACTTTACTTTAAAAAAAAAAAAAATACTTTACACAACGTAAAAGCTCTTCACAGTAACAAATTCTTCCAAACCTTTCTTTATGAGTTCGGTTCTGCGATCAGTTTTCTCTCTCCATGGAATGCTGATGGACGGGAAGAAGGACTTCTTCTCCTTGAGCTCTTCCTCTCCTTCACCGTTCTTGGGAGACGTTAGCGATGCGGAGACATCCTCTTTACGATCTCGGCCTTTCTCTGACGACACGCCCTTGTCACGCCCCTTTTTCATAGAAGTGGTTGTGCCAGCTTTGGGAATTGGAGACGGTGGAGGTGTGACATCATCTGGTGAACTCGGAGAAGCCTCGGGCTTATGGTAAAACGGAGACTTGGAGGCCGAGTGGTCATCTGAAAGTTGAGAGTGCTTAGGACGTTTTTCTCCACTGGTGTCCACGGCGGTTCGGAATTTGGTCGTCTCTTCAGCAGGGCTGGTGTTTTCCGAAGGGTTCGAAACATCTGAATCTTGGTCGGAGGAGGTTAACGGGACGGGAACTCCTTCAAAGTTGTCGCCGGCACTGTACCTCTTCTTCCTCTTCTCCGCACTCTGCTCGTTGTGGAAACGGAGGGAGTAGTTGGTTCTTCTCAACTTGATGCCAAACGGTGACGGCTGGTCTTCAACACTCTGGTCCTCCTGATCTCCTCCATCCCTATGATCAGAGTCTTCGGAATCCGGCGGAGTCTGAGCGCAACTGTCCGATCTTGATTTGGGGGATTCCTGTGGCGGACTGGGAACCAAGAAAGACGGGAGATCTTTGGCAAACTTGCATTCTTCAGCGCCGTCTGCAATGCGGACAACCTTGCTTCCCTTGCTCTGGCTCTTCGTGTTGGAAGATGGCGGCTCTGCCTTTTGGTCTGAGGGATCATCTGCCGGGGACAAATCGCTTCTATCACCTTCTTTGTCGTCTTGACCGAAAATATCCGAGTCCCTGCTTGGATCAGCGAATTTCTTTCTGGCCGGGGTTATGGAAAATTTAGCACTGGCTGACATGGTTTTTCTGAGGTTGGCGTGAGAGAATGGCACCGTGTTGAGGTCTCCACTCGTTGGTCTGCTTGGAGATTCCTTGCGACTCTGATCCGGGTATTCCGGGTACTTTCCGTCTTCACTTCCCTTGAAGATTTTGGAGCGTATACTCGCCCATTCTGCCAGGACCGTGGCGTTTGTCTGATCGGCCGACTCGTGTAAGGATTTCGTCTTTCCAGATTTACGTTCTGGAGATGCTTTGCTCTTGGTTTGTGGCGTGCCCGTTGCCTTTTTGCCTTCCGATAGTCCGAGCAGGGACTTGCAGGCCGTGTCCTTGATCTGATCGAGGTTGACCGCCGTTCCACACAGTTGAGCACCAGTTACTAGAATGGCCGTGTGTGGGACGTAGAGAGATGAAGAGAGGCTTGCTGAGTCTGAACCTCCTGAAGAACCTTCCGTGGTTTCCGCTGCTGGTTCGCTCTGGTGGCCAGACGTTGGAGTAACAGGGGTGAGGTTGACCTTTTGGAAGAGTATCTGCTTCTCACCAGAAGACACCTTGAAGGTGAAGGGTCTTTGTCTCTCCTCCATCTCCTTCCATCTCAGTTCTTCAGCTTTTCTCTTCCATTCGGGGTCCTTGGCTTTTGTTTGCTTCTCGGCAGCTTTCTCCTCTTGTTGTTGTCGTTTTCTATCCTCCTCAATTCTTTTTTTCTCCATCTCTTGACGTCTTTGTTCTTCTTCAAGGGCTCGTTGCTCCTCTTCTTTCTTGCGTTTCTCTTCCAACTCCTTAATCCTGGCTTTTTCAGCTTCTCGACGGAGACGCTCAGCCTCCAGTTCCTGCTTTTTTCTCTCTTCTTCAGCTTGCCGCCTCTCCTCTTCCTTTCTTTTCAACCTTTTCTCTTCCTCTTGCCGCTTTCTTTCTTCTTCTTCCAGTCTCAGTCTCAACTCTTCCTCTTCTTTCCTTCGTTTCTCCTCTTCCTTCGCCTTCCTCTCCTCCTCTTCTCGAAACCTTCTTTCGGCAATCTCCTTTAGCCTTTGTTCCTCTTCCTCTCTGCACCGTTTCTCTCTCTCCAGCCTCTGCTCCTCCAGTCTCTTCTCTTCCTCTCGTCTTTTCTGACACTCGAGTTCTTCGAGCTCTTCCTCATGAAGTCGTTTTCGTAATTTCTCGGCGGACTCATAATCTTCTCCGCTCTTTTGGTTAGTCAAATCAAACACTTCGTCATCACGGTGGATTTCTGCTTCCTCTTGCATCTCAGCGAAGTCCCCTTCCTCAAATTCCTGAAGGTACAGAACATCATTATTTAAAAAATCTTAATTTGACCTGAAGGCAGACGTTGGCTTTACCTGTGTGAAGCGCCTGTGTTTGCGGGACACCCTTTGATTCTTGGGTTTGACGGACAGCTTATATTTGGCTGCGGTGTTGTCCAAGCGTGGGGCCGACTGCGGGACGGCGTCCAGGTTGATGGACTCTATTGTCCCCGGGGGAGGAGGACGCTTGGCACGGGGGGACTTCACTGGAGCTCTTGGTGGAGCCACATCTTGACTTGATGGCTAATTGTGTAGCAAAAATGCAATTATGTTCAGTAAAGTTAAAACCTCATAAATGCAACCAAGCACTACAGTTACGTTTGTTACGCCTGTGTCTGGTTACATTTGTTGCCTGTAACTTGTCACGTTTGTTACATGTGTGACTTGTTACATTTGTTACGTGTGTAATTGTTTATGTTTGTTACAAGGGTGACTTATTACAATTTGTACACGTGTGACTTGTTACATTTGTTACACCTGCGGCTCGTTACATTTTGTTCCATGTGAGACTTGTAACATTTCTTTTGCCTGTGTCTTGTTACAGTACATTTGTTACATGTGACTTGTCACATTTGTTATGTGTGTGACTTGTTACATTTGTTAGGCGTGTGACAATTTTTACACATTCTTACACATGTGACTTGACACTTTTGTTACATGTGAATTGTCCCGTCTGTTACATGTGTGATTTGACTTGTTTGTTTGAAATTTGAAAAATTTGAAATGAAATGAGATTTTATTGTCATTACAGCATTGGGGTACAACATTGTAACGAGTTTTCGGTTTTGTTACCCATGTGACTTTTTACGGTTGTTACATGTGCGACCTATGTTTATTACATGTAGGCCACTAGGGACCATACTGAAGTTGTGCTCTGCATTTAACCCATCCGTGAAGTGTCCGAACCTGCAACCTTTCGGACACGAGTCCATGTCCCCTACCACTGGACCACAACTCCTGTGACTCGTTACGTTTGTTACATGTGTGACTTGTTACGTTTGTGACTTCACACGTTTGTTACATGTGTGAAATTTTACGCTGGTTAGATGTGTGATTTGTTACGTTTGTTACACATGTGACTTGTTACGGTTGTTACATGTGCGACCTGTTTATTACATGTGACTTGTCACGTTTGTTACATGTGTGACTTGTTCTGTTTGTTACATGTGACTCGTTGCGTTTGTTACATGTGTGACTGGCTACGTTTGTGACATGTGACTTGTTGTGTTTACTACACGTGTGACTTGTTACGTTAGTTACACGTGTGACTTGTGTAAACTTTGTAACTTGCTACGCTTGTTACACGTGACGTTACTGCTCTACCTTTTCGCCTCCTTCGGCCTCCACAGGATCGTTCTCCACCTGGGCCTGAACCCTCAGTGGACTTTGGGGAACCTCTTCCTCATCCGAGCTGCCTTCATCCTCCTCACTCTTTCTAAGTGATGGGGGTCTCTGACCAAACTTGATGTTATGTCCAATTTGCCTCTAAAAGGGACGTCCAGCCGTGAGTGAGATGGTGAAGTAGTAAGGTGTTAGTTACACGCATGCGTACTGTTACCTGAATGCTCCTGACTTTGTCGGAAACATTCTCCTGGGACATTGTCTGTCCTGCACTGGTTTTCTCGGAATCCTCGGGGATGAAGACACTCTCGTGTGAAAACGCTCGGGACCCAAGAGAGTTCAGTTCTCTGCACGCACAGAAACACACCTATTACCACAAATAACGCCACTAGCAATCGGAAATGGGAGAAGCGTCTCACGCGTGTTATTCACTCTGCGTTATTCAGCTGTACATTTTTTTTATCTAAGAAATTTTGTATTTTTATACATTTTCATATTTGATCTTCATATCTTGTTTTTATTACTTTATCACCGTATTTTCTGGACTATAAGCCGCACCTGTATATAAGCCACATCCGCTCTGGTTTTGAAAAAAAAAAGATAAACAAGACGCACTTGCATACAAGCCGCATCCACTCTATTAAAGAAAGTTTTGCAAGCCACAGATATGTATGTTTTTGGATTAGATATTTACTACAGGAACAGAACGATTTTAAATAGTAAATGTACATGTACGAAACGAAATAGATCCTTTCCTAACATGTATTTCAACACGGCAGCAACTTTGCTGATTAAAACTTATATCTGCTAAAGAGGAGGTAGTGTATTCTTCTTTGCACTTATTTGTCTGAGTTTTTATTCTAATTCCGGTTTAGAGAATAGCCGCACCTTTGTAAAAGTTGCATAGTTCAAAACTTATGAAAAAAGTAGCGGCTTATAGTCCAGAAACTACGGTACTTGTTTTAATACTTTTTTGCACATTATCCTTTTGCACATTTCGGAACAGCATATTTTATCTTTATACCTTTGCTTTTATCGTATTTCCATTCTTTATCTTTTTATTGTATTTCCCTCTTTGCACATTTTGTTGCACCTCCCCCATCCCTAAGTTTAAATGCTGGAACGAGGGAAAAAAACACATTTCACTACATGTTGTTCAATTTTTATTTATTTTTTTGTACCACGTATAATTTGTATGTGACAAATGAAACTTGAATTTTTAATTTTTCCTTTTTTAATTGTATTGCTCTTGTTTAATTATTTTATTCTTTATTCTTTAAACTATTTATATTTTATATGTATTTTTCCAAAAAGTTTGAACATAAAGGACAGACCAATCTATTACACGACTTCTGTTTTTCCTGCTTCACTTCATCATATTTTGTGCGTGAGCTCTGATTGGTCAATATTTCATTCACGTACTGTGATGTGAATGATTGTGCCTTATTTCTGTTTATTTTCATTCACCATTGCCAGTTCATTTTTTGATGATGACTATTATTATAATAATTCTTGTATTATCACTTATACAAGGAAATGCTGGAACGAAGGGACGAAAAACACATTTCACTACATGTTATATGTGACAAATCAAACTTGAATTTGAATTTCCAACCTTAGCTGCTGCCCGTTCTCTTGACCAACAGTGGCCCCCCCATTGCAGACGTCATGGGTGGAGCGGGTGGGGTGGAATTCGGAGCCTTTAAACGCGCGCTTTGCTTCCCTTCGCCTCTTCTTCCCGAACAGATGCCGGAAGGGCTGGAACTTGCCCTGACGCCGTTGCTCTGTGAATCAGAGGCAGAACCGGGGGTCAGGGCTAACCGGGGGTCAGGTTCAGTCCATTCGGATTGAATGCCAGCGTGCCACGTGTGCAAAAATGCCCGTGAGCATTTTTGGACCAGAGCGTGTGTGTGGGATGTTGATGAAATGGACCGGTCTGCTTCTTAAGAAGCTCGTGTTGTGGATTCTACGTTATTCTAACCCTATTGCTGTTGGTAGAGATTCATACGTCCTGCTAAACACACAATCTGCTTCTAACGGCGAATAATCAACCGTAAAAGCATCCCGAGTTGACGTTGATTTCCGTGTTCGGCGTATTAATAAAGAACTTACCGGTGGAAAGGAGAATCTGCAGGTGCAAAACTCCTCGGACGTGAAGGAATCATGTGTTTCCCTTGTGGCGACTTCAAACTATGATAAGGAAAGGGACCTTTGATTTTGCTCGTCCCAGCAAAGTCATTATGAATCATAAACACTTTGAGATAAGAGCAGCCCTGCTTAGCCAGTGATCAATTCATCTGAATTATTTCCGATGAAGGCAATTAATGTATGACTGTTTTTTTTAAAGCATGCTGCTTAGGCCTTTCGGCTTTTGCATTCACGTTTTTTTTTAAAGGGTAAAAACGTTGAATTGATTGCATTTATTTAGATTCGATTTTTCTTATTGTTGCCTTTTATTTACATTATTGTTCTTGTTTTAATGTGTTTTTGTTTTGACACATTCAATGACACATAATTGAAGTACAGATCAATTTATTTATCTAAAATATATTTAGATTCTGTTTTTCCTGCTCCACTTTATCATAATTTGGCAATTAATGTATGAATATTTTTAAAGCATGTCTGGGCCTTTTGCATTTATGGCTTTCTAACGAGGTCAAGGCCATTAAGTTAGTTTAATTTCATTTTTTTTTTTATTAGTTTTTTTCTTAATATTGCAATTTTTTTTTATAGATCTTGTTGAATTTTTTTATTTTCATTGTTTTTTTTTCAATGTATTTGAACATGGTGAACAGATCAATTTATTACCTGACTTCTGTTTTTCCTGCTCAGATTCATCATAAATTGTGAGTGAGCTCTGATTGGTTAATGTTTTATACATATACTGTTTTTTTATAGAATGTTATAAAAAATTTCTTCTCAAATGTATTTTCATTCACTATTGCCATTTCATTTTTTGATGATGACTATTAATAATTTAATACATTCAAAAAGAGCATAACATATTTTTCGTTCCGTTTTTTTATATTATATATATATTTTTATATATTTCGCTTAGTTTTTTTTGAGAATGCTTGTGCCTTATTTCTTCTCAAATTCTTAATTTTCACATTTGCAATTTAATTTTTTTGATGATGACTATTATTATAATAATTCTTGTATATCACTCATACAACAAAATATAACGTTATATTTTCCGTTCTGCTTTTTTGCTTTGTCATTTTACGTGTGACTTCTGATTGGCCGACGAGCGCACAATAATTACGTATTAATGACCTATAAACTACATGTAGTTGTGATTGTGAGTATAATCATTTGAATGTATCAGAATTTGTGAATTAGCCGTTTATCTACGTGTTGTCCATTTTTTGTTGTTGTTGTTGTTTTTTTTTAAATCCTGATGTTTTTTTTTTTTTAAATCGGGGTCTTTCTCCCCTCGTGTGACTGTGTTTTCTTCCCAGTCCCGCTGACCAGGCCACTCTACACCACACGGAGAGTATCCATTACCGGCTAAAAGTGGAAAGTAGTGTGGAGTTACATGGTGAGTGTCTTTCTGCACAACAACAAAGAGAGCGACAATGTGCCGCGGCCCTTCCGTGTTCGTCTTGCCGCTCTTCGAGTTTAACGCACGATAATACGCTTTTTTTTTCGGAGTGTTTCTCCATTACGTCTCAGATCTGTGTAGCGGGTGTTCTGATGTCTACTACAGCACTTTCCTGGCCCACGATGCATTGCTGCGGGCCTGCTCACTCGCTGAGGCGGATGATGCGAGTGGACTGGAGTGTGTGTGTGTGTGTGTGTGTGTCTGGAGCCTGACATAGCACACACACACACACACACACACACACACACACACTCGCTGTTGTTCTACACCTTCCTCTCGCTCCACTAGCCTAACGCACTTTTCAACCGACGCTCCAAGTTAAGACACACGTTTAAAAAAAATGTACCTTTTTTTTAACGTTTTTTAAAAATGTAATTTCAAGTGCTTTTTTTTTTGTTATTATAGGCTTTCTCACCTAGAAATGTGGAAAGCTCAAGCTAAAATGTGATTATTCATTTTCATTGAGAGGAATATCTTTCTATTATGTTTTCGTTCTTTTTCAAATGAAATAGCATTGTTTAAATGTAAAAAAAAAAAAAAAATGGTTTTGTCATCGCCATTGTTGTTTTTAATAACGAGTTTTGTAGCATCTCAAATTGTTTTATAAGTATTTCTTATCTAACTTTTCTATCAAATTATATTCTTTATTTTTTTCCCACATGTGAGGCAGCACGTTTTGTTTTTGTTTTTTTTGTGTAAAAGGCACATAAAAAAATTGTTACATTCTATTCTAAAATATAACTTTAGGTACAAAATATAATTTTTAGAGTTTGAGAAGTAATTTTAGTAGATGGTTTCAGAATCTGTGTAATTTTTTTTTTAGGTTTTTCTTTATTTTAAGCCTAAAATATTTTTGGGAAAATATATTTCATATATTTGTTTCCCTATTTTTTTAGAGGAATATCTTTCTGTTATATGTATATATATATATATATATATATATATATATATATATATATATATATATATATATATATATATAATTTTATTTTTTATTTTTATTTTTTTTGCCAAATACGCGTGAAAAAATTTGGATTCCTCAAAGGTCAGCATAGGTCTGGAAACTCTGGAGAGCCAGTTGTAAACAAATATGTATTTATTTCTAAGAAATTGGTTTATTCTTTCACCTGGTTTCAGCATCTTTTTTAGTTTGTAATTTTATTTTGCCATATGTATTCTGTTCTAAAATATTTTTAGGCTTCAACATGTTGCTCAAGCTTTTTCCATTATTTGTTTCCATTATTCCATTTTCATTGAGAGGAATATCTTAATAATATATTATATATTATAATATATATTATAATAAAATAATTATATTCCTGAAGGTCAGCATAGGGCAGGAAACCCTTTTTTTCATGAAATAGGTTTGTTTAAAAAAAAAAAAGAAAAAAGGATTTTGTCATGTTGTTTTAGATCTATATGATGTTAATTAACATTTTTTTTTAAATGAAGTGTGTGGCATCTCAAATTGTATTATAAGTATTTGCTACAAAGCCACCGAATGCTATTCTTTTGGGGGGGGAAATTGACTTCTGAAACAACATGGCTTCCTTTTTTTTTTTTTTTTTACCTATTTCTTGAAATCACACAGACACAGCACACAATTGTGAAAGTTAGGAGTCGAAACCAAATGCAGCTCTTAAAGACACAGTACTGATAAAAACAGAAGATCCGAATCATTGCGGCCGTTTGTCCAGTCCCGCGCTGTGTCTTTAAGAGCGGACCCTCGGCATCCTCACGCCGTGCTGGTGTTTACCTGGACCCTCAGACACCGTCACCTCTACTCGCGCCTCCAGCTCTATCTCCTTACTGTCCGTCACCATGCTTATCTGGAAGAAGCAGGACACATGGGCTGGTGGTTTCCAGAAGGGGACGGTAATGATGCCTCGGTTCATCAACAGTTATTAAGAGAGTTTGAAAAGTTTAAGAAAAGTTTTTTTTTTTGAGGAGTTTAAAACGAGTTTGCTTTGGTTGTTGAACAACAGCTTCAACAATCCTCTACGCACTGAAAAACCACATTTACCACTTTGCACTAATTTTATTTGTTTCATTATTATTATTTATATTTATTTATTTCACAACATTTAAAATTTAATGTAATAAATATTTAAGTCTTATTATTTGCTACTGTCATTATAAATAAATCATATTTACTAGAAATGTATCAGTGAGCTTTACTTAAAAATGGTCTGTGCAAATTATGGAGATTTTATTACTGTAAATTTCAGACTATATAAGGCGCACTATAAATTTCTGACTATACAGTAAACTGAGTATTATAACAAAATCAACATTTAGAGTACATTATATGTCGGACAAATATTCTTTTTCTTTTTTATTAATAAAAGCAATTGTGCCTTCCTGTAAGTGAAAAGAAATTAAATGAAAGTCTCTGGACTGTTGGACTGTTGATAGTACTGTTATGATTAATTAGATTTAGGACTAGTTTATTATTACATTTATTTAACTTGTTTATTCAATTTTTAACCCCAAAAACTTTTTTTTAACCCCCAAAACATTTTTTTTCTGTCAACTTTTATTGGCAAAAGCCTCAAAATGAAATCCATTGGTGTTCATGAACCGAGGCAACACTCACTGTAGCTTGATCGCAGGAGTCGGGAACTTTCACGCTACTTTTACGAGAAAAAAAAAAAGCTACAAAGAAAATGTGAAAGATTACCTTCAAAAATCTTTTGGAAGTGCAACATTGTAACGATATAATATTACTGACCTGCGTTGCTGCAAAAGAATGTGTAGTAAAATGGTAAAAAGTGTAGGTTTTTTTTTTTTTTTTTTTTTTAAATAAAGAAGCTCAATTAAATAAAGTATACACAATTAGCTACAGCAATACATCAAAGACTCTTTACAAAAGATAAAAACGGCCGAGAAGTGAGAAGCAGCAGACGAAGAGACCGAACAAATACCAACAGCAGCAGCTGAGGCGGAGATTAGCTTTAGCCTTAATGCTAATTCCACCTACTTGTGAGAATTTTGAGGCTAGCAAACCTCGCTAATCACCAAAACCTGCTTCAGTAGTTTCTAGCCGTGCCGCCATTTTGATTTTGTTCTAAGTATAGTAATATAATATAGTATATAATTATATAATGTGTTCGCTTCCTGTGTACAGCGTCACCTGTTAACTAAGCTGGCCTAGTTAAAAGAACCTTACATTTAAGGCTTATTAGCTCGTGCGTTACGCTATCTAAACCGCAAGCTATTATCATTGGTTTTTGTTTATTACTATCAAACGGCATTAAACAATTATTTGTATTCATGAAATGGACAAAAACCTTCATGTGAAGCTAAAGGCGTTAGCATGTAGCACACAGCGCATCCGTTTGGGTGGAATGGTCACAGTTTGTGCAAACGGGGAACCAGCGTTCGCTTGCGTCGCACAATGACCTGAAGCTCGGAATCGCTGAAGCAGCATGGAATGGCTGACCGCGCAGCGCTTAGCTAGCACGTTAGCATACGTTTACCTAGCTCAGCTGCGCAGCGGGAAAGAGCTGCACACCACTGAAGGAAAACCTTAGGGAGCATGGTGCACCTCGCTTTACCTCGCCGCTCCTCGGTGCCTTACGGGGAGAAAACGACAGCGTTCATTCGTGCGCTAAAAACAGTCGTTATATCGTTATAGCATGAGACAAAATGGCTAACATGATTAAACTGGCTCTCTATTGAGGACTGATGGTGTTTTAGTGATGGAAGCTGGTCGGTCGCTCAGCGTCACCTCGTCACGTGGTTACGTTGTGGATTAGCATTAGCGTCTGGAGAGCTAACGGCGCTTTGGTTAGCTCGGTGCTGCTAGCCACTGCACAAGCTGGACGCTTGATTCCAAAATTGTAATGCAACTTACATATTGAAAAGGAATACAGTCTGTCTGTCTGTCTGTCCGTCATCTCTCATTGTCTTACTCTCTGTAGGTCTGTCAATCATCTTCTCTTGATGTCTGTCTGTCTGTCTGTCCATCATCTCTCAATGTCTATCTGTCTGTCTATCATCTCTTGATGTCTTTCTGTTTGTCCTTCCATCATCTCTCAATGTCTTTTGGTCTGTCTGTGCATCCATCATCATCTCTCATCAACTGTCTGTCTGTCCATTATCTCTCTCTATCTTTCTGTTGATCTGTCCATCTATTCATCCATCATCTCTTATTGTCTGCCAGTCTGTCCATCATCTCTCGATGTTTCTGTCTGTCTACACATCTTCTTTGAATGTCTTTCTGTCTGTTTATATATGATCTCTCAATCTATTTGTCCATCCATCATCTCTCTATGTCTTTCTATCCCACCACCCATCATCTCATCATCTGTTTGTATATCATTTCTCAATGTCTTTCTGTCTGTCTCTCTGTCTGTCCATCCATCCATCATCTCAATGTCTTTCTGTCTGTCTGTCCATCCATCATCTCTCAGTGTCTGTCTGTCCCTCCATCATCTCAATGTCTTTCTGTCTGTCCGTCCATCATCTCTCAGTCTCTGTCTGTTCATCCATCATCTCTGTGTCTGTCTATCCGTCCGTCCATCCATCCATCCATCCATCCATCCATCTATCTATACATCCATCATCTCTTGATGTCTTTCTGTCTGTCTGTCCATCTACATCCTATCTATCTATCTATCTATCTACCTATCTATCTGTCTGTCTGTCTGTCTGTCTGTCTGTCTATCTGTCCATTGATGACTGATCTCTCAGTGTCTGTCTGTTCATCCGTCATCTCTGTGTCTGTCCGTCCGTCCGTCCGTCCATCATCTCTTGATGTCTTTCTGTCTGTACATCATCTTTCAATGTCTCTCTGTCTGTCTGTCTGTCCATCCATCTTCTCTCAATGTCAGTATGTTTGTCCATCCAACCATCTCTCAACTGAGTCTGTCTGTCAATCTCCACAAAAAAACTATTGCAACAAATATGTAAATCTAGAAGAGGGAGGGAGAACACGCGATTCCCACAAAACACGTTCTAGCCTCCGCGCGAATATTCCAGCACTTCCAACGCGGCAGTAGCGACTGAACGTGATACGACACACACAAAGAGGCATTGAAGACGCGAGGCCGCGGATGTTCTACAGACACGAGGGCTTTGTGTTCTACAGACACGTACAGATGGTCTACAGACGCGGCCTGAAGCTCTAGATCAGGATGTGAGGAGGAGAAGCTCTTACCTGCTCGTGGAGTGTGTGTGTGTGTGTGTGTGTGTGTGTGTGTGTGTGTGTGTGGCGTCTACACTGGACTGCTGTTACTGCGCAGCTCGGTGTCACGTTACTCAGGTGCAGGACTCAAGAATGTGTGTGCGGCGCGGAGACCACGAGCGAGGAACACATGCTAAAGTAGAAGAACCGCAGTCACGTCTGGACATGTGGGAAACTTGTGTCCATCAGTAATATCAGTTTAAAAAAAACATTTTGAGATATTAATTTGGTAGTCTGTCTGTCTATCTATCTATCTATCTATCTATCTATCTATCTATCTGTCTATCTATCTATCTGTCTATCTATCTATCTGTCTGTCTGTCTGTCTATCTATCTATCTATCTATCGATCTATCTATCTATCTATCTATCTATCTATCTATCTATCTATCTATCTATCTATCCGTCTATCCGTCTATCATTCTGTCAATGTATCTATCAGCCATCTGAGAATCTAATTTGGTAGATTTGCTTTAGCGCAAACAGTTTTGTAGCTACACAAGAAGTTTGGCAAAGAAGTTACAGATTTTGTGTCTTTTTTGTGACTTCACACACTTCCTTTGTGCTTTTATGTTCATCTATCCATGCATTCATCCAGCTATCTAGCTAGCTAGCCATCTATCTATTATAGCCATCTCATATATACCCATTTATCTAGCCATCCATCCATTAATCTATGCATCCATTTATCTAGTCATCTCTCCATCAATCTATACATCCATCCATCAATCCATCTATCTGCCCATCTATCTGTACATCAATCTTTCTATCTAGCATTTATCCATCTATTTATACATCCATCTATCTGTCCATCTATACATCTATCTATCTCTTTGTCCGTCCATCTATCTAGCGTCTATTCATCTCTCCATCTATCCTTCCACCCATCATCCACCTATCCATCAATCAATCTGAATGTCTATCTCTCTATATTTTTTGTCTAATGCAATATCTGCCTGTTAATCTCTCTATCCATACTATATGTCCATCCATCTCTCTACCTCTACCCTTTTCATCTGTATCTATTCTATTCGATAAAAATATTGTCTTTCTGCCTGTCTATTTCTCCGTTTTACATCTCTATGTACATGGGGCACAGATAGATTAGTGCTGGTGTTTGAGGTGTGTGTGTGTGTGTGTGTGTGTGTGTGTGTGTGTGTGTGAGGACGGTGATACTGCGTCTCTGTTATCACTCACAGAATCACTCTGTTCACCAGGACAGACCTGCATTGATCGGCCCAAACTAGCCGCGCGCACAAAGACGTGTGTGTGTGTGTGTGTGTGTGTGCGTGTGTGTATTGTGTCGAAGCCGTTTCACAGAACACACAGCATCTTTGATGGATCAGTGGAGGCATGTTTCCCTCTGAAGCTCAGACGTTATTATCTATCTATTATCTATGTGACGATATGCAGTGTTTCTAAATTTCACAATGAGTAAAAGTCCTATATTTTGTCAACAGCCCACGTGGAGCATGTGTGTTTAGTTTCTGTACATTACAATGTGGAAAAACAACACTCTTGTGTTTGCAAGACACAGATGAATATTGTTTTTGTAATTTAATAAAATAAGGATAATTTATACTTCGAATTAATAAAAACATTAATATCATTTATTAATTCCATGGTGGGGAAAATGTTAGTTACCCGCGCAGAAAAGAAATAAAAAAATCTATAAAACATTTTATAGAAAAAATGTATAAAAATGCTAAATGTGGATACAACACAAATACTGTATATTGATACTTTAATACGTACTATGTACGGGTACATTTTCAATTGAGTTATTGAATAACGTAAATGTACATGAATTGGGTTATACAGAAATACTGTATATGATTGAAGATTGAATCCATCATAAAGTTCAAAAGAAAATTCAAAAGATTTACAAAAAAATTGGACATACTATAATTATTCACTATATTCAGTATAAACATCTGCGCACCAAATGCTTTCACACATTTAGCTTCCCGTTTTAATTCTTACAAAACGTTTTCCAGTTAGCCGTGTCGATGTAGCGCTGTGTCTTATAATGCGGATTATAAAACAATCACTTCAAAACTATTTAATGCATCATTGTTTTGTTGTTGTTGTTGTTGTTGTGTGATGCAAAACTCCAGCTTGGATGAGTGTAAAAACAAGTTTGGAGTTAATTTTAGTGTGTGTCTGTCGTGACTCGAGCTGGCAGCGTTTAGTAAAGACTCCCACGAAACAGACACGGAAGGAAATCTTCCAGGAATCTGGTTCAGTTCGAAAACATTTGTTTGTGAGTAAAACAGAACAACAGCCGCGGCCTGTGACACATACAGGAGGTTGTTTGCCCCGCCCACTTATCAACTTATTAATTTACAGTATTATTGGTTCAGTTCCTCCACCTGTCTGTGCTCTCTAGCTCCCTCTACTGTTCAGATCTAAACTGTTTAAACTTCAAACTAGTGTGTGCATTTTAGGAGAAATAAGATTTCTTATTCTAGTCACGTGGTATTTGTAAGTTAGTTTGGCATCTTTATTCTGCCTGTTATTTATACATAATAAAAGTGTCTTTTGTTTTTACGTTTAGGTCCGTCTCCTCCAAAAGTGAAACACTGACGAAAATAATCTCACAATTTGAAGAAAGCTGATGAGGTGAAGTCTTCACAACTAGTGAGTGTTTGAAATGATCACAATTGAAATGATCGTGATTTGTGATGTGTAGTTTCCGTGTAAAGATTATTTCAAATGTAGACAGAAAAAAACACAAAAAAAAAACGATCAAGTTTGACGGAATAAAGAATTGCACAAGATGGCTGAGGAGCGCACGGAGAGACATTAACGTTTTCTTAAAATCTTGTTTTAGCGATTTTCTAAACGGAAGCGCGGCGGCGTCGTGAGCGTTTGCGCGGGAGAAGCGGTGGCGTCAGAGTGCGCGATCACACCGCCAGTTTGCATGACTTTGTGGTTTGTGTGAAGTGACAGACGCTTATTGTTGAAGTTCTTGCTGTGCGGCAGCAGCTTTTCCTCTGACACTGCAGCCAAACTGTGTGTGTGTGTGTGTGTGTGTGTGTGTGCGTGTGTGTGTGTGCGCGCGCGCGCGCGCTTTAAATCAGCCCGGTGACATCATCACAGCCTAATCTCAGCCGCCTCACGCTCACACCTGTCTGTCTCTTAGTGATGGCAAGTTCGATTCTTTCAATCGATATGAATCTTTAATTCTCAAACAGTAAAGTGAACGAATCATTTCGAGTTTCAGTCATTTCGTTAATTTACAGTAATGGTCGCGCCATTCATCTAAAATATATGTACACGAAAAGACAACATGGTTCGCTTCAGCAGGCAACAAATAATGCATAAATATCTACAAATCTATTCAAATCATGTGAATCCCTAGCAAAACCTTTCCCTCTTTCACAAGAAACAAAGAGTGCAATGTTTCACCGCTACAAAAAAACCCTCTAAATTCCCTATTATTTCTAAACAAGTGGAAAACAATGATACAAGGATTCTTCCCTATGCAAAAAACATATACAAACGACAAACAAAAGCGTGGCAAAACAACAAGCAAAAAGAACGCCAACTCAGGAATGGACTTCTGTTTTCACCACCACACCCTTACAACTCTTTCCTCTCCTTTTAATAGAGTAGAAAGGAAATTCTCACCACTTGAACGCAATTTGGCAAAACCTATATAAGTCAAGAAAAAAAACATAACACACGCTTCCCCGTCTGTCTTTCTGTCTGTCTCTCACTTCACACCAACACTTCCCTGTCTGTCTCTCATATCACTTAAACACTTCCATGTCTGTCTGTCTGTCTGTCTGTCTGTCTCTCTCTTCACATACATTATACACTTCCTTGTCTGTCTGACATCACACTAACACTTCCCTGTCTGTCTCTCATATCACTTAAACACTTCCATGTCTGTCTGTCTGTCTGTCTGTCTGTCTGTCTGTCTGTCTCTCTCTTCACATACATTATACACTTCCTTGTCTGTCTGACATCACACCAACACTTCCCTGTCTGTCTCTCATATCACACAAACACTTCCCTGTCTGTCTGTCACTCACTCACTTCACATATACACTCCTTTGTCTGTCTGTCTGTCTCTCACATCACATATACATACACTTCCCTGTCTGTCTGACTCTACGTGCACACACCCTTGGCATTTAATTTGAGAATTGAATTTTCCCGTTTTTTGTTTTTATATCAATTTTGAGAGAGAGAGAGACAGAGAGAGAGAGAGAGAGAGAGAGAGAGAGAGAGACAGAGAGAGAGAATTACTGTATTCAAATGTCTGATGCTTCGTTGAATGTTTGACTGTTTTTATTTTGACTCTTTCAGAACTTGTTTGCTAAAGTTGTTTGTTACGTCATACACATAAAAATCTATTTATTACTGTTAATATATTGATAAACAACATTATGCCTATGTAAATAGAATTAGCTAATAAATTGAAACGTACATTATTCAATTCTGTCATATATTTTTATATGACAACTGCCCACTCATATTGCTCACTAAAAAGATTGTATGGTTATTATTAGATATATTGTTGATGCTGGATTTTCAGAAGAGTTGATGTTAACTACTATGTATTTATTAAAAAAGAGTCCAAGACTTTTATTTTGCTACACGTTTTTACAGATTAAATTGTTTTTTTTTTTTAATTAAAGCATATAAAATGGAAATTAGATGGAATATTAGATGGAAATCGCATTATGTTCACCATATTCTACTGTGACAATATCCTGTAAACATAGACGTAAAAACAAAATTGTAACAAAATAGATTCTTTTCAAATACATTTTATGAAATAATGACCTAAATATGAACTCTTATGTCCGAAAATCTAGCTTCAACAATACATTATCTCCTATATCTCTAGTACAAGATAAATAATATCTCTCCAAGTCTCACAAAGATACTAACTGAAATGTTTTTTTTTTGATTATCGGGGACGGTGTCGGAACTCAGCGTAACGGTATTTTTATGATCTCGAAGTAGTTTCATGCATTTTTAAGCAAGGTTGCGCGGTAAAGTGTGTGTGTGCGCTAATGAGAACAGAACCGGTTCTGAGCTCTGAGGATAATTGAATGACCTACATAACCGCAGCGTGTTGTGTGTTGTGTCCAGGCAACACGCGACATGTTTTCACACACGCGCTTAATTATCACCCGATCGCCTGCGTGTTTATAACCCTCGACGTCACTGGGATCGTCAGACTATGCTAATGCTAATGCTACAGCAGCGCCGGTGGACGACTAAATCAAATTGCGATTTATTTATTTTTTCGCAGACCAATTTTGTTCTTGATTCAAAATTTTGTGCTTTGTCGCGAAACCACTTTTTTTACGACTTTTTCTTAACTATGGAAGTGGAAATTCCGAGTTGTCGAACTGCTTTAGAAACACGCTTCGGGTGTGTTAGCCGCGCCAAGGGCCGAATTTCAAGTTTGCGTTTACGCCGCTTTAGACAGACACAGCCAATCAGCAACAGTGGGCGGGGAGCCTATCAGTAAACGGCCTGTGATGTCACTCAGAGAAAACATAGAAGAGGAGGAGTAACGCATATGACAACTCTTCAAATTTTGTCTGTATAATGGTAATAAAAATTTAATGTTGAGATTTTTTTATTCATTAACTTTTTCACTTTTTTATGTTTTCAGTTTATTATTTACACAGTGCTAGACGAGGTACAGAGTTTTTCGGCAATACAGCGGTGGGCTTTTATTATTGTTTTTTTTTTTTTTTTTTTTTTTTTTTTTTTTTTTTTTTTTTTTTTTTTTTTTTTTTTTTTTTTTTTTTTTTTTTTTTTTTTTTTTTTTTTCAAATAAAATTTTTTTTCCACATTTTTTTAACTGTTTTCAGTTGGCAGTATTTACACAGTGCTAGACGAGGTACAGATTTCGCTGTACTGGAATTTAATCGAAAACCATTAGACGATGGTTAAAAGTGGGTTTTTCGGCAATACAGCAGTGGGCTTTTATTATTATTAGTGTTATTTTTCAAATAAAACTCAGTGGAAGGCCAAATCAATATCTGAAAAAAAAACAGCGACGAAAATTCCGCAATGTGTCCGTTATCTCTAGTTTGGTAATACAGGCAGTGCAGTTTTTTTTTTAAAATAAAGAACGAGCCTTATGGGCCGTGTGTGGCCCCGGGGCCAGAGCTTACCCACCCTTCCCATCGCGTGAAGGGGGCAGGGGGCACTAAAGAGGGTCGAACTGGGTCAAACGCTGATGGAAAATCTCCTGCTGTGAAGGTCCGTCAGGCTGAAGTCACACCTCCACCGGCCCGACTCGGGTTCCGCTGCGGATCCTCTGTCTCCGGGCCTTTCCTCCACACGCCCGTGCAGTTGTTGTGATGGATTAATATTAATTGCCCTTTTGGTGCATTATTTATGGCGGGAGTGTGTCTGAGGAAACGCTCCTCTGGGTTTCTCCGCTGGAGCGAGGAGACCTCCGGAACTTCTGACCTCGTCCCTGCATCACACTCTTACCACTTTTGTCTTAAATGGGATTTAATAATCTTTTTGTCATGATCTTGCATGTGGGGCCAAACTTTTAATTTGAATCACACTTTTTAAATAAAATTTACAAAATTAATATGTGAAAATAAATTATATTTACGTATTTAAACATGTGATACATTTATTACATGTACAGTATTATTTTGTATTTATTATTATTATTATTATTATATCAGTTTATTTTATTTTTTTATTTGTTATTTTATTTATAAAAACCATTGGTGTAATTTTGAATCGTTTTTTTTTATTCTTGTACAATGATGCTCAGTAAATCAACAGCACATGATGTACAGTACATCAAATAAATATTTGATTGTTTTTGTTTTTGCGATTTAATGGCGTGTTATCAATTCAATATGTCGGTATTTTGTTTATGTTTTTCAGAATTTTATAATGCTCATCAATTACATGATTTTGTCGCAGTTGTTTGCTTTTTGTGATTTTATTACTTCTCATCAATTAAATATGTCTTTTTTTTGGTATTCAAAACCAATTAAATGGTATTTTGTTTCTGCATTTTAGAATTTTATGACGTTCAGCAATGACAAATTTTGTCGCTATTGTTTGCTTATTGTGATTTCAAGACTTATCAATTCAATATGTTTGTATTTTGTTTGTGCATTTCAGAAGGTTATGACATTCATCAGTTAAGGTCAAGTTCAGAGCATTTGTAAGGCGCTTTTCACAATTGTGACCGTCACAAAGCACACGTGTGAAAACGTAAGAGAATTGTTGCTTTTTATTCATCGTCGTTGGTCAATTACATCATTTTGTCTCTTCTGGGCCCTTCACTGTCTGTTCTTTTCCCAAGTGCCACAGGAAAAATAAAAGCCGCTTTGCATTTTATAACGGTCTTTCAGGCCTTGAGTGAAGACGCTTTTGCTTTCAGTCCTTCCCCAATCACTCAATCAATCATCAGTTATGAAACGAAATCCACCTGATGTTTTACTATTTTTTTGTTCGTTCTTTCACGCATGTTGACGTTTCCCTTGACTGTACAGGGCATCACACACACACACACACACACACACACACACACACCATGCAGAATTCAACACTGGAGTGAATCTGTCACACAAAGGCATCATTGAAAAATATCATTTACAGTCAGACATTACATCACTCTTTCATCACGAAGGCAATCTAGGCCAGGAGCCGCTCTTTATAGAACAAAATGATTCCCTTTATAGATGCGCCTGCTCGAATTACTGGAATTAACGCCTATCAATCGCTCGATCTGCGGCATAATTGCGGAGTTTCCGGCGTTTCAGGACGCGGCGACGCAATCAGCGGTGTGTTTGCGCGACGGTGACCGCTCCTCATCACCGGAGGCGACTGAGAATGACCCGCTATTGATGAAGCGTGAATTATGAGGCGCGCCACCGTCATTCACGCGATGGCTAATAAACGCGCGCGCCCCACGCGGCACTGACGGACGCGCGTCAAATGCGTTTTCCGTCGTTTAAACCCACGCGAGTGACCCCCCGCTGCGGACACTTCTGAAGAAGGGTGGATGAGGAGGAGGAGGAGGATGACAAGCTGCGGATCTTCGAGGAGAAAGCCGTCACCTACCTCAGTCGCGTGCGTCCCGAGCCTCGGTGCCTTTATTGTGTCTGGAAGGGTTCGATCATCATCCGTTCAGGTCGCGTCTGACCTCTTTGTGCGCGCGTGCGGGTGCGTGTGTGTGTTGCTGATGCTGCGCGTGCTCGTACGCGTGCGCGCGCCGCTCTCGACTCGCACAGCTGCACGTGAGTCGAGAGGGTGTGGCTGCTATACAATCAACGATTCAAATTGACAGATTTAGCTTATCGCTTATATATACTTTTTTACTCGTTAGATAACCAAGGGAATAGTGTTACATTCGTATTTTGCAGCTAGTTTGATTATGACGTTGTGCCTTTTAAAACTATGCAGTAAACACGAGATGGAAAATGATTTCTGTTTTAATTATAGGTGAAGTGGATCGGGCGCCCTCTGCTGGACAACGTTGAGATCGGCTCAAAATATAACCATGACTCTGTTTCGGAAATATTTTGTTTCGTGATTTCTCTTTGCTGCCACATTGTGCTAGTTTTCCCCCTAAATTGTCGTGATATCAATTTCAAAGAACCGCTTTTGACATATGTGTCTGTGGTAGTTATTGGAAGAATGCTCGAAACGTAATGCCATTTTATATGAAACATATTATATAAATGTTTTTTTTACATTAAGTAATGCGCTTGAATAAAGCAATTTAGAACCAACATTTCAATTCTTCTGAGCAAAATACGTAGATCGTGGTCTGCGTTTATTTGCAGTGGCGCTCCATCTCCACTAGGTGGCGGCTCTCAAACCGGAAATATAATCTTCGGCGCCATTTTCGAACTGTGTTGCCGCCGCCGGAAGACCGTTTGTTTGGAGGAGGGTTATGGCGAAATCCGACGCTGATCCTTCGTAAAGCCGCGCAGCATGTTAACTCGTCACAAACGAACCGCTCGCCTCAGTCAAACGACAAGGGAAAGTGCTGTTTTGTCGTCGCTGTTTTCGCGCGCCATCAACGCGACGGTTGGTGGATAAATTAAAACAAGCGGATAAACCAATGCGGCGGCGGCGGCGGCGGCTTTTTCTGGATCTTTGGGCTGCACTGTGTGTGTTTTAACGGGCCATGACGACAAACGCGGAGCGAAAGTTTGTAAATCTCCGGCAGCGTCTGGATCAGCTGGGCTACAAACAACCGCTGGTTATTGAGTCTTTACCGCTGGTGGAGAAACTAGTCAGGTTAACCACTCATTCTCTCTCTTTCTCTCTCACTCTCTCTCTCTTTCTCTCAAACACACACACACACACACACACACACAGTCTCTCACACTTTCTCTCTGTCTCTAACTCTAACACACACACTCTCTCTCTGTCTATTTCTCTCTCTCACTTTCTCTCTATTTCACACACACACACACACACACACACACACACACACACACACACACTATCTCTCTCAAACACACACACACAGTCTGTCTCACTTTCTGTCTCTAACTCTGACAGACACACACATTCTCTCTGTCTATTTCTCTCTCTCACTTTCTCTCTGTCTATCTCACCCTGACACACTCACTTTCTGTCTCTCACTTTCTCTCTGTCTATCTCACCCTGACACACTCTCACTTTCTGTCTCTCACTTTCTCTGTCTATCTCACCCTGACACACCTTTCTGTCTCTCACTTTCTCTCTGTCTATCTCACCCTGACACTCACACTCTCTTGCTTTCATGTCTTTTACTCTGACACACACACACACACACACACACACTCTGTCTCACTTTCTGTCTATCTCACTCTGACACACTCACTCCCTCTTACACATGCACTCTTTCTTTCTTTCTATCACTCTCTTTTATACCGACTCTCACTGTTGCTCTTTTTCTTCTCGTCTCTCTTTTACACTCATAAACCTTCATTATGTGTGTTTGTCATTTTTTTTCTTTTTCTTCTTCTTCCAACGCCCCCTTTCTCGCTCTCATAAACATACATTTCTTTCTTTTCTCCTTCTCTCTTGTTTCTCATTCTACTCACCCTCTGAATTTCTCTCTCTTTCTCTCTCTCTCTCACTCTTACTCTCACTCTTATCAACCATCTTTTTATGTCTCTTTTTGTCTCCATTTGTTTCTTCCCTTCACCTCTCTCCCTTTTACTTTTTCCTCTCTTGCTCTCTCTCTCATTCACATATAAAACTACATCTCTCTCTCTTTCTGCCCTCCCTCTCCTCCTTTTACTCTCATTCTCATAACCTCTCTCCGTCATTTGCTCTTTCTCTATCTCTCTCTTTTTTACACTCACTCTCACTCTTTGTGCGCTTTGAGACAGTTAAAACTGTGAAAAGCGCCTTACAAATACTCATTATATTATTTATTATCTCATAAACTAGTTGTCTGTCCAAATTTTTTGTCCGTTGTACGATACACGTTCCGGATTTTCACTTTGTTCCTCCACAGCGACCTGATCCTCACCACAGAGAGCCTTCAGAATGCCAAACTGGCCTCTGGAAAGCCGGAGAAGGACAGTCAGAATGTGGACGCCAGTCTGGAGCCCTACAGAACAGACAATTCCCGGCTGGTTCGGGAGAACAACGAGCTGCACCTCCGTCTGATGAAGCTGAGCGAGGAGGAGGAGCAGACGTTCAGAGGTGAGGGATCCCTGCATCATCTCCATCCTCCGTCCATCATGTCTGACCTCTCTTCCTCGGACTCAGAGCTGAAGGCGCACGTCAGGAAGTTGGAGAACGAGGCCACGGATCTAAAGTTCCTCAACAACCAGTACGTTCATAATGTCCGGACGCTGGAGAAGGAAAGCAAGGCCAAGACTGAGCGTATTCTACAGCTCCAGGAGAAGAACCTGCAGGCTGTTGTTCAGACGCCAGGTTGGTCCATAAAGCCTTTTATTATTATTATTATTATTATTATTATTATTATAGTACTGAAGGTGCATTTTTGACCAATGACACGGTTTGTTCAGGCGGGAAAAAGCGATCCATTCCGTTCAGACGCCAGCGCATGCAGATTGATGAGCTCCTCCCACCTTCTAGTGGCCACACCCCTCCTTTAGTACGACCTCCAGACGACCCCTACATCGCCGACCTTCTTCATGTAGCTGACGACAGGTGAGTGGAATCAGTACATCCATCAATCTAATAAAAACTGAAACACTGTACCGTAAAACATCTAATAGAAGGCCATAGTGTTCTATTAGTTCGTCTATAAGATAAATTGTGTATTCTGTATGTATTTTTATATCACACACAGAACATGAAAAACACTACATACAGGAAAGATTTTCTATTTATAACTCTGTGTACATTTTTAATACATTTTTAACTATTTTACAACACTTTGTGAAAATGCAATGAAAATATAATAATAATTGCATCACTTTGGATTTGTTTAGTCGTTCACCTTATTCATGTTCTCATATCTTTTCTCCCCTGGAAAACATACATGCCCAGCACCAGATCACATAATTACAATGCTGACAGATACAGCAGCCAATCAGATCACTCGTTTCCTGACATGTGACGTGTAACCACGGAAGCAGAAAGGGAGGGGGGGTGTCTGGCTCAAACACAAGTCTTGCCCGGGACGGCTCTGTGCTCCAGGAAACCCTACAAACCCAACAAATGATTAAAAAACATACCGTTTCATTTAGGAAACGTCATTGGATTTAACATTTAGGGGAAAAGGCCTGGAAATAAGGTATTTATTTATACATATAACGTTTTTTTTTTGGTTTGTTTTTTTTGCTTGCATACAAGATTCACTTGTCTTTGAGAAAGGAAATGCTGAGGCTGAAATGAGTACAGGAAGTATTTTGAATTATGTTTGAATGTTTCAATTTGAGTAATTCTTACATCACACTCTGCTTTTATATCAAATTTTCCCTTGTTTTATTTTGTCTTCATTTTACTACAACAGGATCTGCCATATTCATTTTTAAAGTTAGCTTTTTTTTAAAGTAATAAACCATAACGGAAACGGTCTGACTGTGTGCATTTAGGGTCTGTCTCTGTGTTTGTAGGATCCAGGAGCTTCAGAAGGAAGTGTCACGACTCAAGCTTGATGTCGAGCGAGCTCAGACAGGAAACCAGCAGCTCAGCGCTCAAGTGAGACGCTCTCCGTCTTCATCCAGACTTATTTCAGAGCGGCGCCATCAGTGTGTCGACAAATGAAAAGTCCATTGTGCTGTGACATCATCCGCCAATCACCTTAAGGGATAAAAAAAACAAACCATCATTTTCTAGTAAAAATGAGAGATGACGTTCAAATCATTCTTCAACAATTTAATTTTAGTCGTATATTTGTTTGTTTTTTTGCTGTATGATTGGGTGTCTTATTAATTAGCTGCTTTATTGTTTATTTTAAAGTACAGTGTGTGTGGGGAAGGGGGAGGGGCTAGCGGATTTGTCCTCAGTTGCCACGGTGACACAAATTCCATTCCGTCACAGCTTTAAGTTGTGAGACGGGAGAACGCGTACGTTAGTCTGACTTGTCCCGAGCTGAACAGCTCAAGAGCCTCAGTAAATGGTACAAATAAAGGCCTGATCTAACCTCTTCACCATCAGAAATGTTTGCTGTTAGTCTATGTGCGATTAAGCCGGGTGTGTTCTCCGTGTGACAGGTAGACGTGCGAGATCAGGAGATCCAGCGTCTGAGCCGAGCTCTGGACGGAGGGCGACCGCACCACCTCCTCTCTCTAGAAGCTCAGAACCTCAGCAATGGGAAGCGCATCGCTCAGCTGAACCGGCAGGTAAACGCCTCGGATCACTGGGAGATATGAGTTAAAATTCACATCACGGTATTTTCTAGTGTGCAGACGGTATCGGTATTATATCACAATATTGTGTGTGTGTGGGGGGGGGTATTATTTTATATAAAGTACGAAATTAAAACGCAAAGGGAAACCTGGAGAAGCAGCTGTCATTTTTAATACTGTATATCTATTAAAAGTAGCCCAGGCATTTATTTATTTTATTTGCCCGGGCATTAAAATTTTTTTTTATTAAATGGCATGCAGTCTATCTTTTAGTGCATGCGGGAGAGAGAGAGAGAGAAACAGCGAGATAGACAGCAAGAGTGAGATAGAGGGAGACAGAGAGATAGAGAGATAGACAGCAAGAGTGAGATAGAGAGAGACAGTGAGAGTGAGATTGAGAGAGAGAGAGAGAGAGAGAGAGACAAATGGAGAGCAGAGCCAGCGCGTGTCACGCTTTCCCTTTCTTGCACGCGCGACTGAATCTAAAGTTGCGTGAAACCAAGGTTAACAATCTTTAACAGACTTTGACCAAAACAAAACGAGCAGAATGTTCTCGTGCGCGTTTTACGGGTCTCGCGCACACTAATTAGCCGCTCTAAAAAACAACACATTACAGACACGGAGCGGCACAGCGCATGCGCGATTCATGTGCCTCGCGGCTGATCAATTAATTCAGTTTCTTACAAAGCTTTCTGTGTTCGATTAGCGATGTATCCGTGTCGTACTTAAAAGTTGTAACGAAACAAATGTATTTTAATGTGTTAAAGTGTTTATATGTGTGTATAAAAGTTAAATTCATGATTTATCACGGTATCCACGATGTTGCAATATCCATATCGTGGCACAACTCAATACCGGTATACCCCCCACCCCTCGTCCTCTCTCAGATCGGCTACCTTCAGGAAACCAACCAGTCCCTGGAGAAGAGGATCCACGGCCTGACGCCGGTGTTGGGCGATGAGGCCGACCTGAGCGCCCGTCACCAGGAGCTGTGCCTGGAGCTGACGCACATAGACCAGCTCGCCCAGCAGCTGGAGAAAGACAAGGAGACGGTGCTGGAGACGGCCGACATGGAGCTGCAGGAGGCCAAGGTGAGCACCACGGCTCATGACGCACTCTCCTGCTGGGGTTTGAAGAGGTTCAAGCTCTGAGCATTTGTAAGGTGCTTTTCACAGCTTTCACCGTCTCTAAGCGCACGTGTGAAATATGTGAGAGAATTGTTGCTTTTTAGTGTAGTTTATTTGTTTGTTTAGCCCTTTAAAATCAACCATGCTGGAACAAAGTGCTTCACAGATAGAAGGTCTTAAACGATAAAAACACATTTAGGCTGAAAAAAACCAATACAGAACATAAAAAACGATTTCATAGTTAAAAGAGTAAAGCACCGGATACACTCAGACAGTACTAAAAGCCATTGAGAACAAGTGCATTTTTTTAAGTGCAAGTTTTATTCATTTGATCGTCTGGTTGTTGGTGATAAGTTCATTGGTTGTTAAGATTGGTTGTGTGGAAAAGATACAAATTGTTGATTTATTTATTTATTTATTTTTTGGCCTTTTTTATTTTGATTGTTGTCCGCAAGACTGAGATTATTGCATTCTTTAATTGTGAATGACTTCGTTAGGGACCAGAACACCAATCAGAACTACCCATCATCGGTCACTCATCACTAACCAAATCTAGGATGATGTCAACTCATGCTCAACCGAATTTAGTTCATGAACCTGTTTTTGCATAAAATATGGTTTCGTACTGGTTATTGGTAAATGTGTAGTTTTAGTTTTTGAAATCTTGGTTAACTGCTGCAACACTGCTGTGCTGCTTCACTCATCTTAAACCATCTGAATTTAGTTCTTAATTCAACTTTTTGGTTTACCTGTATGCATTTAGTGAAATAATTTTTATCATCTGCTTTTAGTTACATTACAACATGTAAAATGTAAATGTAAAATGTAAAAAGTTCTTTAATTATTCCATATAAGCTACTTTTAAACTCAGATTCATGTATTTCTCACGCATAATAATGTTTTTTCTCTTTTCGTGTGTCTTTACAGAGAGAGATTAGTCGTCTGCAGCAGGAGTTGCAGGAGCGGGAGAAGGTGATCTCCACATTAAGACGAGTAAGTGTCTGTCAACACCACGTACAGCAACTTAACAGAACGTTTATAGACCAGTAATAAATGGAACTTTAAACTGAAATGTATTTGGGCACACAGAAAGGAGATGTTTCACATTCTTTACTTTAGAAAGGACATGCGAGAGCAATAAACCCTTCAATGTCAAAGGTCAGAGATCAAAGGTCAAACTTCTTGCCAAAAGTTTAGTGCTTAAAAGTAGTGCACAAAACTAACAGCCACACAAACCCTTTTTCACTTGAAACTTTTTCACTTTGAACGTGCCAGTAACTGTATAATTCTGCACTTATTAAGTAGAATAATCTCTGAATTTTCAAAGTAATTAGTAATTGTGTTTTTTAGGATGTGGTGGAGGCGGACAATGTGAAAGAGCGTCTGCGGAGCCAGATCCTCGATCTAGAAGAGCACAACGAGAGGATAGAGGGAATGGAGAAGGAGAGGAACAGACTTCTGGATAAAGTGGAGATGATGCAAGAGACGGGTGAGATCAGACGTTACAGTGATAATCTCTCACACACACACACACAGGGGCGTCTGAAGGGCAGATTTCATTTTATTCTGATGTTGATTTTATTGATTAAGGCAGTGTTCCACGTCAAAGGCCGAGACAAAGCCTGTAATTTAAGGAGGATTATGACTGTGACTGTAAAGAGACGGTCATCGCAAACTGTATTATATAATACTATATAAACAAGTATTTTATATAAATATACTATATAATAAATATTTTGAAACTTCTCCTACTTGGCTTATTTGAGGTAACCATTAGGAAAAAAAATATAATGGTTCAGATCAGATATTTGTAACACCACGCTACATGTTTTTACTACAAAGATGCTGTTCGAGTCAAATTGACCCGTGTTAATAGTTTAAAAGTAATAAAAAAATAGTAAATACTAAAGTATTTTTTCACTTTGAAACTTCTCCTGCTTGTCTTAGTTGGTGTAATCTACATAGAAACAAAAATGGTTCAATTACATAATTGTAACCCCCGTTATATGTTTGTTTTATAAAGATAATGTTCACGTCAGACAAAATGGAAGCTAAAAAGAATCTGAAAGATCAAATACTATTAGTTTCTTTGCAACTCGCACTCACACACTCTCTCTCATACACACACACACACACACACACACACACAAAAACTTTTTTAGGGAACTTTTATCTTAACTTAACTTTTAACTTCTTATCTTATTTATTACGGTAATAAGAATACTAATCTTCCGACAATTTGCCCTTTTGGTTTTTCTAGCTCATTTTTCAGTTGTAACGGTATGTTTTTTTTTGTTTTTGGATTTTCTTCCATTTCTGTCGTTTTGGAGTGAATCTGGAAAAAGTTTGTAGAATCTGGTGCGTGTGGTACTGAACACTGAGCGGGTCTGTTCCAGAGAAGGAGCTGGTGCTGGAGCTGGAGCGCATGCGATCCAAACACGGCATCTGCGGGACTGATCACTCTCCGTCTCGTCTGGACGCCTTCGTCAAAAGTTTAGAGGAGGAGAGGAACTACTACAAGCAGGAAGTGGAGCGCTGTCACAGGGTCCGAGGACGGTCCGACAAAAGCCCCGGAACAATTCCAGGACGAGGACGCAGCCCGAAGAGCAAAAGCGGAAAGAACGGAAAGGTAGAGTTTGAAATCGAGCATGTTTATTGGTTTGTCAACATTCACGATGCTTCCTGTTCAGTGATGGTGTTGGAGTCTGTGATTGGTCGGCCACTAATCCAGGGTCTGTCAAGAGTTGCTCATGCTCCCTGTGACTCGGAAATGGAAAGGTTTTTCACTAATTGGATGGATGTTTGATGTATTACGGACGGTATTAAACACTAATATAGTATCAATACGTTTCTAGATAAAATATAAAAATGTTCCTCACATTCACGTTCATATATACACAAATGTTTTTTTCTACACTAACACGCCACAGCACTGAATTTTTTTTTTTATTGCCTATAATTTTATCAGCAAGTTTTTATTGAAATTTTTTTATTTTTCTTTTCCAAAACTAAATGACTTGGCCGTTTCTCACAGACATAAATGCAGTCAAAAACCTAGAAGATTAAAACATTTAAATCCTAAACTTTCTAAGCTTTCTAAAATCTAAACTTTATGACGAAAAGATTTTCAAGTTGTTGTACAAAACAAACATGATTTTTTTTCTTGACTATAAGGCGCACTTATAATCCAGAAGAATATGAGTGGCTCGTGTGGGAAAAAAAATTGGAATTAGATGTTTATTGATGTGTATTTATTTATATGATTCAATTTGCTGTATTATAGTCCTAAAAATATGGTAATTAAAACTATTGCCCAGCCCTAATATACAGTACGCTATTTATGTCAAGAATCAACTGATTAAATTAACATTTTAACACTATTATGATTAATGAACAATTATTTATGTTTTTTTGCGCTCCTAGTTCACTGACACGTTTTGTACAATATGCTCACATTAAAAGTAAGAGTTTTGAATAAAGTGTGCATTACTTGATTTTAAAACAAGTGAAGGAAGCACGCACCGATCTTATATCTAATTATTATTTAATCATTTATTTCAACTTCAATAAATTAATTGATAATTTATCAACAACTGAAATTAAAGCACAGTGCTTAAAATGAATAACTAAAAAATAAATGAAAATAAAGTATCTTGCACATTCGGGAACAGAACAAAATTATTTTAAAATTTATATGGAAAATGAGCAGTTCTTTGCCAAAAAAATAACCACTTATTACTATACATTTTTTCCATAATAATAATTATTATTACTTGTAACTTTTATTTATAATAACCTAAAATGTATACCCATCCAAACGTTTTCTCAAAGCGACAGTAATCAAAATAATCGCCCCGGAACAATTTTGAACGACGACAAGTTTTGAATTTGGATGGGTCTGTGCGTATTTCCAGACGGACAGCAACGTGGAGCTGGCGCGCGTGGCGAAGGAGCGTGACGCCCTGCAGGCGGTGCTGATGGGTCTGGAGAAGCACATGGACGACATCCAGACGCGGGTCAAGCACCTGACGGCCGAGAGAGACCAGCTCAACACGCGCTGTCGACAGGTCAGACTCCGCCCCCGCGTGACCTCACCCCGCCCCTCACTGACCCGCTGCTGGACGCAGGCCGGAGACGAGCTGAGGCGGGTGCAGAGAGAGCTGGAGTCCTCACAGCTTCAGCACCGCGTCCGAGACCAGCGCCAGCAGGACGAGAGCCAGAAGATCCACGTCGAGCGAGAGCTGCTCAAGGTGTGTGTGTGTGTGCGTGTGTGCGTGTGTGTGTGGGGGGGGGGGTTCAAAATATTTATATTGTTTTAGATGAATGTCGCGACCTTTACTGCAAATGAACGAAATGACCGAATCTCAAAATGATTCGTTTACTGTTCGAGAATTAAAGATTTGAATCAGACAAAAGAATCGAACTTCCCATCACTAGTGTGTGTGTGTGTGTGTGTGTGTGTGTGTGTGTGTGTGTGTGTGTGTGTGTGTGTGTGTGTGTGTGTGTGTGTGTGTGTG
>MU204276.1:1639-13058 GCA_017309775.1 Paedocypris sp. Pulau Singkep
GTGCAAATAATGTTTGAGGCAATTAATGTTCAGAAGTATCACAGCTCTTGGGAAGAAGCTGTTCCTCCGTTGTGTAGTCCTAGTCCTGATGGCAGGAGAGAGACAGTTTATGAAATGCTGCACACAGCGTTTGCTCTGAATGTCTTTGTTGGCAGGGAGAGATGAGCCAGTGATGTGTTGAAACGAACATAAACATAAATAACACACATCGTAATGATCATGCCACGGAAGCTCCTCTCCAGTGAGTCCACCAGTGGGTGTGAGTCCTGCTCCAGGATGGGTGATGGCTTTTCTCCTCTACTGCACCAGAGTGTCCAGTCTGTGTCCAGAGTGCAGCCCAGAGCAGAGATGGACTTTCTGATGATCCTGTCCAGTCTCTTCCTGTCCTTCCCTGAGATGCTCCTCACCATACAGGATTGCTGATGCCGTCACAGAAGATCTTCAGAAGGGATGCCCTCACTCCGAAAGACCGCAGTATCCTCAGCAGGTAGAGTAGCTCTGACCCATCCGGTATTGCCAGCTTCTATTCAAATTGAGCATTGCAATAATAAGAATTTGTTAAAATTCTAATCCTAACACTGTAAGAACGACAATCTCCACCCACCGCTAATGAAGACTGTTGACGGGTCTTTATCTCTGAGGAGTTGACTTATCCTGGAGCTTGGGGTTGTTTATAATGGTTCTCGCTTCATCAGAAGGGTCCGTCCTGCCTCAGGAACCCAGTTTGTCCTCGTCTAAAACTCACACTGACTTTGCCTGGAAAAATTAGTTTCCTCTTCATTCTGGAGAAGCAAAAAAAAACATAAATAGTAACAAAAAACAAACATAAATGTGTTTTTTTGGAGTGTTAATCATCAATAAGTTACCCACTACTGTTGTAATGCTACCTTGTTATTATTCAACCTTTGCTAAATTAAAATGAAGTTGAGACCATTAGTTTGGACTTTACTTACAGTACTTTTACCCTGAAAAGATGAGCTGCACATTCAAATCAGAAATGTTCAGATGAGAAACAAGCCTGAAATTAAACATACGTGTAAGTGCATGAATACTATCAGCTAGCAAACATTTCAAACTAACTAAATCCAACTGAAAAATAACTAAATAAACTAATTTCTGTTAATGTACTCAGGCGTTCTTATGAATATGTTCTGATGGACAGATTCGGAATCTATTACCTCCTCACAAAAAAATATGTAATAAATAATTAAGATAGATAGATAGATAGATAGATAGATAGATAGATAGATAGATAGATAGATAGATAGATAGATAGATAGATAGATAGATAGATAGATAGATAGATAGATAGATAGATAGATAGATAGATAGATAGATAGATAGATAGATAGATGTGAAGTGTCTTAGTTTGTTATCCAAAAGAGTCAGGTCTTTGGAAGTTTTCTTTATCAGTCGTACATTGAGTGTTACTCAATAGAGCAGAAAACGAGAAACCACTTTTCTGGAATTCTTGGCTTCTCTGGGCATCAGACCGCCTTCTCGGGAGCAAATGATCAACTGTTTTAAACGTTGTCACAGGCTGTGTATATTTTCCTTAGAATAGACCCTTCCCTGGAACAGCAACCCACCTTTGATAGCTCAGCTGGTAGAGCGGAAGACTGTAGGACCGATAGTTGTTATCCTTAGGTCGCTGGTTAAATTCCGGCTCGAAGGAAAAATCGTTTTTCTCACTTTGTTTGCACTTTGTAGTTTTTCAGCCATTGGCTTATCCAATCGCTTTGAATCAAGGTCAACAGCTTCGTCACTGTCCTTTAATTAGACAAGAACCTGCACTGAAATGGACAAATTATTACTCTGTGCCAACGAGGTACAACAGGATGTTTCTACCCAACCTCAGCCGAAATCCAATCAAAGAATTTAGGATACCGGGACTCAAATGTTTCAAAGACATAACAGAGTCATAGATTAAGCAAAGAACAAGGAATGACTCAAGGTAAGGGCTAGCTCTTCATCTTTATAGACCAAGCGAGTAACTGAACCTTGTAGTTGTGAATCCTGTAATGTGATGCTATGTGAATCGCTGAGAAATATGGGTGAGACCCAGCCTTGTAAATTCTTATATGGTCTATCGGTTAGGATTCTTGGTTTTCATCCAGGCTGCCCGAGTTCAACTCCGGATATGGGAAGGGTCTTTGTTTGTTTTTAAAATAAAGTCAGGTCTTTGGACGTTTGCTTTATCAGTCATACACTGAGTGTTATTGAATAGAGCAGAAAACGAGAAACCTTTTTTCTGGAATTCTTGGCTTCTCTGGGCATCAGACCGCCTTCTCGGGAGCAAAGGATCATTTGTTTAAAATGTGGTCACAGGCTGTGTATTTTTTCCTTGGGAAAGACCCTTCTCTGGTCAGCACTGCACCTTCGATAGCTCAGCTGGTAAAGTGAACAAGATTTCAAAGACATACCAGAGTCAAAGATTAAGCAAAGAACACGGTAAGGGCTAGCTCGTCATCTTTATAGACCAAGCGAGTAACTGAACCTTGCAGTTGTGAATCCTGTAATGTGATGCTATGTGAATCGCTGAGAAATGTGGGTGAGACCCAGCCTTGTAAATTCCCATATGGTCTAGCGGTTAGGATTCCTGGTTTTCACCCAGGCGGCCCGGGTTCAACTCCCGGTATAGGAAGTGTCTTTGTTTGTTATCCAAAAGAGTCAGGTCTTTGGAAGTTTTCTTTATCAGTCGTACATTGAGTGTTACTCAATAGAGCAGAAAACGAGAAACTGTGGTGATTGTACATAATTCACTCATTCAATCTGTGTGTTACATTGCCAAAAGGCAGTTCTGTTTGTTCTCCCGTTGGGAGTTAAGTTCTAACGTCATAGTGACGTATAACGCACGTGCCGGAAGTAGTAGAGAAGTTGGAAGTGTTGAATAAAGGACACACGCGTTCGTGTGGTCAAACCAGGGTATCGTTGTTATCCCTTTCATTCGCACCTTCCACACTGGTGACCCCGACGTTTACCTGTTGGACGTATCCACAGCAACAACGATGACCGCAAACGCCGTCACACTCAAGCTCCCCGAGTTCTGGGAATCCTCCGCTTCAGCCTGGTTCGCGCAGACGGAAGCACAGTTTGCGTTGCGAGAGATAACAGCAGACGCCACGAAATACTACTACGTGGTATCAGCATTAAGCGGCTCAACGGCGGCCAGAGTCGTGCATTTGCTGAAACATCCGCCAGCGACGGAGAAATATGTCACACTCAAGACACAGCTGCTGAAAACTTTTGAACTCTCCGACGCCGAGAGAGCCAACCGGCTTTTCTCTTTACAAGGACTGGGCGACAGCAAACCTTCTGAGCTGATGGACAGAATGTTAGACCTTCTAGGTGAACACGCGCCGGATTTTCTTTTTATTCAGCTGTTTTTACGTCAGCTCCCGGCACAAGTGCGCGCAGCTTTAGCCAACACTACCATCACAGACTGTAGGGCGCTCGCTGAGGAGGCTGATAAATTTTTCCTAGCGACCCAACAACCCTGTGTAGCTGCCGTTTTGCCCGCACACGAGACTGCTGCTCTTCCAGAACCATCTGCACATTTCGCTGCTACGACGTCACGGCCGCAGCAGACTCACGGCTTGTGTTTTTATCATGCAAAGTTCGGAGCCAAAGCTAAGCGCTGCCTTCCTCCATGCACTTTCAGCAAACCGGGAAACGCCAAGGCCGACGCACATTAGTAGCCATGAGTGTCGGCCACACAGACGGGCTACTTTTCATCAAAGACACTTTATCTGGACGGCGTTTCCTGTGTGACACAGGAGCACAACGGAGTGTTCTGCCGGCATCCGCGCTGGATGCTGCAGCCGACAGCCACGGGCCGCCTATGGAGGCCGCTAACGGCACCACTATCCGCACGTATGGCACAAGATATGTGGAACTGTGTTTCGGAGGACAGCGTTTCACCTGGAATTTTGTTATTTCAATAGTGGCTTTTCCATTATTAGGATCGGATTTTTTGTGTGCACACGGACTGTTGGTGGACATTAAGAACCGCCGTTTGATTGACGCGGTAACATTTTGTTCTTACGCATGCACTTTTCGCCTCGGTGACTCCGTCAAGCTTTCCGGGATGTTTCCTGCTGCAGATGCGTTCGGCTCATTGCTCACTGAATTCCCAGCCCTCACGCAGCCCACGTTTTCGGCATCGACAGCAAAGCACGGAGTGCAGCACCACATATCCACCACCGGCCCTCCGGTCTATGCTCGCGCGCGCCGACTCGACCCCACCAAGCTGGCTGTGGCCAGGGCGGAGTTTGACAGCATGGAGCACTTGGGCATTGTTCGCCGTTCCAACAGTCCGTGGGCATCTCTACTCCATATCGTCCCCAAGCCTGGCGACGGTTGGCGCCCGTGCGGTGACTATCGGCGGCTGAACGATGCCACGACACCAGACCGTTACCCCATTCCACACGTCCAGGACTTTTCCACCCATTTGGCAGGCAAGACCATTTTTTCCAAAGTCGACCTGGTCCGAGGTTACCATCAGGTGCCTGTGCATCCATTGGACGTTCCAAAAACGGCGGTTATCACACCGTTTGGTTTATTTGAATTTCTTCGCATGCCTTTCGGACTTAAAAATGCTGCTCAAACTTTTCAGCGCCTCATGGACTCTGTGTTGCGTGACCTGCCTTTCCTTTTCATTTATTTGGATGACATACTGGTGGCGAGCGACTCCAAGGCTGAACATCTGGCACATCTCCGAATACTTTCCGACCGACTCAACCAGCACGGATTGATCGTCAATGCAACCAAGTGTCAGTTCGGTATGTCATCTATTGATTTTCTCGGCCACAGAGTCACCAAGGACGGAGCTGTTCCTCTTCCGTCAAAAGTCGAGGCCGTTGCACAGTTCCCACGTCCACTCACGGTCAAATCTCTGCAGGAGTTTCTGGGCATGGTGAACTTTTACCACCGTTTCATCCCTCAGGCGGCCCAACTCATGCTACCGCTTTATGAAGCTCTGAAGGGTAAAGGACAGAAACACACTGTGGATTGGTCTGTGGACGCAGATAAGGCGTTTACGGACACAAAGGCAGCGCTGGCTAACGCTGCTATGTTGGCACATCCATCACCCACAGCCCCGATTTCCATCACTACAGACGCTTCTGATTATGCAGTCGGTGCTGTGTATGAACAGTGGGTGGGTGGCGCGTGGCAGCCGCTCGCTTTCTTCAGCCGACAGTTACGCCCCAGCGAGCGAAAGTACAGCACTTTTGACAGGGAACTACTCGGCCTCTACCTGGCCATCAGGCACTTCCGTTCGCTGTTAGAAGGACGGCCTTTCACCGCTTTTGTGGACCACAAGCCGCTGACTTTCGCCATGGCCAAAGTGGCTCAACCTTGGTCTGCCCGCCAACAACGCCAGCTGTCTTACGTCTCCGAGTTCACAACCGATTTGCAGCACGTTTCCGGGAAAAACAACTGCGTCGCTGACTGCCTCTCTCGAGCAGTGGTGGGGGCTGTTCATCTGGGTCTAGACTACAACCGCATGGCTGCTGAACAGGCCGCTGATCCAGATGTCCAGCGTCTCAAATCTTCCACTACAGGCTTAAAGATCGAGGACGTTCTCTTTGATGAGGCAGGTGTTACACTCATGTGCGATGTGTCCACAGGAACACCGCGGCCTGTCGTTCCCTCGCAATGGAGGCGACAGGTGTTCGCTGCCATTCACAACCTTTCCCACCCTGGCACGAAAGCATCACAGAGGCTGGTGGCGGCTAAGTTCGTGTGGCCGGGCCTCAAGAAGGAGGTGAGAGACTGGGCCAACACATGTGTCGACTGTCAGCGGGCCAAAATACATCGTCACACCAAGGCCCCTCTGGAGCCTTTCCAGGTGCCGGAATGACGGTTTGATCATGTCAATATAGACCTAGTCGGCCCTCTCCCTAACTCTCACGGCTACACCCACCTGCTGACCATGGTGGATCGGACCACGCGTTGGCCTGAGGTCACACCACTTTCTGCGACCACGTCTGTGGAAGTGGCAAGAGCATTCATCGCCACCTGGGTTGCCCGATTTGGCACCCCTGCAGACATCTCCTCCGACCGAGGCGCTCAGTTTACCTCTGAGTTGTGGAATACAGTCGCAGAGCACCTGGGCGTGAAACTCCACCGCACCACTGCGTTTCACCCACAGGCTAATGGGCTTTGCGAACGATTCCATAGAGCAATGAAGGCTGCTCTTCGTGCCAGTCTGAAGGACAGCAACTGGTTGGACAAACTGCCATGGGTCATGCTTGGCATCAGGACTGCTCCAAAAGAGGACCTGCAGACTTCGTTGGCGGAGCTGGTTTATGGTCAACCGCTACGGGTACCGGGAGATTTTGTTCCCAGCACTACAGCCCCGTGGTCAGCTTCTGTTCAGCGGGCCACCCTCCTGGACAATGCAAGGCTGTTTACGCCGGTCCCCACTTCTCATCACGGTGTTTCTCGGTCCCACATCCCTGTTGGTCTGCAGTCAGCCGACTTTGTGTTCATCCGCCACGACGCTCACAAGAGTCCCCTGCACCCGCCCTATGATGGTCCATTTCGTGTTTTGGAGGCCGGCGACAAACATTTTGTTGTGGACATGGGCGGCAGACGGGAACGGGTTTCTATTGATCGCCTGAAGCCAGCACATCTGGATGTTTCGGAGCCGGTTCAGTTGGCGAAACCCCCACGACGAGGACGCCCCCCAGCAGCGTCCACGCCACTTCACCCTCGCACACGCCGTAGCAAGCCCTCGGTTCCTTCCACCGTTGGTGCGGTGCCAGAAACGGTGACGCAGAGTAGCCGCTGCGGCAGAGTAATCCGTCCGCCTCGCCGTTAAGTTTTTTTTTGTGTCTGTGAATTCTGGGGGGACGTGTGTGGTGATTGTACATACTTCACTCATTCAATCTGTGTGTTACATTGCCAAAAGGCAGTTCTGTTTGTTCTCCCGTTGGGAGTTAAGTTCTAACGTCATAGTGACGTATAACGTGCGTGCCGGAAGTAGTAGAGAAGTTGGAAGTGTTGAATAAAGGACACACGCGTTCGTGTGGTCAAACCAGGGTATCGTTGTTATCCCTTTCATTCGCACCTTCCACAAAACCACTTTTCTGGAATTCTTGGCTTCTCTGGGCATCAGACCGCCTTCTCGGGAGCAAAGGATCAACTGTTTTAAACGTTGTCACAGGCTGTGTATATTTTCTTTAGAATAGACCCTTCCCTCGAACAGCAACCCACCTTTGATAGCTCAGCTGGTAGAGCGGAAGACTGTAGGACCTATAGTGGTTATCCTTAGGTCGCTTGTTCAATTCCGGCTCGAAGGAAAAATCGTTTTTCTCACTTTGTTTTGGATCTTTTAGCGCCAACTAGCCATAACCCACTTGCCCTCACAGCCTCTTCTGTGAAATGCCTTCCCTGATGTTTCACAGTCTCGTGGTGATGTCGAATGAGTAGTGTTGCTACATGATGTCTTCCTGGAAGTAGAAGGGGATTCCTTCCATGACTTGGGAGCATTGACTCTGACAGGCGTCCTCCTACTCTGACTAGGTCTTGATTGTCAATAATAGGATTGAGCTTAAACAGGGGACTGTTGTGTGGCAAGGCTTGTTTCATCTTGATGCATTTGATTTCTTCTGCGCATACTTTGTGCTGGACACTTCTGATGATTGTGTGTTCTGCATGACATGACTTGTGAGGCTTGTTTTCCAAAGATGTAGGCTACTTTTTTGACAAGGGAAGTCCACTTTGAGAATCGTTCAAAACTTGCTGCATCTAGACCACCTGGTTCTGTTCTGTTCACAAGCACTGTTGAATGAATCAACTCCACCGAATTTCTGCTATGAACACGAGCCACGTTTAAACTCTAGAGGTGGAGGCGTCGCTGCCATTTATAATAATGATTTTAAGATGATTAAAAAATCTAACTTTAATTTTAACTCTTTTGAACTTAGTGCTACATATGGAGTTACCAGATATAAATCAGGAATCAATTCTTATCGTGACAGTTTACAGACCAGCAAAGCACAATACTCACTTAATAAATGAATTTGGGCAATTTTTAGCAGACTTGGTAGTCACAGTAGATAAAGTGATTATATTAGGCAACTTTAACATTCACTTTGACGATGTTAATGATTCTTTAAATCGTTCATTTAATGATGTTCTAAATTCTACTGGCTTCAAACAAAACGTGGTTGGCTCCACTCATAAGTTTAACCATACATTAGATTTGATTCTTTCATATGGTGTTACTATCCATGATGTAAACATAGTTTCATAGGGTGACATTGCTCGGGTGGGGTGACATAGGCATTTCCGATCACTCACTAGTTTCCTGTGTATTAAACACAAACATCCCAGCTATGATCTCAATGCAATATCGCTCCTGTAGAATTATAACCTCTGCCACTAAAGTTAATTTTATTCAGCACCTTCCTGATCTTAGCAATTTTAATGTTGTCCCGGAAAGAAGAAAAAATCTTGACGAGATCACTGAAACTTTCAACTTAACTCTGTCTAATACTCTGGATTTGGTTGTACCTCTTCATAAAAAAACAAATAAACATTAAAAATAAAGCCAAATGGTTTAATAATGAATTGAATAATCTTAAGCGTCTCACAAGGATGTTAGAACAAAAATGGAGGAAAACGAAGCTAGAAGTCTTTTGTTGCGCTTGGAATGACAGTATAGTCACGTATAAACAGGCCCTAAAATCTGCGAGAACAATGTATTTTAGTAAACTTATCTCAAAAAATCTACATAATCCTCTTTATTGTCACGCCGAAGAAGACGCAGATAAGGCCGGAGTTCAAACTGAGGCTTTAATGTGTCTTTTGAAGATGCAAATGAAGAGGCAGAATAAACTCAAAGAATAATCAGAAACATAAACGTGAGCCAAGCCGACATGGCTTCTCACGGATCACATGACCAAGTATAACCGGCAGTTCATGCTCCCTCCACGATCCCTTAAGTATCCCATGGTGATGAGAAACACCTGTCGCGGGCCGGGACCGCCGGAAAGCAGGCGAAGAGTCTCTGAAGGACGGCCGGTCGGACAGCTCGGAGTCTCTGGAGGACGGCCGGTCGGACTGCTCGGAGTCTCTGCAGGCAACCGCAGCGACGTCATCTGGAGAGTGGCATGCAGCCACGGCGACACAGGAGAGCTGGGAAGGTGGGTTGGAACCACAGAGGCGTCGACGAGGTGGGCTGGGACCACCGAGGCGTTGACGAGGTGGGCTGGAACCACCGGAGTTCATAAGAGGTGGGCTGGGACCACCGGAGTTCATAAGAGGTGGAACCGGACCACCGCAGGACAGGAGGGGCGTCTCCAGGACGCCGGGGCTCTTAAGGGGCGTGTCGAGGACGCCAGAGTTCGGGGGAGATATTAGTCTACTATAGCTCTCCACGTAGACTGGGACCGACGGACAAGGTCTGTTGGCTCCGGCGAAGTGGAGGGCAGGGAATGGTGACCCAGGACCAGCCAAGATAGAGCGAGGATGGGGAAGAGGAGCGGAGGAAGAGCGAGTATGAGGAAGAGGAGCGGAGAAAAAGCAGGGATGAGGAAGAGGAGCGGAGGAAGAGCGAGGATGAGGAAGAGTAGAGAGAGCGAGAGAGAGGAGAGCAAGAGAGAGCAGAACGAGAGAGAGGAGAGCGAGAGAGAGAGCGAGGAAGAGGAGCAGAGGAAGAGGAGCGGAGGAAGAGCGAGGATAAGGAAGAGGAGCGGAGGAAAAGCGAGGATGAGGAAGAGGAGTGGAAGAAGAGCGAGAGAGAAAGCGAGAGAGAGAGCGAGAGAAAGCGAGAAAGAGGAGCAGATGAAGAGCAAGGATGAGAAAGAGGAGCGGAGGAAGAGGGAGTGAGAGAGCGAGAGCGAGAAGAGGAGCGGAAGAAGAGCGAGAGAGAGAGAGAGAGAGCGAGAAAGAGAGCGAGGAAGAGAGCGAGGAAAACGAGAGAGAGCGAGGAGAAGGGGTAGAGAGAGAAGAAAAAAGAGAAGGGCCAGCATGTGAAGAAGTGCGGATTGAGAGCAGAAGACAGAAAACCAAAAAGAGAGGGAAAGGAAGGAGAGAGAGCGAAAGGAGAGCGAGCAAATACGGGGACGACGACCCCGAGGTTGAGAGGCAGAAACCACTCGGGGGGTAGCTGCCGAAACAAGAGGGGAAAGAGTCTCCAGAACTGGAGTGACTCCGAGAGAGGGGGGAAAGAGGTGAGTGCTCCCAAGAGTGGGGAGAAGAGAAAGGCAGAGAAGGAGCAGAAGGCTGCTGACCTAACATCAGCCAAAGAGGGCTGAACCCGCCAGTGTTGCACCAGTAACGGTGATTCCGTGGATGGGTGGCTGGATTCCGGTGAAATTCCAATCCACCACGGCAATATGAGTGCCGCTGCTCTACAGCACTCACATGTGCGACGAGCCTGCGGGAATCTCCATATCTCACTATGCCATATCTGAGTAAATTGCCACTCAGGGATCTCGGATTCTCACAGCGGGAGACTCAGGAGGTATAGCACAGAACTCACATGGACACATATCTTCAAACTGTTCCCACAAGCCTTCTGGAGCAACGTGGCACGTCACTGGCAGGAGCTCCAGTAAGATGTCCAGCTGTTGCACAAAGTGCTCGTCCCGTTCCCATCTTGGAGCCGTTGTAGGTACAGAAAGTGCTCGGCCTGCAAAAACCGCTCGGGGTCCCGCGACTGGTGATGACGTCACACAGTTTGATTGGCCGTAAGTTGGAATGACGTCGAACGGATTTTGCGCTGACAAATTTGCGCTGATGAGCTCACGGAGATTATAGCTAAGACCAAGATGATCTCCTGCTTACTTGACCCTATACCAACTTTTTTACTTAAAGAAGTCCTACCATTAGTTAACGAACCAATCTTGAATATTATAAATTCGTCACTAGTTCTTGGTCACGTGCCACAAGCGTTCAAACAGGCCTTCATAAAACCGCTTATTAAGAAGCCACATCTTGATGCCGACGTGATTGCTAATTATAGACCAATTTCAAACCTTCCATTTATATCTAAAATTCTTGAAAAAGTTATTTTGGGACAACTCTGTAAATTTCTGGAACAGAACGATAGATTTGAAAAATTTCAATCCGGCTTTAGATCGCACCACAGCACAGAAACGGCACTAATCCGAGTCACCAACGATCTTCTAATGGCATCAGATAAAGGGAACGTCTCACTCTTAGTTCTGTTAGATCTTAGTGCTGCTTTCGACACTGTTGACCATTATATTTTAATACATAGACTTGATCATTACGTTGGTATTTCTGGACATGCATTAGAGTGGTTTAGGTCCTATCTGTCTGATCGCTCTCATTTCGTCCATGTAAATGGAGTCTCATCACCCAGATTTAGTGTTAAATATGGAGTTCCACAAGGCTCCGTGCTCGGCCCAATCCTATTTGCACTTTATATGCTTCCACTAGG
>MU204276.1:13158-30912 GCA_017309775.1 Paedocypris sp. Pulau Singkep
GCATGCAAATTCATGCAGCCATTGAACTTGACTGTTCACTGGCCGGTTGGTAAGAATGAACGCGAATGGCTGACGCATCCGTTATCCCATAGTCAGGTCTCTGACTGACGTCGAAGTGACCTGACTATGAAAGGGAAGATCCTTTTCATACTTAGCACCCACACTATGGAATGCTCTGCCTAGTCCAATTCGAGACTCGGAATCAGTGAGTCAATTTAAGTCTAGACTGAAGACGCATCTCTTTAACGAAGCATAAATTAACCTGTTATAATAACTTACAGAAAATATTAATATATCGTATAGAAAGGCTGCCTAGTTAGTGCTCGGAACCGAATTACACCTGCACCTTCAGATAATTGTTCAAAATCTACAGTACTTGAAGTTATTCTAATTGCCTTGTATTTTTTATTTTTTTTTCTCCTCTCCTGAGCACCAAGTGTCGTACGACCAGAATCTCCTAGGAGCTTCGGGATCATTGGTGGTGCTTCCTGGACCTCTGTGGACCTGATGACGCTGTTGGTGTGGAGAAGTGGAGCCGCCTCTTTCTTCGCTGAGGAGGGAAACATCGTTCCAGAATCATCATTAAAAATGACGCGGAACAACCAACTGTGTAGCGTTAGAATGCCGGAAGAGACTGGCACCAGTGAGCTGGGTTCTCCCCAGGGTTTTTCCTCGTTAAAGAAGTTTTTTTTACCTGGCCACTGTTGCGTATGTGTTTGCTCGCTGGTCTTTGTCTTGTCATAACCGCATCCACTTAGTTAACACCAACAATCCAGACGACAAATTGAATAAAAAAGCAACATTTCCCTTACATATTTACACGTGCGCATTGAGACAGTTAAAACTGTGAAAAGCGCCTTACAAATACTCATTATTATTATTATTATTATTATTATTATATTATGTGCTGTTTCCATGTTTTGATGGTTGTTACTGCAAAAAATGACAGATATTGTAGCCATAATCGTTATCAATGTCGGCCTTTAAAATACATATATCAGTAGAAAAATCTGTTGTAAAAAAAAAGTTGTAAACAAGAAAGATTGAAGATTTTTAATGTTCATGTCACAATCCACGCTGGCGGTGAGTTATGCCAGCGAAGAGACTTTTATGCTATGTATGTCTCCTGAACTTTGGTTGTGTACATCCGGACACATGTTTGTTGTGCAGTCAGTTTTATGCCATGTTTCTGTTTTGTATGCAGTCTTTTGAAGTCTTTTAATTAAACAATTAATGTTTTGCAAATTCTTGCCCCGCCTTGCTCACAGTCGAGAACCCAGAGTTGTTCATACTTTACTGAAAAGATATTTTAAGTTGTGATTTACCGCCACTTGCCTGAGATCACTGTGGTCTTGGCTTCCACTGTAGTGCGAGTCTTATTATTCTGTAATAACAGGGGTAATAACCACACCGCTCTCAACACAGGAGACTTTTATTTGATACAACATTTAAAGGCATGAAAGCGCTTTCAATCTAAGCTCCAGCTAATGGATCTTGGTTAAGGCTGTACAAGTAGTGAAAAGGATGATTTTACTGTTAATTACACAAACACTTGAAGAAAAAAAGACTGGAAAAAATCATTGTAATCATAATAAAAACAAAGTAAAAACAACCTGTGAATCAAAAAAGTGATGAAGCTACAAAATTTTTTTATATTCACAACTCACCAAAGTTTCATATTAATGATATTTTATATTAGTCTCAGCACCAGCGTCACTCATAATTAACAGACAGTTCTAGTTCAGTCAGACGTGAGTTTGATCTCAGAGCTGAAGTCAGAGCAGAGTAACCTTCTTCTGTCAGTTCACATCCCCACAAACTGTGAAGAACAAACGACACTCTTCAGTCTCTCAGTTCAGCAACATCAATATAATAAAGCTAACAATAAAGATAACAAATCACTGACACTTCAAGACTGAAACTATTTTCAGCTTCAACGGGTCAATTATAAAATGAAATCACGTTTTCCACATTTAAAATGTTTTTATTTTAGCCAATAAATTAAAAAACAATAAAATGTTTTAGTGCAGCTTCACTTAAAAACATTTTGTGTTTTCTAGACTTTAAACGATTGAAATTTTTTATTTTATTTATGTTATGCTTAATCTCATATGTGCATATTTTCTGAGATCAGAATTACTTGAGTTTGTGTAGATTACAGTCCGAATCCTTCAGTACATCAGAGAGAATTTTCGCTCCAGAGTCTCTCAGTTTATTACCAGACAGATCTAGTTCAGTCAGACGTGAGTTTGATCTCAGAGCTGAAGTCAGAGCAGAACAACCTTCTTCTGTCACTCCACAACGTCTCAAACTGTGAAGAACAACGACACTCTTCAGTCTCTCAGTTCAGAAACATCAAGATAAAAAACAACAAATCACTGACACTTCAAGATATTTAATCATTTTCAACAACAACTGAAACTAAAATTTAAAAATTAAATGCTTATCCCTTTTTTCACATTTGAAATATTTTCATTTTAAACAATACATTAAAAACTATGAAATGTTTTAGTACAGCTTCACGTAAAAAAGTATTTTGATTTTCTAGAATAATATAAACAATTGAGAATTTGTATTGTATTTGAAATTTTGTATGTGTGATCTCATATTTGCATATGTTCTGAGAGCAGAATTACCTGAGTATGTGTAGATTACAGTCAGAATTCTTCAGTAAATCAGAGAGAATCTTCACTCCAGAGTCTCTCAGATTCTTATTCCAAGTCAGATCTAGTTCAGTCAGACGTGAGTTTGATCTCAGAGCTGAAGTCAGAGCAGAACAACCTCCTTCTGTCACTCCACAACGATTCAATCTGTGAAGAACAATGACACTCTTCAGTCTCTCAGTTCAGAAACATCAAGATGATAAACAACAAATCACTAACACATCAAGACTTTTTTTCCACCTATAAAATAAATCCAGATTTTATTTTTCTATTTTGAATTGTATATATTTTTTTTATTTCTTTCTCTTTTTTAGGTTAAAAGACGTCTTGGGATACTAATGTAACTTCGGTTTCCTGAATTGTCAGGGAACAAGTGGTCTGTCAGTGGGACTGAGACGGGAGACGATTCGCCGCTTCAACTCTTCAAACACGTCAATGAACGTCAAGATCATGGCTGCATGACTCTGCATACGTCATCTTTGAACCGGACCCGGTAATGTAAAAAGGACGCTCACGTCATACATATTATCCTTTGCTGATTGAAGCCGTGCGGGAAAACGCAGACTTCAGCAGCTTGTACTGTTGTGGTGTCAGACGGAACGTCTCGTTCCCTGATAATTCAGCAACATCTCAGCGTGGAATGGTCCAGGCTCTCTTCAAGCTTTTCTTGAAGAAACAAAAGACGTCCGAGGACGCCAGCCACTTGCCACAATCAGAAAATTTGCACAAACGGGATTTAATCTTTAAAAAGACGCATCAACTTTTTAAGAGGATTTTCAGAAGGAGCAGAAGCCGTTGGGAGTACAACAAGAACCAACAAAGAGCTTTCAATGAGGATTGAAGAGCAAAACATACGACCAGTAAGTTTCATTCTAAAACATTTTATTCTACCGCATCTGGTTCAAAGGTGACGTAGAGCTGAAGCGTCAAATCAAATTCATCCGATCGTCCTCCGTCAGTATCACTGACAGTCGTCAAAGTAACAATGACGATGAAAGGGAAAGTACATTTTATGGGCCCTCAAGGCATCTTGAAGTATTTAATTTGAACTATTGTGAGACTGCACACACATTGCAAAGTTGTTCCCTAAAATAAAAAAATGCTTCAGTGCAACCTCACAGAATAGTTTTTTCTTTCATTCATTAATGCTAAATTTAAAATAATTGAAATTTATGTTCTGCAGAGTTACCTGAGTTTTTGTAGATTACAGTCAGAATCCTTCAGTGAATCACAGAGAATCTTCACTCCAGAGTCGCTCAGATTATCATTCAGAGCCAGATCTAGTTCAGTCAGACGTGAGTTTGATCTCAGAGCTGAAGTCAGAGCAGAACAACCTTCTTCTGTCACTCCACAACCACACAAACTGTGAAGAACCACGACACTCTTCAGTCTCTCAGTTCAGAAACATCAAGATAATAAAGAACAAATCAGTGACACTTCAAGACTGAAACAATTTTCACAACTGTCAATTAAAATGTTTAGTTTTTTCCATTTTATTAAATTTCACAAAGTTATTTTCTTCTCATTTCTTTACAGTGGTACTCCAACTTACAACTGTCTTAACTAGCAAATACTTTTGATTTCAAAACACGTAATCTTGTAATTTATTTGAGATACGAAAGAATCGTTTCATTACCGCTACAATGCAGGGAGATGAGCGTCTAGACGTGTAAAAAAAACTGTTGTTTAATCTTCACGCACGTCAAATAGACAAAAAATAGCAAAAACACTAGTTAGTCTCAGAGATCTTGCCATCAAAATATGAAGTAAGCGTCAGAGTGGTGACAAACAGAACCACTGAACCGCTGTTCAGAAAGACGGAGGTAGAGACACGAGGCTTCTGCTTGTTCTGTTTTAACAAACTCCCCTGCTCACAGGAAACTAACTTAGTGCAGGATTCTCGCTGCGTGTTAAGACTCTATATTGTCCGTGCGGAACATTCTGATGACGTCAGCGTCGTGTCTGCACTGAAACGGCTCTCGGCACAAATTCATTTCATAAAGTGAGAGTGACACTGTATTTATTTTTGAAGTTAAAATTTTTTTTACTTTTGGCATTAAAATGTACATATTGTGTGCCGCCAAAAAGTCTTGAAATATTTAGTTTAACTGTAAAATTGCGCTAAAGTTATTTGCCTAAAATAAAAAAATAAAAACTGTCCAACTTGACAGATTTTTTTTCATTTAACAATGGTTAATTTGAAAACAATTGAATTTTATTTATCAAGTGATTTTTTTTTTTGCTTTATCTGAAATAGTTCCAATTTCTGAGAGCAATTACCTGAGTTTGTGTAGATTACAGTCAGAATCCTTCAGTGAATCACAGAGATTCTTCACTCCAGAGTCTCTCAGATTCTCATTCCATGACAGATCTAGTTCAGTCAGACGTGAACTCAGAGCTGAAGTCAGAGCAGAACAACCTTCTTCTGTCACTCCACAACGACTCAAACTGTGAAGAACAACGACACTCTTCAGTCTCTCAGTTCAGAAACATCAAGATGATAAAGAACAAATCACTGACACTTCAGGACTGAAACTATTTTCAGCTTCACCTGGAACTAAAATGAAATATTTTTAGTTTTTTCCACCTAGAGAATATGCATAATGTATCCAATTGAAAATGTTCTTTGTTTTCGTTGTATATTCCGTTTTAAAACAATGTTTCTTTTAGACAATGAAAAGTTAATATTATGAAGCCCAAAAACAATCCCAAGAAATTTTGCACAAATAGCTTTGCATTGAAATCATTCATTCATTGGAGCTGGCGTCTATCTCAGCATCACTGGGCCGGAGGCCGGATACACACTCTGGATTGGAGGGCAACAACACCTACAGGGTCAATTTTCTAATGTTTTTGGACTGTGGGAGGAAACCGGAGACCCGGAGGAAACCCACGCCAGCACGAGGAGAACATACAAACTACACACAGAAAGTCTCCGGCTGGACTCACACCTCGAGTCCCACACGGAACCTTCTTGCATTGAAATCCGATTTAATGCATTATTGCATTAAAATAATTATTTTTTCCAAAATTATTATTTAGCACAACTTCACAGATAAAATATTTTGATTTCATACAATGCAACAATGCTAAATGTAAAACAACTGAGACGTATTTTTGTCCTGCGCTGGGAACGGACAGAAGAGTTGAGTTGAGAAACCAGATGTTTAATGAAGATTAAACCAGAAATCCTTGCAGGAACTCCATAGGAGGAATATATAAAATGAATTAAAATCACACAACCTTCACATCAACATAAAATTATAGAACGGATCAGAACAAATAACGTCAGTAACGTTAATAATCATCAGTCTTTACTAGCGCTGCCCTTAAACACACCAGCACAAGTGGATTCAGGTCCAGCACTGAGAGACTGAGACCAGGAGTTTCTGAACAATTTTCTCCCTTTTAATTTCTAAATTTTCTTCATGCTTTACTTGAGAATTGTAGATTTTCTGTGAGCAGAATTACCTGAGTTTGTGTAGATGACAGTGAGAATCCTTCAGTAAGTCAGCGAGAATCTTCACTCCATAGTCTCTCAGTTCATTTCCAGACAGATCTAGTTCAGTCAGACGTGAGTTTGATCTCAGAGCTGAAGTCAGAGCAGAACAACCTTCTTCTGTCACTCTACAACGACTCAAACTGTGAAGAACAACGACACTCTTCAGTCTCTCAGTTCAGAAACATCAAGATTATAAACAACAAATCACTGACACTTTAAGACTGACACTATTGTCAGCTTAAACTGGAACTAAAACTGTAAATCTATTAAATGTAAAAAAAAAAAAAAATCTAGACGAGCACTAGAGTATCACAAAATGTTTATTTTGAACTATTCTGAGATTGCACTAAAACTTTGCCTTTAAATCAAATGTTTGTGTCAACTTTTCAAATAAAATTATGATCTTTCATACAAAAAAATTAAATCTAACATAGTTAAAACTTCTGAATCACTTAGTTTTTTTTATTAAATGTTATTATTCTTTTCTGATTTTAGAGTAATTTCGGAGAGCAGAAGTACCTGAGTTTTTGTAGATTACAGTCAGAATCCTTCAGCGAATCACAGAGAATCTTCACTCCAGAGTCTTTCAGTTTATTCAGAGTCAGATCTAGTTCAGTCAGACGTGAGTTTGATCTCAGAGCTGAAGTCAGAGCAGAAAAACCTTCTTCTGTCACTCTACAACCACACAAACTGTGAAGAACAACGACACTCTTCAGTCTCTCAGTTCAGAAACACCAAGATGATAAACAACAAATCACAGACACTGTAATGATAGCACTGTTGCTTTAAGAGCTGCACGAGTTGGTGAGTTGGTGTGAACCAAACTGTTTTGAAGTTGGTTCTATGTTCGGTAACTAAAAGAATTGACGCATTAAAGACCATCTTTCATATAATCTCATAATTATAAACGGAACCCGCGACATAAACAGCACAAAGTGTCAGAACTGGTCTTGGAGAGAAGTGGCAAAATACAGAAGATTGAGGTAAAAGAGGAGCGTCACGATATTGTCGCAGGTCGTTAGCAACAAGCTAATCCTGCACAGTAGCACGAGTGAAAGTGGACAGCGTCAAGTGAATATAAAGCGCTACATTGGAAGGATTATGCTCTCCTCCAACTCTTCAATTGACTGGTAACGTAGCTGAAAACTGGAGAAAATTCAGACAACGTTTTGAGTTCTATTTGTCCACTATTGACGCCGGCAAGAAAAGTGATAAAATGAAAGCATCCTTGTTCCTGCACGTGGTTGGTGAGGAAGCACTGGAAGTGTATAACAACTTTTCGTTCGACGACAAGGAAGATAAAATGCAATTAGACATAATAATGGACATGCTTGAAAAGAGAAATATAATGTTCGAAAGGCACAGATTCTTTACATGTGTACAAAAACCAGGAGATACAATTGATCAGTATGCGACTGAATTGAGAAACAGAAGTAAAACATGTGAATTTTTTGTGCGACACTTGTGTGCGATATTTCAGACAACGGCTTAAGAGAGAGGCTGTTGAGAGAACAAGATCTGAATTTAGAAAAAGCTGTAAACGTGTGCAAAGCGGCAGAGACAGTCAGAACACATGCAAAAGAGTTGAACAGTGAGATGAGCAACGTAGACTCAGTGGAAAAAGAACCGAACAAAATGACAAAAATGAAAATGTTAATTTCGACATGAAAAACAAGAAAAAGCAAGCCAGAGGAGAAGGACACAGTAGTACATGTGGACGATGCGGAACGCAACATCCTCCCCGGAGCTGCCCAGCATATGGAAGAAAGTGCAAGAACTGCAACAAAGATAACCATTTTGCCAGATGCTATAGTGTTAGAACACACTTCAGTAAAGTGCACATGCTGGATGAAAATGATGTAGAATAACTGGATGTGGATTTATTTAATATGTGGATTTAGTGACACAAACTGCAACTGATAAAGATGATTGGCTGATGACACTACAAGTAAATGATGTCCAACTAGAATTTAAATTGGATACAGCCCAAGCTAACGTGATCTCAGAGACGGTGTTCAAGAAAATAACGCCCAGACCAAAACTGCAACAGACAAAGGTGAAGGTCAGTGATTACTCAGGTGCACAACTGCCAGTGAAAGGTAAATGTATGGTGACTATCAAAAACAAAAGTCACACGATAGCATTCATCGTGGTGAACAAAGTAGTACAGGCGATAGTAGGTCTAGCTGCCTGTGTGAGATTAAATGTCATGAGAAGAGTTTACGTGGTTGGAACAAAGAGAAACTGATTACGAAAACTGATTAACGAAAGAAAACTGATTACGATTAACTCTTGACAGATTACAAGGACCTTTTTCAGGAACTAGGCTGTATTCCAGGAGAACACACCATCAGAGTTGACAGAAAAATACCTGGTATTCATCCTTGTAGAAAAGTCCTGTTTAGTCTACAAAAGCCACTAAAAGATGAGCTGTGTCAGGGTTGGGGCAGGAGATGGAACGGGAGCTCAGACTCAAATGCAATGGATCAATACCAGGGTTCAAATCTTCTTTAATGAAAAAACAAAACTAAACCAAAACGGGTCACGAGGGACCAAAACTCGCGCAGAGCACAAAAAACAGAAGCCTTAAATAATGAGGCAATAATTAAACAATAATCAAACGCAATCCAGAACACAGGTGATCGAACTTTGTATAAATAATAAAGCAATACTCAAGCAATTAAACAATCCAAAACACAGGTGACCAGACTTAGCAGAAATAAAGCAATAATTGAACAATCAAACAATCCAAAAGACCAGTGACCTAACTAAGCTGAAAATCAAACAGCTGAAACAGATAATGATGACCATTAACAAAAGCAAAACCGAATTAAAACATGAAGTGTCCAGAGCGCCAAACCAAAACAGTGCAAGAAACACTCCCACACAAAAGTCCAGAAAATGTTCAATACAAAAGCACGTCCGCTGGCAAAAACCACTGCCTGCGTAGATTGTGACAAGCTGGACAGAATGGAAAAGTTGGACGTAATTAAAAAGATTGATGAGCCAACAGTATGGGTCAGTTCATTGGTCATTGTGGACAAAAAGAATGGAAAGCCAAGGGCTTGCATGGATCCACGAGATCTAAATAGAGCTATAAAAAGAGAGGACTTCAAGCTTCCAACCAGAGAAGAAATAATGTCGCAGTTTGCAAATGCACAATATTTTTAGTAAACTTGATGCATCATCAGGATTCTGGCAACTGAAGCTGGAGTTCCAAGCTGTGTACATTCAATACTCCTTATGGCAGGTACCGGCTTCTTCGTCTACCATTTGGCATAGCCTCCGCCCCTGAAGTCTATCACAAAACTGTGCATATGATTTATGAACACCCGGATGGCGTTGACACATCAATGGATGACATCATCATTTAGGGAAGTACAAAAGAACATGACAAAACTGGAAAAGGTACTAGAAGCAACGAGAAAGGCAAACTTAAAATTGAATAAAGAGTAATGTCAACTTGGGGTGAGTGAACTAGCATTTGTAGGCGACATTCTCAGTTGAGAAGGCATCAGACCCGACCCAAGGAAAGTGTCTGCAATTGAGAACACGCCAAGGCCACAGAATAACAAAGACATACAAAGATGTATTGACAGATGATAAATGACATGGGAAAGTTCATTCCAAATCTTTCAGAACGAATGGCACCTCTAAGACAACTGACAGAGAAAAAGACTGAGTGGCAATGGAACCATGAACACGAGACATCATGGAGTGACCTGAAAACTGCACTCACAAAAGAACCAGTGCTGAAATTGTATGATCCAGAGAAACCACTCAAAATCACATCAGATGCATCTCAGAGAGGACTCGGAGCAGTTTTGTTGCAAAGTTTGATGACTGGCGACCCGTTGCATACGCATCTCGTTCAATGAGCGATGCAGAAGAACGATACGCTCAGATTGAGAAAGAGCTACTGAGCATCACGTATGCATGTTAGAGATTTCACCAGTTTGTATCAGGACAGAGGATTTTTACATAAGGCCTTTACATAAAGATTTTACATAAAGAGTACCTTTGGTCAGGTATGAACAGAACATGATGACATGCAAGTTTGCACTCATATGGAAACATAGTAAAGACAAAAGTAAATGTTAAAACTAAAAATAAAACTATTAATTAAATGCATTTTAAGCTCAATATCTGCAACATTTCTCCGCCCTGTAGAAACATCATCATAGTAGGATGGCCAAGTATGAAACAAGACTGCACATCTGACATTGCTGAGTACTGGAACTGCAGAGCAGAACTGTCTGTGGTAGATGACATAATCTACAAAGGAAGCAAGATAGTCATTCCAAAGAGTCTGAGAAGTGAAATGTTGAAGAAGATTCACAAAGGACATCTAGGGATTGAAAAGTGCAAGAAAAGAGCATGTGAAGCGATGTACTGGCCGAGAATTAATCAAGATGTGGATAAAGAAGTGTCCAGTTGTGCAACATGTCTGGCATATTGAGCAAACAATCATTTTTCTTCCACACCAAGTACCTGAGAGACTGTATCAGAAAGTAGGTGCTGATTTGTTTGTTTGTGATGGAAAAGACTATACGGTTGTGACTACTCACTGTACCCAGAAGTCTAGACTGCAGATTACAACAGCAGATGCAGTGATTAAGATTCAAGATTCAAAAAACTTTTTTCACCCGAGGGGGAAATTGCTTTTTCGGTTACAGTTGCTCAACCGAGCAAAACAAAAATACACAAAAGAGAAAAATAATAATAATAAAAGAAGCAAAAAATAGAAGTGTAAATCTGCATAAAAAATCTCTGTATAATACAAATAAGTAAAAAAGTGACTAACAATAAATAGTAGCATGTAGATATTGCACATAACCAGAAAAATATACGGGTTGAACCAATAATGCTCATAGAAAGTAAAAAAAAAAAGGTCCCTGCAAAAAAGTCCCTAAAGCTATATTTTTCAGACATGGAGAGCCGGATGAAGTGTTCACAGACAACTGACTACAGCTTGCCAGCGCTTCATTTACGTTCTTTGCAAGATAATTGAATTTTGTGCACACAACATCAAGTCCCCACTTCCCTCAGTCGAACGGGCTGATTGAAAATTCTGTTCAAACAGTGAAAAGACTCCTGAAGAAAGCAAGAGATACTGGAGCTGATTTCTATCAGAGCTTGTTAATTCATCGCACAACACCACTGGAATGTGGCAAGTCTCCAGCGCATCTTCTAATTGGACGTCGTTTAAGATCAAACCTACTGTACCTATTAAAGAAGACCTGTTGAAAACACAGGGTGGAAAAGCAATACAGTGTTTCAAAGAACAGCAGAGAGCTAAACAAAAGTTCTATTTTGACAGAGGTACTCAGTTATAACCTGAACTTTGCAGAGGAGACCCGGTGAGGATCAAGGACAGATCAGATACGTGGAAGCAGAAAGCAACTGTTCTGAACAAAGTCAAACCAAGGTCTTATGACATTCGAACAGAGGAAGGAGCTATTCTGAGAAGGAATCGTCGTGATCTTCTGGGACCAACTGTAGCTGTTGAAGACAATGAACCAACTCAACATACCCCTGAAGAAACACCAGAAAAACCAACAAGTTGTGATGAGCCAGATCTCAGAAGATCATCAAGGACTGTCAAACCACCGGAGAGGCTAATTGAACTAATTGAAGAGAAGACGTTCAGTTGTGATTTTATGCTGTGATATGTGATACAGTATACTGTTTATGTTTATTGAAGTTTAAATGACTGATGCCATAGGGTGGTGATTTTGTCAATTATAATTTATAATTTTGCTGTTCATAAAAGACTAAAGCTTTTTTTTTTTTTTTTTTTAAGAAAAAAGGAGACGTACTGTAGAAGCACTGTTGCTTTAAGAGCTGCACGAGTTGGAGCATGCGCAGTGTGTGTTGAAGTTGGTTCTATGTTCGGTAACTAAAAGAATTGACGCATTAAAGACCATCTTTCATATAATCTCATAATTATAAACGGAACCCGCGACATAAACAGCACAGACACGTCAAGACTCAATGATTTTCAGCTTCAACTGAGATTAAACTCTCTAAAGGAAGGTTCCAGCATGAAAGTTAAATAGTGGACTTTTGTGCAATTTTCAAGTTGTTCAAATGTGTTATTATTATTATTATTATTATTATTATTAGCAATTCTATAGATTAATAAACAAATTATTTAAAAAAACGTAACAAACAAAAACAAATGTATTACACACAAATGTATTTTACACGAACAATCCTGAGAGTTGCAGGTTAATAATTGTGAGTGTGACTTACTCAACGGACGAAGATTCTCTAATGATGGGAAGAAGCTTCTGAAGAACACTGTCTGCTGTAGATACTTTTCCGATGAATTCTTCTAGTCTAAAAACCTCCATCTTCTGCCGTGACGTCAGCAACACAAACACCGAAGCCGAACACTGTTGTTTGCGGTCGCAGGACAGAAGCGTTTCCGCTCAGAGAAACACGGGAACTGGATCAGCCAGAGAACAAGAGCTTTTATTAGCGGAACAGAGCGGAGACGTGGTAACTAACGTGGTAACTAAAGCAGGTAACTAACTCAACATTACACAAACACTTCAGGTTGTCACGGAGATTCCGTGGTGATGATTTGTTGTCAAACATGAGATTATTAACGCAATGAAGTGAAATATTCTACAATGAAGTAGAAAAGAGGAGAAAAAGCTCTCAGGGGAAAAGAGCTGCAGAAGGGGAAAAGCTCTTTTCAGAAGATTTAGAAGGAAGGGGAATCACGTTCATTATGCTTAACGTGTTGACGCGCTAGTTCGAGCACGAGTCTAAGCTTTAAGAGCCGATGCTTTTAGCTAGCAAACGGTAAGAGCAGACAGAGAACCGAATCTTCTGTTGCGATTGGTCAGCCTTTTTGATGGTCGCACGATCCCGCCAATCACGTGCGAAGAGATTAGAATGGGCGGTGCCAGACGCTCCTCAAACGGCGAGCCTTCTCATCGCCGCTTACTTTTTCCCGTGCGCTACTAATACGCTAATTACGTGCGCGCGTTGACTAATGAGAGAGAGAGAGAGAGAGAGAGAATGAAAATTTCAAAAAAATAATAAAAATTAAATCTTACATCTTCTGTTAAAGGTAATGACTGATTCTTGTTGAGGCGCATCTTTAGTTTATAAATGTTTATGATGTTTCAAGAAAAGTTATTGTGGAATTGTCAAGTAAATCAATTTTAAAGTGTCATGTACGTACATTATAATGAAACATTTAGAAATTCATAAAAAGTAAATCTTACATCTTCTAATTAAAGGTAAACGACTTATTCGTGTTCTTTGTCATCTCTAGTTTATGTATGTGACGTTTCAAGAAAAGTTATTGTGAAATTGTGCAGAAAATAAATTTTCAAGTATCATAAAGATTATAATGAAGAGTTCAAAAGTTATTAAAAATTAAATCTTACATCTTCTGTTAAAGGTAACGAATGATTCTTGTTCTGTTACTTTTTGATTCAAACTTAAAGACTGATGCGCCTGAATACAGGTCTTAAGATCTTAATTCAGTATCTTTTTCCTGGACTGTAGGGGACAATCTTACAGTTTTTACAGACAATGATTACCTAAGAACATTTTTTATAACTACTGGCTACTTTTGAAATACTCTACACACAAATACCAAAAGCTTAGGGTTAAACTAGCGTAAAAATGGTATTTTCGTGTCAAACAATACACACAAGCCATCATCTACTAAGCACACAATGCTCACACTGAGGGTATGAACACAAAACACATCTGTCTGTTGCTTTATGTCTTTATGTCAATTTGAGGTCATACTTTTGTCATAGTTTCATGTAAACATACAAGGCTCCAAACTAGTATTGTGGTTAATTTACCCTCATCAAAACCAAGACAAAGTCAGAACAGTAGTAATTTCACAAACAAAAGGGGAAAAAAAGACAATCAGCCTACAACATGTCGTCTTTCTGGGTCCGGCCACAACATTTTGCCAGAATCATCCTCGAGTCCAAGGCTCCTGGGAAAATATCTCCATCCAGGCCTGACATGATGCCTGGTCAATATCTCCACACTTTCATAGTAGCTCGTTCTGTGAAGCGCTGGTGTTTCAAACAGGTGCGATTCCCTTGGAAAGCAGGAATTTGTTGAATTGTGAAAATTGTAATGACATGTAAGTCGCTTTTAATAAAAGCGTCTACTAAATGACTGCAAATTTACGGTAAGATGTCATGGAGGATGGGTAATCTGTAAGCCAGTAGTAGACCAAAGCAGCCCTAAGAGTCCCACATGATGACATGATGTCAGGTGTGTTCTGGTCTCTGAACAGTGAGTATGTCATGTCAGGTGTCAGTGTTGTCTGGGCCTATGGTTGTATGATGGTGAACAACACCACATTGTTATGTTACCACCACGCTGTCCTGGGACATTGATGATGGCACAGTGTCCAATAATGTTCCTGCCACGTCTCCTGGTTTTACTCGGGTTGTACTCGGCCTCATCTACAAAAAGTAGCTCATTTGGAAATGTCCTAGTGATGCTTGCCACAGTTTAGCGGCTCAAGTTTACCTGTTGGCCAGCTTCAGTGAGGGTCACCCCATGGTTGATGACATGGTAGCGCTGATGTCATCAGATATTCTATTTCTTACTCGTCCTCTTCCTCTATCTTCCTCTAGTCCTCTCACTTCTTCAACTCCACGTCCTCTTGCTTCAACTTCTTCACCTCCAGGTCCGTTGGCCTCCTCTGATTCTCACTCTTCTCACTCTTACTGCTTCTTCCACTGTACCTCACATAGACAGCTTACCTGTGGCTTATGTATAGTGCATAGGCTGATTGCAAAGTGAACTAATAATCTAAAACAGGTTTCACATGCGAAACTGTGCCAGAAAGTTGACCAAATAGTGTTAATGATAGCAATACATGTGTATAATTTTGCTAGGAGTGTGTTGGAAATTTGGTAATTGAGTGTGTAAGCAGTGAGTTGTGTTTACCCGTTTTGCACAAAGAGTGTTGTGCCGTGAATTGTGCTTCAGTTTTGAAAAGTGTGTCACAAAATTGCAAACTGAGTGCAAAGCAGTGTTTGTGCTTTTAATTTTGCGAACTCTTTGCGTGGTTTTTAGAAATTGTGCAACAAGAATCCCAGTTTGGGCTTAAGCAATCAGAAAAAAAACTAAAAACAGACGTTCTAAGCTTTATGTAGACACGTTTCATGTTAGAGAGACAAGTATTTATCAAGTTAGAGTTTGTTTTCAGCTGACAAAGAGAAGACAAAACATGCTTCTCGTTTTAGTTTTATTACTAATATTATTATTATCATTATTATTTTTACAAAAAACACAATGTGTTGTTTTTATTTAGAGTGTATCCTAAAAAATATGTACTTCAAACTTTCAATTGATGGATAACACTTATATCTAAGACCAAAATTGACTTTTTTTTTGTGTGTTTTATCTTGAAAAATGTGACTCGACCTCGGAGAGTTAAAAAACAAAATTCAATACATTGCAAATTGAACAAAAGTTATACAAAATTATTTTACAGCATTTAAACGAGTGTTTATAACACACTGTTATAAAACACTGTTAAACACACTGTTTGTGGCCTAAAGTCTTCTAATAACGGCAGAAAAGAGTTTCCAAAGAAGCTTTGTCGTCTGATAGGTAACTTTATACATAAAAAGTTATTAAATATAGTGAAGAATAAAAAATAAGCTTAGAAAAATATTTTATATTTACACAAATGGTAACGTACATATCAGCACCACACACACACACACAAACACACACACACACACAAGCCATCTGAAGGTCAAAACAGGAAACCATAAGGTCATAATAAAAATGTTAAGTATTTCACTGTATTTTCAGACAATAGAGATCGAAATACGGCAAAACACAACACTAAGGTTTACTGAAACTAATATTGGCATGTCGAACAGCCTTTTTCCACAACGAAATACACACAGAAGTACTTGTAAAACGTTCTGATTTATTTTTAGATTTTGAAAATGTACAGTAATGACTATAAATAACGAAAACATACAGTATATTAAGGTAATTCCTCGATTGAGCATATAAAATGCTAGTTGTTAAAAAAAACATGCCACCGCTGTTATTGTTTAGTGGTAAATTCACTTTTTGTCGCCATTGTAATTTTTCTACACTTGAGCTCAAGTATGAAGGACTTCACTTTATTTGTTTTACTGGAAAGAACGGTAAAATAACTGTGAATTGCAACACTGTACGTCTCACAAGCTTTGTGTGTGTGTGTGTGATTGGTTGCCACCATGGCATTTTAGAGTTTTGGAGTCTTTCACTGACGTCCTCTGAGCCGCCGCGGGGCGTTCTGCTGGGCCACTGGGGGCGCTGGTACGTCGAGTAAACTGCATCCCGACGTCAGACAGACTCCAGGGACTCCGGGCAGTCCTGGGTGACCCCGTGTACCCGGATGGCCAACGATGCCCACTGCACCCACCTGACCCGTTTTCCCATCAAAAGCCTGACCGGATCGCCCGCGCTCACCTGAGGAGAAACACATTTCAAATTCAAATTTTTTTTTGTCATATACACATCATGTGAAATGTATTTTTCGATCGTCTATCTTAAAAACATGGGGGTTTGAGTGGGGGAGGGGATGCTTTCAAGAAAGGATAAAATACAGCATGGTTGTCATTGGCTTTTACGCTCAGGATGGCCTTCACTAATTATTCAGCAAATTTGGTACGACGATGACAAACTAATTTTGGCTCCTCTCATTCAAATTTTTTAATCGTTATACAGGGGGCGCTATAGGTGCAATTAAAACATTTCCTTCACTTTTGGATTGACAACACCGGGGCCTACATTTCTTCAAGACTTTGATCGCGCCTGACATGGCGTTTGCAAACGAGAGCAAATTTAGATTCGTGTTTTTTCGCAGATTCGTGTTTTTAAACGCAGATTCGTGTTACCATGGCGCCGGTCGAGCTGGCAGCCTGTCACGACAGCTCTTACGTTCGAAGTTTGTTTTTAATACTTTCCTATGTTTTATTTAAGGATTTTTCGTTAAATTGTTTATTATTTCGTTAAATTAAGTTATTTTTGTCGTTTGTACATAGTTTTTTTCGCTAGTTTTTGCGGATTTTTAGGAGGAAATGTGCCTCGGAGTGGCAACGCGCGTTTTTGTGTACACAACGGAGCGGCTGCTGGAGCTGCGCGACGCTGCTTCTCTCCACGGCCACAGACATGATATCCCCGCTGAGCTGCTCGTGAAGACCCGCCGGGGGCGGCGCGCTGGACGACAACGTCGGGAAAAATCGAGACGCTTTAGACCGGCTCTCCCTTCCGTCGTCATGGGAAATGTAAGATCGCTTTCCAACAAAATGGACGAGCTCGCGGCGCTCACGCGGCATCAACGGAAATATAAAACAAGCAGCATTCTTCTGTTCACGGAGACCTGGCTAACTCCCATCATCCCGGATTCTACTGTGTCTCTGGATAACTTCCATCTGATACGAGCGGACAGAACGCAAGAGAGCGGTAAGACGAAGGGAGGGGGCCTGGCTGTGTTCGTAAACTTAAGATGGTGTAAACCAGGACACTGTACTGTTAAAACAAAGTTGTGCAACAGAGACATTGAGCTGCTAGCGGTGGGCA
>MU204276.1:31012-48462 GCA_017309775.1 Paedocypris sp. Pulau Singkep
GGTAGGTTCCCACAGCAGATCTGAGGTGACCCAGGACTAGTCTCTCCAGTGTCTTCATTAGATGGGACGTGAGAGCCACCGGTCTGAAGCTGTTGAGGTCTTTGGCCTGCGGTGTCTTAGGCACTGGTACCACACAGGAGGTCTTCCAGAGCTGTGGGACCTTCCTCAGCTTGAGGCTCAGATTGAAGACTAGTTCCAGAACTTCACACAGTTCACAGTTTTTATTACTAATATTATTATTATCATTATTATTTTTACAAAAAACACAATGTGTTGTTTTTATTTAGAGTGTATCCTAAAAAATATGTACTTCAAACTTTCAATTGATGGATAACACTTATATGTAAGACCAAAATTGACTTTTTTTGTGTGTGTTTTATCTTGAAAAATGTGACTCGACCTCGGAGAGTTAAAAAACAAAATTCAATACATTGCAAATTGAACAAAAGTTATACAAAATTATTTTACAGCATTTAAACGAGTGTTTATAACACACTGTTATAAAACACTGTTAAACACACTGTTTGTGGCCTAAAGTCTTCTAATAACGGCAGAAAAGAGCTTCCAAAGAAGCTTTGTCATCTGATAGGTAACTTTATACATAAAAAGTTATTAAATATAGTGAAGAATAAAAAATAAGCTTAGAAAAAAATATTATTGAAAATATTTTATGTTTACACAAATGGTAACGTACATATCAGCACCATACACACACACACACACACACACACACACACAAGCCATCTGAAGGTCAAAACAGGAAACCATAAGGTCATAATAAAAAATTTAAGTATTCCACTGTATTTTCAGACAATAGAGATCGAAATACGGCAAAACACAACACTAAGGTTTACTGAAACTAATATTGGCATGTCGAACAGCCTTTTTCCACAACGAAATACACACAGAAGTACTTGTAAAACGTTCTGATTTATTTTTAGATTTTGAAAATGTACAGTAATGACTATAAATAACGAAAACATACAGTATATTCAGGCAATTCCTCGATTGAGCATATAAAATGCTAGTTGTTAAAAAAAACATGCCACCGCTGTTATTGTTTAGTGGTAAATTCACTTTTTGTCGCCATTGTAATTTTTTACACTTGAGCTCAAGTATGAAGGACTTCACTTTATTTGTTTTACTGGAAAGAACGGTAAAATAACTGTGAATTGCAACACTGTACATCTCACAAGCTTTGTGTGTGTGTGTGTGTGTGTGTGTGTGTGTGATTGTAGCTTTATTTGGTTGTTTGGTGGTTTATTTTAGAGTTTTGGAGTCTTTCACTGACGTCCTCTGAGCCGCCGCGGGGCGTTCTGCCGGGCCACTGGGGGCGCTGGTGCGTCGAGTAAACTGCATCCCGACGTCAGACAGACTCCAGGAACCCCGGGCAGTCCTGGGTGACCCCGTGTACCCGGATGGCCAACGATGCCCGCTGCACCCACCTGACCCGTTTTCCCATCAAAAGCCTGACCGGATCGCCCGCGCTCACCTGAGGAGAAACACATTTCAAATTCAAATTTTTTTTTGTCATATACACATCATGTGAAATGTATTTTTCGATCGTCTATCTTAAAAACATGGGGGTTTGAGTGGGGGAGGGGATGCTTTCAAGAAAGGATAAAATACAGCATGGTTGTCATTGGCTTTTATGCTCAGGATGGCCTTCACTAATTATTCAGCAAATTTGGTACGACGATGACAAACTAATTTTGGCTCCTCTCATTCAAATTTTTTTAATCGTTATACAGGGGGCGCCATAGGTGCGATTAAAACATTTCCTTCACTTTTGGATTGACAACACCGGGGCCTACATTTCTTCAAGACTTTGATCGCGCCTGACATGGCGTTTGCAAATGAGAGCAAATTTAAGATTCGTGTTTTTAAAAAATGCGAACGCTAAATTCCCAGTTGTCGTGCGACTGATTGTAAAAACGCAGAATTTTCTAAAGTAGGAGTTTGGGCCAAGATGGCTGACTTCCTGTTGTTTTGGTGCAGTCGACACGATAAGACTTTTTTTGCTTGCGCCAACATGGTGAATATGTGTACCGGTTTTGGCGAGTCTGCGCTGAAAAAAGTGTCTTTTTAGGTCCAATGAATTTTGATTTTCAAGGGGGCGCTGCTGAATAATCGTTTTTTTTTGGTCAGTCAAAAAAACTTTATTTTTTGAATAAAATTCTAAATTTTAATTGGTTGAATTTTTTTTAAGTTACACATATTTCTGAATTTTGGGTCAAATAAAATAATGTTATTTGGCAATTTGGCCACTTTTTTCGCAAAGATTGAATAATAATAGTCAGTAAAAGGGGAGTGCCTAATACGCGAGCAAGAAATAGAATAAAAATGAAGATGACGGATAAAAATACAATACAGTCAAAATAAAAGATGAAATATAAAACACAAAAAGCTGCGAAGTTGAAGGAAAAAATAAGATAAAAATACAGTAATAATAATAATAATAATATTTTAGATTTCTAGTGCCTTTCTGGACACTCAAGGACGCTTTACAAAACAGAAATAACTAGAAGACATATACAGTAAACAGGGAAACTAAAGAACAGTAGAAATAAAGATAACAAAATGGGTAAAATGTGAGTAAAACGCTCCAACATTCAGGTCCACATCTAAAGGTGTGTGTTTAGTTCTTATGATGGTCATTAGTTTGCGTCTCGAACTAAAAAAAAAAATCGCTATATAAATAAATTTGAACTTGCACTTGATTACCCAGAGTGCCTTGCTCTCCAGTCTGCCCCGTGACGCCATGTCCTTTCACGCCCTTGTCTCCTCGCTCGCCCCTCTCACCTGCCACAGGGTTGACAACAAACAAACAAACAAACAGCTTGAAAACGCTTGAAAATTGAATTATACTTTAATTATTTCACAACAAACAAATACAGTGGTCATTTCATAAATCGGGATGCAATTAGCATGTAAATTACCTAATAACTTCTAAGCCCCCTGTAATTTTGTTTGTAATTGACATGTTTTTTTTTTTATTATGTTATTACGATATTTTATCATATTATTAATAAAATCTGTTACACTATAGTAATTGAAAAAAAAAAACATTAAAAAACGAGTACTCTAACTAAAGTAAAAGAAAAATTAGTTTATTATTGTCTTTGTACAATACAATCTCTTTTAATGTGATTAAAATGGCAAATTTTATTTTTTAGTTGTATTTAGGAAGACCTTTAAATATATATTTTACCACAACTGTATGTGAAAGTACTTGAAATTGACTTTTCAGAAACTGTTGGAACCCTGTTATTTTTTTTTTTTTTTGTGATTTGTAATGCACAAAAAATTAATAACTGAACTTATGAACTGAAGAATAATTTTATTCAATACTTTCCGGTTTGGAATGTTTTTTATGCAATTGTTTTGGCGATTAAATGACAAATTTGATTTAGCTTCTGAGCAGTGGTGTTGAGGTACTTGAGTAAATGGACTTTGTTACTTTACTTATGTAGGTTTTCTGCTACTTTGTACTTGCACCAAGTATAAAAAAATATGAGCAAATTTTACTCTCAACTCCACTACATTTCTGAAAATCTGTACTTTTTACTCCACTACATTTGAATAAATAACAGAATGAAAAAACCCCAAAACAAAACAGAATGACTCTTACAAGTTGCTTGCAGCACAAAACAAAAATAAGCGCTTTTAAAAAATTAAATGTCAAATTTGAGCAAAACAATTGAGGCAAGAGTCTATTTAATGTTCATTTAAAGTGACATTTGTCACGTTAAACTATACAGATCTTCCATGAGGCATACAAAATATAATAAAAGCTTGTGAATAAAGAGTTTGTTTTGAACTTTTGTTGTTGTTTTCTTTAGCCTAAATTCAGTGCAAGTAAAATAAAATTAAAATTGGATACTTTGCAACTTTTAGCACTTTTTTTACTTAGTGACTTGTTACTTGCAATGGAGTAATTTTTACAGTAAGTATCCGTACTTTTACTCCAGTATGGCTGTCCAGTACTCTTTACACCTCGGCTCCTGAGTCAGTAAACTCCGAATAATGCCAAACTTGTGGAACTGACATGCGGACCAGACCTTGAACGTTTTTTTCTTCAGGTTCATTCTTTAGAAGTGTGAATTAACTCACCTGAGGATCCTTCTTTACCCTGCTCACCAGCCTCTCCATAGAATCCCTGCTGTCCAGCTTCTCCTTTTTGCCCGTCAATGCCAGGCTTACCCTATCAACAATACATTCTTTTTCATTTGACTTCTGTTTGTAGGTTATTGAATATTGAATATTGACCTTTTGTAAGCCACTTTAAGAGTCTTGCACACTGACAATCACATCTGAAACCCTAAGGAACACATTTCTCTATATTTATGTGTCATGTAAATTCACAAACCACCCTTCAGACATACACGTTCTCTTCATTATGTTTGGATGGATGGTTTGTGTTTATTTGTATTAAAGGACACTAAAGTTGAAAAGAAGGGTTTGAAAAATGGATTCTGGATTTTACTGGGAGACTGCGATGAGATGCAGGAGCTCAACTGGAGAATGATTTCAGATGAGAAATGCTGTATTGTTTTCAGTTCAAACCATCCAAAGATGGAACTACTGTCTTTAACCCAGGAGAAAGTTGGATTCTATTGTCATCAATAGAAGGTCCTAGATATGTCCCACATTTGCGGGGATAATGGTGGAGGAGAGAAGGTTTAAGTAGGTTCGGGTACAGTACAGCCATGGCCTTCCTCAAAATGTGTCCAAGGGGAAGTATACAAATTATGAAAAGTATATAATGTACAAAAGTATATCATGAAAAGTAATGGGCCTAAAACTGAGCCCTGTGGGACACCCGGGCTCGTCTGCTGACTGGAGATGTTCTGATTTCAATTGCTTCATTTGTATATAATATAGCAGAATGGTAGTTAAGAAAACGATTATTTTCTTATCGTTTTTTTTCCCCCTCTGATTAATCGGCTATCCAATCGACCATTTTTTTCAGTTATTCTAACGATTATTTTTTTCCCCGAAAAATTATTTGCTCATCAAAATTGAATAAAAACTAGCTATTTGGTTTTTATTTAACACTGTCTTTTATTTTAAAAGAAAAGGCCATATGAAACATAGGGGCACAAACACATACACCCAAACTCATTAAACATGCCCCGCCCCTCGTAAAGTGCATTTAAATTCAGACAACAAAAAAAAGGGATTTTAAAACTTAAACGTATGTTGTACATAATCACACAGTACCTTTCAATATAATTTACAAAAAATAAAACTAGGCCAAATTATAGACATAAAAATTACACGACATAAATTAGAAGGCCTTATATGTCCTTAACACAAAATCAGTGAAAAATGAATTCAGTAAAATTGACTGTAAATATTAATGTGCAAAATAAAAGCCTGTTACAACGCTTCGTGTGTTCTTCGTGCCTTTGTGTCGTCATTAAAAGTTAATTTTGCTCTATGTCGTCCTTCCTGAAGCCAAAATGTGTCCTAACGACGGAGACCACAATCGTCATTTTTTTTTTGTGTTTTGCCCTCAATCTTTTTTGTTTCCCATATTTTTGACGACTTTTACTCGCCATTTTTTCCCATCCGCAGGTTTCCCGCACCGCCATGTTTGGAAAAAATGAGAATGAACAAGTGACGGATCGACACACGTTTTTTTTTTTGCGTCTACGTATTTACATCATAGATGACGTCGTCTACATCGAATAGTCGTTTCAGCTTTTCTCTCTACGTCTCTGGAGATGATTTTGATGTGAGACTGTCAAAGAGTGAAACTTACTGGAGGTCCGGATTGTCCTTTGGGGCCTGGCGGACCTGGAGCGCCCATGGGCACGTCACCGTAGAGTGGGCACACAGCAGCACACGTCCTCTTGACAGAGTTGGCGAATGTGGACATTTTCTTCAACACGACCTGCTTGCAGACCTCAACCACGTGCTGTGCCGCTAAAGCCAGACCCTAGGAAAGACACATTCCCTCTGAGATCACAGCCACAGCTCAGCTTTAGTGTTAAAACTACTGGTTTAATAAAAGAAAAACTAAATTTAACTCACGTAAACAGAACAGAGTTCATGAACACGCACTACATCTGATATGACAAATACAGATTTCGATTGACAAACTACATTTAGGGTTCCTACAGTTTATGAAAAGTCAAGTTTGAGAACTTTTTAAGCACTTTCACGGTCCATGTTCAAACTTTTCCAGCACCACACAGTTATATGGTAAAAAAAAAAAAAAAATCGACCGTATTTACATGAATATAAGCACCCTTTTTTTTCAAAATTTTCGACGCTCAAACTTAGAGGGGGTGCTTATAATCGGCAATTTGAAATATTCGCGTAAATATAAGCCCCGGTTTTTCTGTATTTCAGGAACAATCACAAATAAACAGAAACATGTCGTTGTAATTATAGAAGTAAGATGAAACTATAAACAGCACAATATTTTATATTACAACAAACAGAGACTACAAACCAGCTTAGCTTAGTGCTTAACAAACGTTTAACTAATTTTGTTATTCAAGTAAAACAATATCTAAATGATACAAGTCACATATTTGGTTTGTTAAATAAAGAAAAAATTGTATTTTTAAGAGAATATTAAGGTAATTAAATCAGGGGGGTGCTTATATTCGCGGGCTGCTTATATGCGTGTAAATATACGACATATTTAAAGGTCTGCCTTAATACAATCAAAGTGAAACTTTACTATGCTAATCACATTTAAAGAGTATTATGCAAAAACAAATTAATAAAAAAAGTTGTGCCCTGTTATAGCAATTGAATCCAGAGCAGTTTGAATTTTAGACTGCCGACATATTTTTATTCCTTCTTCTAAAAGGCAAAGTATTTAGTCAAACAGCAATTTGATGTAAAATAAAAACGATCAAGCATTTTTAAGGCCTTTATATCTGAAATTCAAGCATTTTCAAGGGTTTCAAGCACGGGTAGGAACCCTGGATATTAAGTACTTAGCATTGATTTAAAAAAAAAAAAGAAGAAGAAGAAGAAGAAGAAAAGCTTGTTTACTGGTGGTCCTGGTGGTCCCTCGAGTCCTGGCTGGCCACCATCTCCGGTCACACCCTTGGAGCCCACAGGTCCTTTACCACCCTGCTCTCCAGAAGGGCCTCGCTCCCCTTTGAACCCCTGCAGTCCCGGCTCTCCCACACCTCCCATCTGTCCGGAGGCAAACAAAATACATATTATATTATAATATAATAGACCATCTGGCTGATCGACCACTTTAAAAAAAAATGACGATTTCATCCCTGTGTTTATGCGGTTTGTTGTTGCGTTGTTATTCATCCGCCTAAAATAATATCTTGTGTCTATTGGATTTAATTTTTCCACATTTCATTGTGTATCTTTTCTCTCAATTACCAAATTAAACTAATTCACAAATATTTGCAAGCATTAAAAAAAACCTGGAGATTGATCGTTGCTCAATGCGCCTCCTGGTGTATAGTCTTAAAATAGTTTAAAGAAAACCACACATTTATGTATTTACTTCCAAGAAACGGGTAGATCTCATCTCATCTTTTCCAGGCTTTTGTAGATTATTTTAGAATTGTTTGTACGCAGTGTTTTCAGAAGGTGACTTAGACCCTGGCAAGTTCTATCTGCAGAATAATTACTGTATTTATGACTTTTTATCTTGAGTGTGCATGTGTATCGCTAGTCATTAGAATGTATAGTTTGACGCACAGAATGTTTCTTAAGAAATTGAAATAAAATTCCTTCATCGATCCCACAGCGAAGAAACACCTTGGCGATACGCTGCGAGTGATAAGTCGATTATTTTTGTGGTTTGAATATTAATCGCTTTTTTTTAGCAACTAGTGTGTGTGTGTGTGTTATTCTCCACTGTAAGATGAGCTCAAGAGTCTCGAAATGTGCCAAATAAATGATTTGCATTATTAGCTAAAGCTTCTAATGGTGCAAATCTCAGAAAGTGTGAAGAAACTTTCACTTCCGCGTTGACGGTCTGTCAATAGTTTCACTATCGTTCCAAAAGTTTGGGGTCAAATCTTCAGTTCCTTGGCAATTTCTCGCACGGAATAGCCTTCGTTTCTAAGAACGAGGATAGACTGTCGAGTTTCACATGAAAGTTCTCCATTTCTGGCCATTTTGAGCATTTGATTGACAAATGTGATGCTCCAGATTCTCAAGCTGCTGAGAGGATGATCAGTTTTATATCTTCTTTAACCAGCTAAACAGTTTCCAGCAGTGCTGACATCATCAAACGAGGCTTTTACCACCATCCATTATCCTTCTGACACAATTAGCATTAGCATTGTAGCATTAAAACACTGGAGTGACAGTTGCTGGAAAAGTTCCTCTGTACACTTGTGTAGATATTGCACCAAAAACCAGACATTTACAGCTAGAATAGTTATGTAGTGTATGTCTGATACATTTAAAGTTGTTTTCATCGACAAAAACAGTGCTTTTCTATCAAAAATAAAGACATTTCAAAGTGACCTCGAACTTTTGAACGGTAGTGCAAGTTTCTGTCAATCCGCTGGTTATAGAACCCAAGCACTAGGACAAAATAATGTGATATAGAATATAGAACAAATATAGAATTATAGACGTTTGTTTCATCTCTATCTACTCGGTCATCTCTTGGCGTTTCAATTTGATGTGCACAAACAGGAAGTCACAAGGCAAAATATGACGTGGACAGTGATTGATTGTTTCATCGGTTCAACTGAAAAAAAACGAAACGTGTCATTCATGCTGTCAGCTCAAAAATAAAATGGTATCATCCTTTCATTTCATCCTATCATCTATATTATATACAGTACAGACTAAAAGTTTGGACACACTTTCTCAATCAAAGAGTGAAAATTACAATGTCGGGACTGTGGAAATTGTAGATTCACACTGGAGGCATCAAAACTATGAATTAACACGTGGGATCTTATACACATACATTGTTAAATGGTTAAACAAATGAACATATATCATATTTTAGGTTCTTCAAAATGGCCACCTTTTGCTTTGATTACTGCTTTTGGAGACAAAAAGCCTGTACACTTTTCAGTCTGAAGCTACAGGTTTCAAACTCTCTGAATGAGAAAGTGTATCTAAACGTTTGCTCAACTGTACATATGCAAATTTAACAATGAAACACATTTCCCCAATGGTAGACGAGGGTGTTTTTATTTTCTTCTCGGCTACAAATCGAGCTCAAGTGATGGAAAGGTGTCTTACTGTGCCTTTAGGTCCCTTTACGCCTTTCGCACCCTGTAACACAAATAATAAACAAAACAACGGTCAATATGTGTCGTTTACATGAGAGTTTTCACATGAAATCAGAGTAAGACACGGAATGACCTGATCTCCGGAGTCTCCTTGCTCCCCTTGGACACCGGTGTCGCCCTGTTTGACAGAAAGCAGTGACACTTTGAGAAGGCACAGCTCGTACTTTACTCTCCCATTAAGTTGATTTAAATGGACTTTTCCGAGCCTGTGGAATCTCTGCTCACACTCCTGATGGTTCAGTTCAACACGATCCATAGTCGCAAATCTGAAAAGGTCTGAAGGCAAATTTTTTTCCCATGGTCCTCAGTGAACTACTCTTGTCTTCACTCTGGTCCTCTGGGAAGGTTTGGTAAGAGTGAGATGATGTTCACTCAACATTACCGGTAAATTGCCGGTAAATTGCCGTTTGTGAATGCAGAACAACGGAGGCTGTTTCGTTGGCTTTTATTAGCTGAGCCGCTAGCGCATTTTAGCCGCACGTAATTTGTCTAAAATAGAGTGTAAAACACCGCAAGAATAGTTCACGTAACTGCTTTATTTGCCCAACTTTTCTCCATTAGAGCAGTGTTTCTTTAGAAGCCTGAGTGTGTGTGCTTGTTGAATATTGTGTGTGTGTGTGTGTGTGTCTATTTTTAGAAATAGAAAAAAAAAACATTTACACAATAAATTTGGGGAGAATACAAGCTTATTTTATATTTTGGTAGAAAGACACTTGAAACTAACAAGTGTTTTATTGTTGTTTTTTTGTTCATTTGAAGTGCGTGAAGATTAAACAACCGTTTTTTACAACTCTGGACTTTTTCCATTCATGCACGCTCACGGTAAGATGTTTGTAAAATCGTATAGCGAATTTTTTCCGCAACTCAGGACAAAATATTCGCAGCGACGCATTTTGTTTCTTGGGTTTTTCGTTAGAAAGGTCATTCGTAAGTCGGTGTACCGCTGCTTTTTGAAAACGCTTTTGTGAATGGTGTTTTATAATAATAATAATAATAATAATAATAATAATAATAATAATGAGTATTTGTAAGGCGCTTTTCACAGTTTTAACTGTCTCAAGCGCGTTTTACCGGTAAAATGCCGGAAAGGCTTGTGTGAACAGTCTTTACAGGTAGTTTTCCATACCAATTGTAGCATATTACTGGCATTATAAACTTTACAAACTGTTTTTTTGTAAAGTTGCTTTGAGACAGCCTGTGATAGGGCTGCGCGATTAACCTTCTCTGAATCTCAGGAGGCACATTTTGCGACTGAACATTGGCAGAAAGTTCGAGGTTGCAAAGGAATTAATAACAATTACAGTTATTAAAAGTTATGAAAAATAAAGAGAGAGACAGATAGAGAGGCGATAGTTCGGACGAGTGAGATTGAAAAGGCCAAGAGATAAATATAAAAATCTCACCGTCCAAAAAGAGAAAAGTTGACAGAAAAAAAGTATTTTTTTTCCATCCGACAGATTCTTTTCTATTCATATTACGCAAGATTAAAATTACGCAAGATTAATTACGGGAGATTAAACCAGCGAGTCTGATATGTTCTAAAACTGCTCAGGACATGTTCAGATTTGTACATGTTAATAGGTTAAAACTTTTGAATAGAGGGAAAATATTCTAATTTTTTTTTTTTTTTTTAAAGAATGGTTTAAAAAAGGTTTATGTTTAAGAAAGTTTCAACTTTTCCCATGTAAATTTCCCATTCTATGAAATCAGAACGCTTTTCAGTAGCAGTGACAACATTGCTACATGTGAGCGTGTCTGAATTAATTTTTCAGTGTTTCAGATTGAGAAACTAAAAAAAAATTTTTTTTTACACAAATATGACATAGTGGTTAAGCTAATTTCCATTTTTTTTCTTTTGTATTAAGATTCTGGTATTTAGAAATCATGAAGCATCAAACAACATATTTTACTCACAATTTTAGTTTTGTGAACTTAAAAGTAGCAAAATCGACATATCGCAATACTCGTCAGAAAAAAAAAAAAATCGCAATTTCGTTTTTTTCTCAAAATTGTGTAATTCTAGTGTGTGACTATTCAGCAATTATTATTATCAGCACTTTTAAAACTGAACTAGAAACACGATGATGCAGAATAAAAAGTAAAGTGTTTGTTGATGGCGAACCCTTCAAAAGGAGTGAATTTTTTGGATATTACATTTTTTTAATCTACGATGAAACACCTGAAACTGAATCTTTCAGTTGTCTAGCTGCGATATCACAAATAATATTAAGTAGACAGATAAAAGCATATTTTTATTGTACCTTTGCTCCAGGTTTACCCGCTGCTCCGATGTGTCCCTGTAAAGCATCACCGTCAGCTTTCCCAAAACGTTAAACTTTTCGAATCGTCTGGTAGCAGAACTTACAATCGGCCCAGTTGGTCCAATAAATCCCGGCCTTCCCGGTTTTCCAGCGTTCCCCTTGTAACCTTGTGAGCCCTGGGAAGCAGACCACTTCCTAAATCTACTCGTGCGCCGCTCTACGTCCGAGTAAGAAAGCAGGAAACGTACCGTGACTCCTGGAGGACCCATGTTACCTGAAGGGCCCTTCGCTCCTTTCTCGCCCTGAGTGCAAGACGCAACCACTTATTGTTCAAAAAAATGACATTCAGCTCAAGTCGATCCAAGATATGTTATATAGAACACGATACATAATGTTTTTTGGTCTACATAATCATTTCACTGCGAAAAATGCACATGAAAAAATAAGAAAATGACAAACAAAATTAGTAAAAAAAAGACTTAAATCAAGTAAAATCTGCCAATGGGGTGAGAAAATTGTACTCTTGATACAAGAGATTTCAACTTGGTACTTGATACAAGTCCTATTTTCATGAAACAAGCAAAATGACCTTTTACTCTTAATCCTAAAATAGTTAATTTATCTTATTGAAAAGTTTATCTGATATATTGTCTAATTCCAGTGGGTTATAACAGGGTTCCTACACGTTCTGAAAGATAAAATTCAAGCACTTCTCAAGCACTTTCAAGGTCCATGTTCCAGTTATTCCAGCACCATTCAGTTGTGGCAAAATGTACATTTAAAACCCACAATAAAAACAACAAGCAAAATTACACATTGACATTTAGTGGAAAAGTTTTGTGGTGTTGGTGGAAATAAAATGAACATTTCCTACACTTTCGGAAAGATAAAATTCAAGCACTTTTCAAGGTCCATGTTCAAGTTTTTCCAGCACCTTGTCGTAAAATTTACATTTAAAGTAGGGCTGTCAAAGTTAGCGCATTAACGCATGGGGTTCATTTTAAAATTCTCAATAGCGATATTTTTTTTAACGCATGATATTGCAGATAAAAATTAAATCATTCGCACTATCTTTCAAACGACTGCACATGTGCCGATCGTTAAGAAGATCTAGAAGAGACACTGCTCATGAGACGACTTGTTTCCACACAATTAACATTTCAAGCATTTTCAAGCACTTCGTTTAAAATTCAAGCACTTTCAAGGCCTTGAGAACACATTATTGAAATTCAAGCATTTTCAAGGATTTCAAGCACCCGTAGGAACCTATTTATTCATACATTCTTTACCTTGCACAATTGTTCATACCATTACTTACTGCTACTATTTACCATGTCATCACAGTTTTTTTTATGTACCAATGTTGCTGCTGCACAACAGAAATTTCCCCTAGTGGGATAAACGAAGTATCAAAGTCTCATTACATTTTAGTAGACCTTATTAACATTATAGGCTTTAAAAAACTTTATCAAAAGTAAGAAATTAGACATCTGCCATTCTTCTCCATTTTTAGCAAAGTGTGCGTTAGCTTAATAACGTGTAACAAAGCCGGAAACACTGCAACAATGAAGGTGTTCATGCTTCCCACTTCCTGCACTTTAAATGACCTGGATCATAGTGATCACAGGCTGTTTGTTCACACACTCACTTTATCTATCTGTCTCTCTGTCTCACTCTTCGGGGTCTTTTGAATCAAAGGTTGCGTGAAACCAGACACAGAGTGGGAGAAGTTTGGACCCGGTCCAGTGATTTCGCATTCCACTGTGTAATTTCCAAGCATTTTCAAGCACTTCATTGAAACACATGATTGAAGTTCAAGCCGTTTCAAGGATGTCAAGCTCCTGTAAGAACCCTGTTTGAACCGATCCAGTGGAGCGAACACACACAAACCAGGAGCAGTGGGCAGTTTTAAGCCGCGTAGACCTTGGAGTAGACCAGGTTCCGTGTCTTGTTCAAGGACAGTTGAGTAATGGCCAGATGCGTCGTAAATAAAATAAATAAAATATATTTAAACAATACGTACAGAACAACGAGACATTAGTAAGAGATTGACAAACTACTCGACCAGTTCCTCACACCTATGAGAAGCATCATCAAGTCTGAGTTGTAAGGTTAAAGGTTACACTACGGCTAAAGGCTGCCCACTGCTCCGGGTTTGTGTGTGTCACTTCATGGGGTGTTTGTAGTGTTTGGATGAGTAAATGCACAACTTCTTGTGGAGGAAGAAAGATAAAACGTCATATTTTACCCAAGTTTCCTTTAAGACGAGAATTTCTGAGCTTACCCTTTCACCAACTTGTCCCCGTTTACCCTCAGGTCCTTGTGGTCCTTGATAAGCCTGCGGATTAGAGTTCAGGCGTATTAAAAACTGTTAACCAAGAACTGTGAACGTTTCTATTAAAACCATCTTCACCTCAGTGCCAGAATCTCCATCTCGGCCCGGCAAACCTGGATCGCCAAGGATACCCTACATTTACCAAACAAGTCAAGACCATCATTTACATTTCATTGACTTTTACTCGACAATTCATTTAGGTCTGTAGGCAACGTGACCAAACCTCTCCTCCAATCCCTCCAGCTTTTCCTTTTGGCCCTTGAAGCCCCTGAGGAGAAAATGCACAACTTTTCCATCATCAAGCATCAAACCCAAAGCAAAATCCAGGACCAAACAGAAACCAGATGTCAACGTCTCGATCACAAGGATGATGTTATACGAGGTTTTTCTTTGTGAAAGTGCAGCTTTCAGAATCAAATGGATTCGCATAAGCACTAGAGATTCCATTAATTCAGTATTTATTCGCAACTCTGACGTCAACCAGGCAGACGTGTTAGGCCAAGTTAGTTTAGAAAGGCAAAGATCCTCCTCTCTAGTCAATAACTATACCAGACAAAAAATGAACCTGACTCTCTTATCCAAAAACAGAAAAGCAGAGAGAAAGAGAGAGCGAGAGAGAGAGAGATTGACAGGAAGACAGATATGGAGACTAAGACAAACAGTGAGAGACAGAGTGAGTGAGTGAGTGAGAGAGCAAGAGAGAGAGACGCTTGCATGTGTTACGCAAAGATTTTTTAACTCTTTTTAAACTTTAAAATAAATCATACACACGTTTACATGAACCTGTTACGTTGTAAGAAGGAGCAATTGAAGCGATTTGTCTTAAAAGGAGGCAATAGATGCTTTAATAAGGTAATTTTACGTCAATGTCTCCTTGTCTGCCCTAGACATTGGGGTCCAAGCTACATGGGTTTCGATTAAAATTTCATTAGATGTGCTTATACACATTATTATTTATTATTATTATTATTTTAATCAATCCACTGTTTCAGTACGACAAGCCCCAAAGGACACATGAAGTGAAAGAGGAGTTCATCACTGGTGTATATACAGATGTTTAAGGGTGGTGGTCTATTGGAGGTGGCGTTCTATTAGAAGGGGTGTTCTATTAGAGGTTTTACGGTATATATTTATTGGTGAGAAGAACCCGCTCAAGACTGTGCAGAGTTTGCATGGTCTCCCTGTGCTGGTGTGGGTTTATTTGTATTCATTGTTTTATAGTTTTATTTTACATATATATAAAAATAAATAAATGCTTCATTACACTTCATTCTCATCAGCACAGAAGATCTTCAGACATAATGAAAACAAACGTCGACATTTTTGTGAATATCTAGATTTGGTCTTCCATATTAATTTATCATATGTAGGATTTAAAAAACATGTACAATAAATAGTATTGAAACATGAGATTTGTATTGTTGCTATAATATTTGTGACAGCACTGCGAAAGAGAGAACGAATGAAACAAGAAAGAAAGAAAGAACGAGAATTCCTTGTGTGAAGATGTGAAAATCAGTTTCTAGAATATCGTAAAGAAAGAATAACAGTACACACCGGCTTTCCCTTAACACCAGATGCTCCACGTTCTCCAGGATCTCCCACAATCCCCTGAGCAAAGAGCATCGTTAAAATCAGCAAAACACCCATCATAATTACCTGCATATATATTATTTATGATTATAAACATTCATGATATACATTCATACCCAACCATCCAAAAGCAATATTGTACAGCGATGTATTGTAATATCGATGCCTAACTAGAGAGAGCGTGTGATTGAGCTCTGTACCTGCTCACCACGCAGTCCTTGAGATCCTTCAGCTCCGGTTAACCCCTCACTTCCCTGTACATTTACAAACGACGCCAATCTGATTTCAAACCCGAGCCAGCGTGACGTGAAGAATATGGAGATGATTTACTTTGACTCCCTGGTAGCCCAAGATTCCATCGAACCCTTGCACGCCCACTGCTCCCTGAAAGAATAAAATAAAAAGCGTTTTGAGGCAGTCAAAAGTGTGAAAAGCGCCTTACAAATGCTCTGAACTTGAACTTAAAAGGCCCAGTAAAATGGCAATAATATAATGACTTAATGACAAGTTCAAGTTTACTTATGTAGCGCTCTTCTTAGTCCGAGACAACACAGTCGCAACTTGTAAGTTGATGTTGAAAAAAACACTAGTCATGTTACTTCACTTTACCTGATTCTTAAAAGTGGTGCAATAAAAATAAAAAAATATGGAATTAATTTTTAAGGGAGGAGAGATACAAACTTTGGTTATTTTAATTGTATTTTTAAATATGATTTCGTACTCTTACTCGTATTATTGTTCTTATTCTGTCCCATCTAAAATCTAATAGAGCAGTACATATTCTTATGGTGTCTGTGATGTGTTATGATGATGTTTATTTATTTATAGTGTGTGCAGTGTTATGTTAATGCTAATGCATGCATGCTTATTCACTTTATTTATTTTTCACCGCGGTGTGACAATTAAAGGCTTTTTCGTTACATTCCATTTCATAAATCAGAAATCAGTGTTATAAACAACTACTTTGTTGCGTAATGACGTTGGACTATAATTTTCAAAAAGGCAATGTCAAAAATTACAAATATTCACTTTACCATGTACATGAACGTACGATACACACGTTACTTACTCAGGTGGTACAATTACACCAATTACACTACTAATAAATGCATAAGTGTACGAACAAGTGAATATTTGGAGGAAACTCACCACGTCCCCTGGTGGTCCGGTTTGACCCCTCTCTCCAGGAGACCCTCGCACTCCCTAAAATACACATCATCAGAGTATATTATAGTCTCATTTATTACCTTAATTATACCACTTTTATTTTTCCATTTTTAGCAGCTCAAAAAAATCGCCGATTTCAAATAAGCTTGTAATTTTCCCACATTTCATGTTAGGAACAATTCCAATTACACTCTTAAAACTGGAAGAAGTGAGAATAAATGAAACATTTAATATTTTATTGCATCCGGTAGATCAGCGCTAACAGCTAACGGCTAGCGCGTGAAAACGAGTCCATGGTCAAAACAGACAAACATTATGTCTAAATATGAAGTAAAACGACATTGATAGTGTTACGAGTCTAAGTTAGGTTTGTTAAGTAAAGAAAAAATAGTATTTTAAAGAGAAAATGTACGTGATTTAGCCAAAGATAAAAGAAAAACACAATTTATTTTATTTTATTTTTATTTTGTGCCTGAAAAATCAGTGGGGTGTTTATATTTGCGTAAATACGGTAGTAATCTTAATCAGTAATGAGGCAATGTATAGAATTCAACACTCTGTACCTTGTGGCCCACCGCTCCCATTAACCCCTTCAAGCCTTTGGCTCCTCTGTCTCCCTGTTTGTGAGAGACTGTTAGTTTAGCATAAAACAATCACACTAGATATCAAACATCTCACCACTGGTCCTCGGAGTCCTCTCATGCCCTTCTCACCCTTTATACCTTCTTCTCCCTTCAGGACGTAAGACACCAGTCAGTGATTATTTATTTCAAATGTGTGTTATGCAAAAAAAAAAAAAAAAAAAAAAAAAAAAAAAAAAAAAAAAAAAAAAAAAAAAAA
>MU204276.1:48562-70887 GCA_017309775.1 Paedocypris sp. Pulau Singkep
TTAAACAAGCAAATTATTCCTTCATTCTTAGTTCGAAACTAATTTATCTTGTATAAGGAAAAAAACGTGATTTTTTTGTGTCATTTCCAGATTTTTTGGATTTTTTTTTTTTAATTATACAAAAAATCTTGTTTTTTTTTTTTTCCTCATACAAGATGAATTAACTATGTTAGGATTAAGAGTGAGAGATTGCTTTGCTTATTTCAAGAAAATAGGACTTGAATTTTCTTGCTTGGAAAACAAAAATGCTAATTTTGATGACATTTTACACTAAATCGAGCCATTATTCAAAGTAGACGTTATGTTTTAACACCAAACGTCCTGAAACCAGAAATGTCAAACAAAATTTTTATTATTTTAAGAACACAATGATTCCAAATTTAGGAAACTAGTTACTTTTTTATATCAAAGCTAATGAGAACAAGAACTGAAATGCAGAAACAAATCTAACGTGTAACAGGATTTTTTTTTGTCTTGTTTTAATTTTGATTTTAATGTTTTACCATGTAAGATTTTCTCCATTGACAGATAATTTTACTTGATAACATTTGTCTTCACTCATTTTGTTTTTTATGTTCTTATTTATTCACGTGGATTTTCTGCAGTGTCTGCAATATCATACAACTACTGCTGGCACGGTTCATGTAAATGTTTTTGTACTGTTCATCATACATGTCAATTTTTGTACTGTAAATGTCACTGGATGGAAGACGTTCTAAATTTCTCGTATACGTGTATAATGTGCACAGTGACAATGAAGGCTTTTATTCTATATCCTCTGATCACACGAAATATCATGAAAAAACAAGAAAATAAAAAACAAAATGAGTAAAAAACCTTATGGGGTGAGAAAGTTTTACTTGATAAGACAGTTTAAAACAAGTGCTATTTTTTTTTTTAAACAAGCAAATTAATGCTTCATTCTTAAATCTAAACTGGTTAATTTGTCTTGTATGAAAAAACAAGATTTCTTGTGTAATTTCATGGTTTTTCGGCTTGTCTGGAATTCATTTTTTGCCGTGTGAATATCACGGTGTCTCACCTTCGGGCCCGGCTCCCCAATGTTCCCATAGTCACCAGTTTCTCCACGTCTTCCCTGTGTAAAAACAAGTCTGAAATGAAGCCGTGTAAGAAAATACGGGCCGAATCCTCGACTCGATTCCTTTGTAAGCATGATTCAAAAGATTTGTGTAGCTCTTGTCACGACCAGTGATGGGAATAACGGCGTTATAAATAAACTGCGTTGTTTTTTTCCAGTAACGAGTAGATTAAATGTCCATCACATCTAATACGAACAAGCGCTCGCCCAGCAGGAGTCAGCGATGAGCCAAAGAGACGGACATGGAGTAGCTAGAGTATACATATTTTTATTATAATTTAATGTTGGTACATTGTTAAGAAGAAGAAGAAGAAGAAGAAGAAAACATTTATTTGTCTATAACATTTACATGTTATATTTTGTATATATACATATTTAATTTAAGTGTTATATGTATAATATAATATATAAGTTCAAGTTTATTTATTTAGTGCTTTTCTTAGTCCAAGACCAACGCAAAGACGCTATATGAAGTCTTTAAAAAGAAAAATGTCTATTCTCTATATGAGTTCAAAAATTTGGAAAAAATAGTCAGTTAAAAAAGGAAAAATATGTCCATTAGTGTTCAGATTATGACCAGAAGAGCAAGCTAGATCGCAATATAGAGATTCATATATACATATTATAATAACTATATATACACATATTTATAACTAAATATATATATATATATATATATATATATTTATTTATTTAAGTATTATATTGAGCGCAGAACAAGTCTTGTTAAACGGTTTACTTTTGTGAATTGTATTCATTTACTTCTGTTAATTTACCTTATGAAGCATAACATATATTTAGACTTATTTGTTGGCCAGTTGTAGTCTGTGCAATAAACATTAAAAGTTATAGGTTATATATTGTGTTTTATCATTTACTATACTAATGATAATAGTTACAATATTACTTTGAATTTGATTTGCATTTTCTGCATGAAAATCTAACAAAATTAGTTCAATATTCCATAATAATCATACATGTCATCCATTTTAAATAAATAAAAAAAAAACACAAAAGAAATGTTATAAAAGGGATAACAGGCGTGATGAATAGCGCATTTGTTGTGAGCTGACAGATGGAAAAAAGATTCACAGGCGTCTCTCACATTATCCCACAACAATATTAAAACAGTTTAGATTCATGTACAGAGCTTTATAAAAACAATAATTTATTTAAATAATCGTTTATTTTATTTAGTCTCCATTTCATTCATTCAACATATTTAATATCTCAAATATAAAAAAAATATCCCAAATAGTAACGCAATAACTAGGTAATTAGTTACTTTTATAACGATGTAACAAAAGTTATAACAATTACTAACTCGGTTACTTTTTATCAGAAGTAACTAGTAACTGTAACTAGTGACTTATTTAAAGGAAAGTTCCCAACACTGGTCGTGACAGGAAAAACCGTCTCGGTCTTGGTTTTTTTTTTTTTGCCCTCCGCTTGTCGTTTGTCCGAATCAAACAGAGAAAAATGCACCAACGGGGTGAGAAATTCCAGAGAAAGCTCTTACCCACTTGCCCACCCTGCCAGGCTCTCCGGTGGTCCCCGGCAAGCCCACGTGACCCTAATCAAACGGAACGTAAAGATTGCCGTCTACAGTCTCACGGTGAAGAGGTCAAGGGTCACGAGCACCTTTTCTCCAGGCTTTCCCTGCACCCCAGGCTGTCCGTGGACACACCTACAGCCGCTCCTTCCTGTTACGCCCATCTCAGCGTATCCACTGCACTGGTGAGCAAACACACGGGAAAAACAGTTGAGTACTTTTTTCCCCCCAGAGTTGAACTTTTTTTACTCCAAAATAGTTGTTTTTACTCCGCTTTCAGTTTACTGGACAAAAAAGTATCAAAAGAGCAGGAGCACACATTCAGAGTAACTGTGACTCCTCCCCCTAACCAATTGAACCAATTGAATTTCCCCACTGTGGGATCAATACATTTCATTCATTCGTTCATTCATTCATAACCGCTCTCCTCAGGGTCATTTATCACAAATCACAAGCTTCCCACAAGGCTTTGCGGTTGTTTTGTTGTTTGTGTTTTTAAGTGTTGTTTTTGTTGTAAATGCAAGTTTTTGAGTAGACCTTTGTGCGCCGTAGTGCTGTATATTATGTGAAGATCATGTTTGTTCATCGTCTTAACTGTTTATTGTGCAAAGGGGGAAAAAAAAAAAAGCTTGTTAAAAAAAATACAGTATGAGATCATTTTGCTTTAAGTGTTTCTTTCATGAAAAAGCATGAATTGAATAACTCCTGATATGAGTTAAATATAAGTCATCGTTTACTCATAATTGATGTTGATTTTCAAAAGCAAAAAAAAAAAAAAAAAAAAAAAACACAGAGTAGAGTAATTTCTTTACATTAAATTGAGTAAAAGTAACTCTTGTAAGTAAGTAAGAGTAACTTGTACTCGGTTTTTGATGGGACCAAAAGTTCCCCGACTCAAATTGAGTAAATTTAACTCTGGGAAATGTACTGTGCAGAAACCAAGATGAACATCAGTCAATAGCTTGTGCAAGGTATATTTACAATAAATCTGTAGAAATAGAAAAGGAGTTCAAGTGGAGGGCTAGAAACATCATCGATTTTAATATCTGCAATTTAAATTATTTTAATAATAATTTAATATCTGTTATTTAATTACTGTACCGTATTTATGTGAATATAAGCTTGGTGGGTGCTTATATTTGCACATTTCAAATATGCGTGTGGTAAATACAAGCATGCCTTTCTACACATTTAAAGTGAGGACACGTACTAATTAGTGCTGTCAAACAATTACATTTTTTTAACTAGTTAATCGCACTTCCTCAAAAATCAAATTTAATCTTGATTAATCGCAATTAATCACACATAATAATAATAATAATAATAATAATAATAATAATAATAATAATAATAATTTATAATTCTTTAGTGTTAACAATTATTAATGACATGGACAAGTATACAATCTTGTAATATTGAATATTGATGTGTAAAATGTGAATTAATGTAAACTCAACGCAAAATAAACACTTGTTTAAATACTGTAATATACCGTTTGGACTAAAGAAAACAACTGGTAAGCCGGTCATAATAATTAAAAAAGAAACAAGTAATTTTTGGAGTAAAAGAGACAACGGATATGTATTTGTATATTTGTGTGGCAGAAGTATGGCACTGATAATTAGTCTAGCTGAAAAGACTGATCACACATTTTTAACTAAAGGAACAAAAGGTTTTGAAGTGAAAATCGAAAACCGGAAAAACAGGCACATTTAATTCATCGCATGAGTTAACGCGTTAACTTTGACAGACCTAGTACAAATTATTGGAAATATGTCGTATTTACATAACGGTGTTCACTTTTCTTTCCTTAAATAATGGTTTTGGAGGCAGACGTGCATTCATGCTGATTAACAGGAAGTAGATGAACAACGCGCACCTGTATCTCAGCTGCAAATTGCAGCCGAATTTAATATACTTTATGTAAATGTATGTAATATATACACATTCACCTGATTAACAGGTATAAAGAAACTTTAGCAGTGGCTAAATGACACTAAAATACATTACATACAAATTAAATACAATAAAATATGGGGAACTCGCTATGTCTGTAACCGGAATAAGCCCATATATGGACATAGCAAGTGCTACTATGGGTAGGGTTGCTAGATTTAGTAATAAAATCAAACCGTTACAACCATCAATCTATCATTCAAGTAAAACGACATCAAACATAAATATGCGAAAGAGTTGCGATTTTGGTTCGTTAGAAAACATTTTTTTTAATGGAATTTTTATTTTGTGCATGAAAAATCTAAGGGAGGGGTGGGGTTGAATTTGTGATTAGATTTGCATATAATTTATAAATACAATTACAAAAAATTGTGTAGTACAATCTCTTTTAACTGTATCATTCGATGACTTGCAAACAACACAATTTATAGGAGCCTGATTTTAGTCTACAATTCAAAAATTAGAAGTAGGGAAATGTTACATTGTGCCACTAACTACTGATGAGAAGACAACCTAACTTCTTAAGGAACGCTCAGCTGACGTCCATCATTTCCACATTCGTACAGTCGTGGCCAAACGTTTAGAGAATGACACAAATATCCGTTTTCACAAAGTTTGCTGCTAAAATGCTTTTAGATCTTTGCTTCAGTTGTTTATGGGATGTAGTGAAATACTTAACACTGATGCACTTAATACGTTGATATCGACAATAATAATCACGTTGCAGAAAGAGTCATTGCAGAAAGAGTCAAAACAGTCGAAAATGAAGAACAAAGGCAAGGAGTAAAAAAATCCAAGGGACAGACACAATCAAAACGCTCGGTCTGCTGAACATTCCAAGTAAAAACAGGGCAACTACATTGGCCTCACCACATTGGAGAGTTCGCAGCAGCCTTCAGAAACGGCTTGGTCGGCATCACAGGAGACCTCCATCTTCTGCAGATCTACCTGCCACAGGAACACAAGAATTACAAAAAAAAAAAACCTATAATTACCGGGTTTAAGTGCGTGAACGCGTTTGATGCCCGTTTACTTTCTGGCCGGAGCTTGTTTGTCTTCCGGGTTTTCCGCTTTCCTCCCACATTTGCAAAAAAACATGTTCAGGTAAATTGCGATTGGTAAATTAGCCGTAGCCGTGTCAATGAAAATGACCGTTGCGAGTGTGTGATTGTGTGTGTTTGTGTCTGTTTGTCGGCAAATGGTTGGTCTCAAAGCTGCCTCCGGCTCTCTGTGAGGCCAGAGGTGTAAAGTACTTGAGTAAATAGACTTTGTTACTTTAGTTATTTTTGTAAATGTTTTAAATGTTTTTATTATTATTGTATATCATTTATATATATATACATATAATATATATATATATATATATATATATATATAATATATACGTATATCATTTTTAAATTCACGCAGTCTCAAAAAATTCACATAGTCAACAAAGTAAAAGTACAAATACTATTCTAAATGTCTAAAGAATCTTTCCAGTTTCTTTATGCGTTAGTCATACTTTTTTTGTATTGTAATTCAATTTTATTATACGTATGTATATTGTATGTTTACAAAATGTACAAAAATACCTAAAGTAACAAAGTCTATTCACTCAAGTACTTTACACCTCCGCGTGACCCACAGATAAGCAGTACGAAATAGAGTTTGTGAACACAAATTTCTAATTCTACTTTTTCAAACTTTTCGCTCTCTGGGCCAAATGTCACAAAGTGAAGTTGGATGTTTATTCGTAGATTGTTTTATAGCAGTGTGTATTTTCACATGCAAACATTTGTGGTGAAAAAAATAATTTATGTTGTAGCTACATACATTTCTTTCATTTAATGGAAATATCTAATGGAAATGGATTCAAGAGGTTCAGATTCAAAGGAATTCACAAAACCCAGAACTTTTCACCAAGATGGCCAGACTTGATAAAGGATTGGTAATTGGTAAAAACGGTTAAACAAATTTAAACCAACCTTAAATTGAAATTATTTGGTCATAAATGTTGTCTTGCAAATGGCACGGTTCGGCGATTTCAACTTTTTAGAGTCAATCTGCTTTCACATTTTGGTGGTTCACATTTTAGAAGAAATACTCTGAAAAAAGTTTCAAACCAAAACGGTAAGATTTTAGTTTGTTTCTTATACACTTAACTTTGATATTTTTGCCATCTGATTCCATAGACTGACAGTATAAAAACAAGTGTAAAAAAATATACTAATGCAACTCTTTTACGTACATGTTGTGTTTATGGTTCTGCTTTTTAAAATGTGATACATAAAAAAATAAAATAACCCTTCATAACAGATTAACCGGATTTATATTAATTACATTAATCAATAAAAATGGAAAGCATTGTTATTATTATTATTATTATTATTATTATTATTATTATTAGTATAGTGCCTTTTCTCTTCCCTTTTACAAACGGATCCATTAATTGTGATGTGTCTTTCGTGAATTATTAGTTCGAAATGAACACATTTTTTGCATGAACCGGGTTGGTTGTTCGTTTATCACAAGCCGAGCCACACAGACTTTGTACCCTGCAAAAAATCCACATGGAAAAAAAAAAAATCAGAGAATAAAAAACTAAATGAGTAAAAAAAGACTTAAATATAAGTAAAATTATCTGCTAATGGGGTGAGAAAATTTTCCTCGGTAAGACGGCTTGAAACAAGACCTATTTTATTTTAAGCAAATTATTCTTTTACTCTTAATTCTAAGCCAGTTAATTTATCTTGCTTGGATAAAAAAAACAAGATTTAGTAATTTCAAGATCTTCTGGCTTGTTAAGAATTCATTTTTTTGCAGTGTAGCGAGAAGAATAATTCGCAACTTGTTCCAACGGAGAGCGCCACATTCAGTAAAAAAATGAATGAATGACTCGAAAAGAATCGTTCACTTTACTGTTCGAGAGTTGGAGATTCGGTTAAAAAAAAAAAATAAAAAAAAAAGGTATCTTGTATTTTTCTCCCTTTATTGTACTTTTATCTTTTATATTTGTTCATATTCATAAAAATCATGCTCTATTTTTATTGTATTTTATTGCTTTTATCGCTTATCTTATTGTATTTGTACCCTGCCCCACTATGTTTAAACGCCGGACGATTGTGAAATACATTTCAATTCACGTTGTTGCGAAAAAATTGTGACAAATAAAATTTGAATTTGAATTTTCTGAGAGGTCAATGAAGATATAAAGACGGGCCGGAGTTTGGAGATAATTAGCAAAAGCAAATAATCTTTTAATTCGAATTATTTAACTGCCGGACCTACCAGAACCGAGTTCCCCACATCCCTCTTGACAATGGAGACGGAACCTTTGAGCATCAACGCCTGCGGCTGGTGGAGGCTCTGCACTCGCACTTCTTCACAGTCCACCAGGAGCCTCATCTGCTCTCCGTGGACTACCAGCGCCAGCTTGTGCCATTCCCCGTCAAAGAGCTTGTCTAGTTTCTGGAGCACCTGAAAGATCTTGGAGCCTCGTGGACCGGTGTAGAAGAACTCCAGGGTGTGAGTCTGGCCGTGGAGACGAAGGCCCACCTGCCTCAGGCCTTGGGCTTCACTGACCTGCCACAGGCTCCAGGAGGCTTTAGCCGAACCTTCCACGACTTTCAGAGTGGCCGTGATGGAGTAGTTTGACGGCAGACCGTTGGAGTAGATGTCACTGGTGGAAGCGAGTTCAGACGCATGAGTGATATAAACGAGTGCTGTACAAAAATATAAATATAAACATAATAGGGCTGTCAAACGATTCATTTTTTTTACTGGGTAATCGCACTTCCCTGACCACAATTATACGACTGAGGCTTGTAATATCGGATATTTAGGTGTATTATATGTAAATTAATGTAAACTCAACACTAAATACACAGTTTAAATACTGTACAGTTTGAATACTGTAAAATAATTTAGTATACTTTGTTCAATTTGCTTTGTTTTTTAACCCTCCAAAGTCGAGTCGCACTTTTTTCCAAGATAAAACACACACAAAAAAAGTCGATTATAAAAGAGTTTTACGTCAATTGAAAGTTTGCAGTACATATTTTTTTTTAAGTTACACTGTTAATAAAAACTCAAATGAAAATATTATTTTTGTAAAAAATAATAATAATAATAATAATAAAACTAAAAACTAAACCTTTTGTGTGTCAGCTGAAAACGAACTGTAACTTAATAAATACTTATTACTCTAACATGACACATATTATGGAACAGCTTTATTTTTGAAAAGCTTTTTGAACAGAGTAAGTTATTTGCAGTTGAAAAGGAACCGTGTCTGTGTTGCTGCTGAGAGGGGAAAAGTAGGTCAGTGTCACTTAAACACTGCGCTTTGACAATACCTGAACTCAGTGAATGTGAGTTGCTAATCTTAATGAGCCGCGCACTCTTTGTTCTATTCATTGCACTAAGCGAAAGTAAAAAAAAAAAAAAAACAACTGTGATTAATGGCGTTAAAAATAATTGACTCGATTATGCACTTAAAATTAATCACGTGCGTTAACGCGTTAACTTTGACGGCACCGAAAAATAATTAAAAGAAAACAATTTAAAAAAAAAACACAACTTGCCACAATAAAAACATTTTTGTGATCACAGATCAGAATGATGTGAAAATACCCTATTTGCTTTCGGAAATGGAGATGTGGATCCACACGAAAAGCCACCAAACCAGGTTCTGATCCTTCAACTCGTCTCACTCCAACGGTCTCGGACAAGCCAAACTCTTGCAACAAATCATACGCTAAAAAAAAAAAAAGCCATAAACTGTAAATGACATGCACCACAATGCAAACATACTCTACTACACAGACATTTACTAAGATGTACACTTTACTTGGGGTTACAATGTTGCAATTCAATAGTTTTTCCTTTTCAATTTTTCGTTATCACTGGAAAAGTTTAAAATACCATATTTACGCGAATATAAGCACCCCCCTGACTTTTCAGGCACAAAATAAAAATACGTTTTTTTTTCCGGGCTAAATTACATTAATTCTCTTTACAATACTATTTTTTCTTTATTTAAACAAACCTAACTTGTGACTCGTATCACTTCAATGTCGTTTTACTTAAAAATAATCAAACAAACATCTATTCTAGTGATCGGAACTACATCTCCCATCATGCTTTGCTGCTCACCGGTTCCCATGAGCCTTTGCACTAACAGTCCATAGCAAATCTGACTGAGCTCGGTTTGTGTTAGACGTAAACATTAGAACCGTCACGTTTTTCTCTGTGTATCAGACAGAGCGTTTTGATTGTGTTTGACTCTGGTGTTCTTTGTTTAGAACTGTTTTCTGTTTGCTTCGAAGCTTTTGCAGCTGCTGGTCTTGTTTTCAAGCGCTAGCCCGTTAGCCTTTAGCACAACGATGATACAATATGGTCCGTCTGTTCAAATGATAATTATTGTTTTTTGTTTAATCTTACTTCTTCTAGTGTTGTTTTTTCCCTGTTAAGTGTCGCAACGTGTCTAATGTTTCTTTATTTCTGTTATTGAGCTAATAAACGCCTGCACGTCTGCCTCCAGATCCATTATTTAAAGAAATGGGCGCTTATATATTTGAAATTGGCAATTAAAAGCACAACGCTAGTTTCTGAGCCGCTCAGGTGCTTATATTCGCGAAAATACGGTAATAATAATACATTTTATTTATCAGAACCTTTCAAGACACCCAATGACACTTTAAAAGATGTTAACAACAGTTACAGAAAAAAAAAAATGTAAAAACACTAAAGTACTTTAAACTAGAATTTGTTGCTTGTGTATTTGATATTTGCTGTTGCTCTCTGACATCAATACAGAAGCGGAGTGAGTAAATACAGTGGCAGACACATATACAGTATCTGGATCAATTCATAAAAGTGAAAATTCCTGAAAACTATAAACATTTACAATAACACATCAAAGTAATACATAAAAAAAACAGACTTTGCAGAAATATTAGGGGCAAACATATTTAAGAACAACTGTGTTTACGTTTGTAAAATATAGTATTTTTATTATTGATATTCCTCTTACTTTGTGACAGGAGTGTGTGAATGTATGCAAAACAATTTTGAAACTTATTGAAACATGTAATGTTTGATAATCATGAATGATATTAACTATAGGATGGATAACGTGTTAATACAGTAAAATGTTTAATTATTTCGTATTTATTACAGTGTTGTTACAGTAATGCAGTGAGACGTCATTTTTGCACAGCTGTATTTTTGCACCATCTATTTTTTGTTGTTTTGTCTTTTCTTCTCTTTGTTTTCGCTGCTGTAAGAACACAAAAATGTCCCCTAGTTTTAGGTATTAAATGTAATTAAATTAATAAATATCTATCTATATGTGTTCCCAAAGTCCTTGACTCGCCAGTGCCAATGATAAGATAAGATTAGAGACTTTTATTGTCATTGTATATTGTACAACAAAATTTGTTGCGTTCCTGCAGCAATAAAAATAAAAATCAAATAAAAACCAGCACGCAATACAATAAACATAATAAAAAAAGTAATAATAACATAACAAAACAAAAGTAAAAATATAATAGAAATATAAAAAGGCACTTGTGGGATATATTCTCTTTTTTGTTTTTCTTGTGATTCTTACTATGGACCATTCATGAGTCTGAAATAAAACAAAAAAGGTAATGTACAGTATAAACATTCTGCAAACGGACGAGTTATTTCAATAATTAATGTTATTTATTATAAATACCTTTGTCCATTCTGTCAGTTTTGTGTCATTAGACACATGTAAACTGAAATAAAAACCGGAGCGCCAGCAGAGGTGAGTGTGTTTTTCAGGCGCTTACTTGGCAACTCCTGACTTCTGAAGAGGCTGAAGAGATGCAGAAAGACTGTAAGAACCAGCATTTTCACCAAAAGTTGTGCTTCAGAAACCTTTCCTGCTTGGATGTTCAATGTACCTGCGGAGAAAGTTTGTGTCAAAACGTGGTTTACTTTCAGAGATTACTGAACACACTGCTGGTTAATCTGGTTTACTTTCAGATATTATTGTACACACTGCTGGTTAATCTGGTTTACTTTTCAGAGATTATTGAACACACTGCAGGTTAATCAGATTTTCTTTCAGAGATTATTGAACACACTGCAGGTTAATCTGGTTTACTTTCAGAGATTATTGAACACACTGCAGGTTAATCTGGTTTACTTTCAGAGATTATTGAACACACTGCAGGTTAATCTGGTTTACTTTCAGAGATTACTGAACACACTGCAGGTTAATCTGGTTTACTTTCAGAGATTATTGAACTCACTGCTGGTTAATCTGGTTTACTTTCAGAGATTACTGAACACACTGAATGTTAATCTGGTTTACTTTCAGAGATTACTGAACTCACTGCTGGTTAATCTGGTTTACTTTCAGAGATTACTGAACTCACTGAATGTTAATCTGGTTTACTTTCAGAGATTACTGAACTCACTGCTGGTTAATCTGGTTTACTTTCAGAGATTACTGAACACACTGAATGTTAATCTGGTTTACTTTCAGAGATTACTGAACTCACTGCTGGTTAATCTGGTTTACTTTCAGAGATTACTGAACTCACTGCTGGTTAATCTGGTTTACTTTCAGAGATTACTGAACACACTGCAGGTTAATCTGGTTTACTTTCAGAGATTATTGAACACACTGCTGGTTAATCTGGTTTACTTTCAGAGATTATTGAACACACTGCTGGTTAATCTGGTTTACTTTCAGAGATTACTGAAAATGAATAGGACAAGGCCAAAAAGGAACAATAACTCCAATGTCTTAACGCTGTTTAAAGTTTAAAGTTTTAACTTTTTTTTTTTTTTTGCTACTACAAAACAACAAATGATAATTAAACACGAATTGTCGCAAAAAAATCCGATTTTCACAATTGATGGTGAAAAGTAACAAAAGAATGAATAATAATAAAAAACAACAAATTGTCGCACAAAATCCGATTTTCACAATTGTTGGCGAAAAGTAACGAAAGAATGAATAACAAAAATAAAAAACAAATTATCGCACAAAATCCGATTTTCACAATTGACAAAGTGAAAAGTAACAAAAGAATGAATAATAAAAAACAAACTGTCGCACAAAATCCGATTTTCACAATGGACAAAGTGAAAAGTAACGAAAGAATGAATAATAAAAAACAAATTGTCGCACAAAATCTGATTGTCACAATTTCATTGTAACCAAGTGATGCAATGACAATAAAGGCATTCTATTCTATTCTATTGCAATTGACGGTGAAAAGCAACGAAAGAATGAATAATAATAGTAAAAAACGAATTGTCGCACAAAATCCAGTTTTTACAATTGACAAAGTGAAAGAATAATTAATAATAAAAATTGACGGTGAAAAGTCTTCCCTTTACCTGCAAAAGGGGGAAAAAAAAGTTGTACTTACATGTTCCGAGGAGGCAGTAAACTGAAGGCTGGTTGTCATGAAGATAACATGGAGAAGAAGTAAGAAGAACACCCCGTGAGCTCCACCCCGTGAGCTCCACCCGCTCCTGATCCAGCCGCACGGTCTTCTTCTACTCTGGCGGAGGAGCTTCCAGCATTTCATCAGACGTCAGATGAGATCAATGTCAAATTTTGGCTCGGTGCGCTTAAACAGAACGAGTGTGTTTTAAACGACTGAGCTTATTCGCTTGAGATGTGGTGCCAGCGTTGGTCAGGTGGGCACAGAACAGTGAGTCTCTGTCCGTGAGGTCATCTGGCACAAACCTGTGAAATGTCACGGGCAGACACCACTTCACTCGCGGGCCACAACGCAGCATAGTTCGCTACTACTGTACTACTCTGCAAGAAATACATTCTTGACAAGCTAAAAAAAATCAATTGATAATCGAAGTTAAATGACAAATCTTGTTATTTTCTCTTACAAGATAAATTAACCATGTTAGGATTGTTGTGAAGAGTGAGAGATGACTTTGCTTATTTAAAGAAAATGGGACTTGGATTTTCTTGCTTAGAAAAAATAGAATAGAATAGAATAGAATAGAATAGAATAGAATGCCTTTATTGTGATTGCGACACATGGTTACAACGAAATTAGGAAGACTACTCCGTTTGGAGCAATAAAGAAAAACAACACAAAATAAAAATGTAAAATAATGTGCATTGTGTAATAATATATCTAGCATAACATTATATAAAATATAAAATTAGAGCAAAAAAAAGTGCTCCAAACGTTTCCAATAAAACAAATGCTAATGTTGATGATATTTCAAACTAAATTGAGACAAAGTAGATCAAAGTAGATGCTGTATTACGTTTTAACACCGGACTTCTTGAAACAAGAAATATCAAGTGAGATTTTCTCATTTGAAGAACACAACGTTTCTCAATTTAGGAAACTAGCTACTTTTTTTTTTTAACCTCAATGAGAACAAAAACTGAAATGCAGAAACAAATCAACCGTGTGACGAGATTTGTTTTGTCTGGTTTTGAGCCGTTTTCCTTAGTAAACATTTCTCACCTTATTGGCACCTCGTTTTACTTTGTTTACATTTTTTTACTCGTTTTGTTTTTTTATTTTCTTATATTTTCACGTTGATTTTTAGCAGTGTACACTTGATAATTCATTTAAACCGTTGGATTTATTCACTAGCAGTGTTGAGTAAGTTACTTATTTAGTAAGTTACTAAAAAACAACTAATTACTAATACAACTTGTATTTCAAATACTTTTCGAAGTACTGTGTCTGAAAAGTAACTTAATACTCAATAAGTAACTTAACGAAATACTTCTTAAAACAGAATAGAATGCCTTTATTGTCATTGTATCACATAGTTACGATGAAAATTGGAATACTACTTTCTTGTTTGGTGCAAGAAACGCTTTGGATGAAAAGCGCCAGCCAAAAGACTGTAAAGTAAAGTAAGTAAAGAAAAGGGAATGAACAATCAAAATGAAATTCTGAGACATATACACACTGAATAAAAGGAAATATACAGTAGATTATATAATATATCTAGTACAAAATGAAGGTAAAAGTCCCTTCAACAAATGTATAAATAAATCTAAAAAATAAAAATAAAATAAAAAAAATCGAGAAAACAGAATATCACAAGATAAAAATGTACAACAATATAGAAAAGCAAAATGTGCTTATTGCAGAGGAATAAAATCCCTATAAACCTTTAAACAATTAATACTTTTGCAAAAACACACACCAGTAAACAAGAAATAGTTGAGCCTTTTAGCTTTCCGAGCCATCTTTATTACGTTCTATAATTGTTAAAGTTATTCGTAGGAAATGTAACCTTCTTTTATGTTAAGTGTGTGTCTTTTATGTTAAGTGACGTGAATATTGCCATTTTGAAAAACAGCCAGTAGCTTCGTCCAACGTCTATGCTGTGAAATTTTTTTTTTTTTGTGAACGCAAACTATCGAAAGCTGTCAAAAGTTGTCGCAAAGTCACGAACAGTCAGCGAGTTTATTTATTTTTTAATGTAATGCGAGTACACGACAAGTAACTAAGTAATTTGTTACATGTTTGTATAAATGTTTACTTTACTAACCCATCATCCATTCAGCAACTCCTCTTTCCAGTTATATAAAAAATCCGAGTGTTTTGAATGATGAGTGTTGTGTCTGAATGACTGTCTGAAAATGTATTTACTTATTTATTTTGTGCCATCTTAGCACCAATGGCTATATCAATGACAATAAAGTTCTTTTTCACATTTTAACATTTCAAAAAAATTCGAAATAAAAAAATAAAAAACACAATAATATGGTGTAATAGTGATAGACACAATATAACAGAACTTCTAAAAATTAGATACAAACTTTCTACTTGATTTCTGTTCAAATTGTAAAAACCCTGTTGTGTAAAAACGGTTGCTAAAATACTTTCTGAATATTTCCCCCAATCGATGGCATATTTTCAATAGATTTTTTTTAATACCATTTTAAATTATGTGGAAAAAAAAAGCATACAAGATTGTATCATGCCAAGTTAAAATTCGTATAAAACATTTCCGTAAACACATACTAAAAAATTCAAATAAACTTGACAATATGTATCTTTGACAAAAACTCAACGATCTTTGATGGATAAACATTTAGAAACTAGTCTTTCAGTGTCTCTTGATTTAAAAAAGTCTGTCTCATGGTTCAATTCTCACAATTCTAATATTTTCCAATTATAATATGCTTTATAGACAATACATTCCAAAGGAAATGACAAACTGGTTTATCTTCAATCATTGATAGATATACGTAAATGTGTTGATTCTTTAGTGGCCAATTCTGCAACTCAAAAAATAACTGTTATCAAAACTAAATTGTCAGAAAAGATTGACTGTTTGATGATGCTTGTTATCATTTCAGTCCAGTTTTTAAACACAACAACAGTTTTTAAATGTGTTTAAGTTCAAGTTTATTTACATAGCACTTCTCTTAGTTCGAAACCAACGCAAAGTCGCTATGCGAATTAGGGAAAAAAAAATTGTCTTTAAAAAAGAAAAATGTCCATTATTTATCGGTGTGAAATGTGTTTACGCTTTTGAGAAAACAAACATTGTTCAAGGTTAAATCAGAGAATGAGGACTTTTTCAGATCAGTTGTTCGGGCGGAATGACGCCTTTCTTGAGGATGAGATTGCCGTAAAGAGCGGACTCGCTGTCAGAGAAAGTGCAGCGTCAGCTACAACGGATCTCGATGTTTTGGCGAAGGTGTTGAAAGTCGTCACTCACCCTGTTGCCACGACGGCGAATGATTTCTTCGCACGCTCGTAAAACGCAAAGCGCTCGACTTGCATCAGCGTGCCCTGAAAAACAAAAAATAAAAAAATAGTATTATCGAATAGAATTGGTTGTCAATGCGATGATTCTTTTCTAATCGATTAATCTATCAATTTTTTTTTCGAGTATTTGACTTAGCTGTCAACTAATTTTTCGATTCAAATAAACGCTATATAAAAAAACTTGAATTTTTCGATTACACTACCGATTATTTTCCTTGCCCAAACAATTATTTGTTCATATAAATGAAATAAACCTGCCATTTGGCTTTTAATTAACACGGCCCTTTATTTATATAATAATAATATATACAATGTATTATAAATATATATTTAATATAATTATTAAGGACACATTTTTATGTTCAATATTTATATACACAAAGGCAAAATGAAACGTTGGGGCATAAACACACACACCCAAGCTGATTAAAATGTAACCCCCTTGTAAAGTGCATTTAAATTCAGCCAACGACAAAGTGACTTAAATAAAAACCAACACTTATCTTGTACATAGCGAACACAAAGACACAAAGTGCACACAACCATCTTATTAGGTCGTTGGTTGAAGTATTACAACACTTTTGACGACTTTAATCACATTTTTTGAGATTGAAAAGAAAAGAACAAGAACAACCCGACGATGGAAAAAAAAAAAAAAAAAAACGATGACATCTACTCTTCATTACATCTCTAATGAAATGTAACACAGTGTATCCCTCCTTACTAAGGAGATTTTTTTTTACAGCAAAAACACATTTCATTAGGCAATACCTACATTTTGTTACCGTTCTACCGTAATTCTAAAAAAAAAAAAAAACCTGAAAAAAGCAATAAGGGTTTGAATTGATTAAAAAACCAGAGACAGGGTTCCTACACTTCTGAAAGATGAAATTCAAGCACTTTCAAGTGTGGTAATACATTTTTAACTTTTAAAGTTATTTTTATTTTTATATTTAAAGTAGGGCTGTCAAAATTAACGCGTTAACGCAAGCAATTGATTTAAATTTCCTAATAGTGACTTTCATTTTTAACGCACGTCATCGCAGTTACACTTTTTTTACCAAGTCTTTCAAGCACCTATAAGAACCATGAAGAGAAGAAAATGTCTCACACACACACACACACACACACACACACACATCTGATCCGGCTTCTTTCAGAAGGGACGTGTACTGGTCCCACACTGGCGTCTTCAGGTCACGTGACGAGTCACATGGTTCGAGCCTCATGACCACGGCCTGACCAATCACAAACGCAGAGTGTTTACACACAGTCTATATGTGAGTGTTACTAAGGAAGGAGTCGTCACTTACTGAATCCTCGTAGGTATCGAGAGGGAAAAGCTGTAATATCGACTTCAAAAGTTCAGGGATACCGACACCTTTAAAAAGAAAAACCACTTCAACACCCTAATTTTAAACGTTGACAAATAAATCATAAAGTTAATCAAAGGCGCTCTTCTATTTCAGACTTTTATAACACAAACAAACAGAAAAAGATTCAAATGAACCAACCGTCTGCTCTAATCTCCACTGGACCGTTTTTACAGATCGATGAAGCTGGAAAGTTAGAATCTGCAAGAACTAAAAGGAGAGTTGTAAAGTCACTTTGATCTTTCACATTTTGTTACAATCTGTTAGAATGGTAAACATTAAGCACATTTTACAGTTATTTATTTAAAATTACAAAGTAGAACAAGAAATCGTTACAAAAGTTTTTTTTTTTTTTTTTTAAACTACAAACTTGTTTTTTCTGTTAGTCAAGAATTAATCACTCACTGATTTTATCATCTAATTAAATCTCTCTGTTCAGAGTCTCTCGAAAAAAAAGATAATTTCGAATTTTGCTAATTAATGAATTGTGTTGTAAATCTTTTCATGTTTAGCATTAAAATAGCCAAAGTTTGTCCATTTATTCCATTTCAATTTATCCCATTCGTGCATTTATAATATCTCTCTCTCTCTGTTCTGGGCGGAGTTATGTGTGAGATGTGGGTGGGGCTATGTGTGTTTGAGAATCTCTGATGCGTTTCATGATTTGTGGGTTATTTACTTAAATACATCACGTAACTTAAAATGACATCACGACGCGTGCTTATCGATTATCATCGTTGCAACACACACAAACACACATTTAATTCAGAATATTATCTAGAAAAGCACTATATGCGGTGAGTATATAAGAGAATGAGCAACCACAACTTCACAAACTGCTAGGTGATATTTCATGAAGAGCACAAATCACAATTTTGGTTCAAATAGTATCAACTTTTTTTTAACAAAAAATGTTTAACTACCATTTTCTAACTAGTTTTTTGTACACTTTTCAATTGTTTTTTTCTGTTAGTCAAGTTATTAGTGTTTGACTAAATCACTGAGATTAATCTGATTAAACAGAGATTAATCTCCCTGTTCATAGTCTCTTTTACGGAAACTATAATTAATACATTTCAATTTATGGCTAATTAATTATTTGTGTGTTGATAAACTTTTCATGTTTAGCATTTAAAGTAGCCCAAGTTTGTGCAATTATTCTTTTTCAATTTATTCCTTTCATGCATTTATAATCTTTCTCTCTCTCTCTGTTCTGGGCGGAGTTATGTGTGAGATGTGGGTGGAGCTACGTATGTGTGTTTGAGAATCTCTGCTGCATTTCATGATTAGTGGGTTATTAATGCGTAACTTAAATGAAGTCACGACGAATCAATGTGTGCTTATCGATTATCATCGTTATTAATCATACTGATAAGATAATTAACTTTACATTTTGGCTAATTAATTATATGTATTGAAAAACTTTTAACGTTCAGCATTAGAAAGACCAAAGTTTGCGCATTTATTTAACAAATGTTTTTAATGTATTATATTCATGCATTTACAATCTCTCTGTGAGGTGTGGGCGGAGCCATGTGTGAGATGTGGGCGGAGCTATGTGACGCATAGAATGCACTGTAATGCAGAGGAATAACCACTTTATTGAGTTTGAATTTAGAAAAACCTTTAAAAAGCCAAAATAAGTAAGCTAATTTAGTTCCAACTATTGGTACATCCAGATTATTACATGTTTTAGAAATTCAGATTTCCAATTGTAGAATAAAATTATCAATTGGTTTGATTTATAACTAATTTGAAAAATAAAACAAAACTGCTGAGCAACGCACGCTGACGTTATGACGCCCCCTAGCTGCAGTTTCTCCACATTACAGGTTCTACGAACAAACGTTAAGAAAACATAATAACATAAATAACAAAAGTGCTCAATTTAAAGGATTCACATCAAAACATTAGTCAAAACAACGTTAAGATTCTACAAAGAGCACGAGCAGGGCAACTTGCTAGAAGTTTTACCTTTATTGTGTGTACCGAATCAACACTGATAAAATAAATGATATTTAACAGCAAAACCCAAACACGTTGACCTCGCACGTAGTTACACGTTTACGCGTAAAAAAGCGACACGTTGATGACAGAAAAGAAAGTGCTGCTTGTGGAGGAAACTCTTCCTCTTTATCCAGGACGCGGACGACTACACGAACTTCTATATTCAAGAAAACGTGCGTGACTCCATTAACTACTCACCCAGTTCATCTCCGTGGCCCATCTGCGCCAAAACATACAGCAGCTCCGGCGTAAATATTGAGGGGATTCCTTTCAGAACAACCATTTCACTTCAGACGCCAGTCTCCAACTCCGAGCAGGTGAAAGGATCACGTGATTGCGACAACGCCAATCCATTGGCTGAAATCAACGTCACGTATCTATTTTACGCAGTCTTACGTTACTTCCGCACCGCGCGTGTCCTGGGCGTAATGTGCGTACTTATACATCGCTAACAGTACCTTGTTTAAAAATAATCATTGTTTTTTGTTTGGGATGAGAACTGTAGTAAAACAATAGAAATATTGTTTAATGTTACGCTCAAGTAATTTTCACGTTTAGAAATACAGTTTAGAAATTAATGTTAGAATACAGTTTCCGCAAAGTACCAAAATGCAAAAATGACTCGCTGATTAATAAATATTAAATGTTCATGATAGTTAGGATGTGATATGGTTGATAATATTAATCTTTTGAATGATCGCGAACCGAAAAGCATTACTGAAAAAAATAAAATGCAAGCAAATATTTATTTATTTATTTAAAAAAAAATTATACACTTTTATTATATATTATATTATATTATACACATTATACAAAATGTTATATTACCTCTGAGAACCGTAAATCCAAGCATCGAATGGAGTTCACACGTATTTATTTTCCAGATGTTTTGTTGTTGCAGCATACGCGTGTAATTTGAGCTTTATCTTAAATGCTAACTATGTGCCAAAACAATTAATTTAGATTTATTAAACAATACATAACATTTTTTTAATTAATTCGCTTTTTTTCTACCCACGGATGAATAAAAAGCGGTTTAACATTTTTAGAGGTAACTTATTTGGTATTTGAATGTAATTTTCATATATAAAAAAAATAAATCTATATTTACTTTTTTGTTTTAAAATGTCAGACATCATTTTAAAATGAGACTTGATTATATTTCCTCGTTTATACTTTGAACAAAGATATTTCTACAGGTTAGAAACAAAACAAAAAAAAAGGTTGGGGACCATGGCTTACTCACTTTTATAAACCTTTGAAAGTTGAAACAATTTTTACAACAAATTCCTCAAAGCTGTTACTCATAACACAATCTTATCAAGAGTTAGACACACCCACTTTTCCACAAATCAACCATTTTATTGATGTATTTACATACAAGGCATGAGGGCGTAAACAGATCCAGTCACAGTTGCCCATCAGACGTGTGTTTGCACCCAGTTCAGTTTATAACGATGATCTCAATGACAGAGATGTCAAAATATGTCAGGCTTGTTTTAGCTTGAAACGAAACTCTTCAAGTGAATACGTACTCTTTTTGTAAAACATGACATCAATAAAGCAACTCAATTAATGAAATAAAACAGCATTATCACAAAGCTTGGCGACATTCACTTAAACCAGTTCAAAGCAGAGATGTAAAGAGTACCAGACAACCCTACTTGAGTAAAAGTACGGATACTTGCTGTAAAAAGGACTCCATTAGAACTTGAGTAGCAAAGTATCCAATTTTAAAAGAACTTGAGTTTTTTACTCACACTGAATTTAGGCAACTGAAAAAAAAACAAGAAATGTGAAAAACAAACTCTTTATTCATGAGGTTTTTATCATATATCTCACAATACCGTTGTGGTGTCATGGAAGACTTGTATAGTTTAACGTGACAACATTACCCTTTAAATTTGACAGATGGATTTGTAAAAGCGCGTATTTTTGTTGTCGGCGGTAAACAAAGCAGACACTGCAACTTATTAAAGTCACACTATTTTTTTCATTCTGTTTTCTGTTGTGTGGAGTGGAGTAAAAAGTACACACATTCAAACAGAAATGCAGCGGAGTTGAGAGTAAAAAATTGCTTATATTTTTGATACTCGGCACGACATGGCAGAAAAATACTCAAGTAAAGTCACAAACTCCATTTACTCAAGTAACTTCCACAAACGGCGTCAGTGGCTCCTCCCACCAAGCGAGCACAGTGTTTCTAGAGTAGAGATGATCTGGGTACTTTGCTAATGGGCGTGGTCTTGTTTTTGGGGGTGGGGATTCTGGAGCGGCGGCTTCTGCTCTCGGTCACATCGGAGGAAAGCGACTGGATGTCCGAGATGTCGAAATCGGAGGCGTCGCTGTCCCGCTGACTGCTGCATCCACTCCACTTTATTGTAAAAATCTATTAAAATCTATTACATTTAAAAGTGTGTTTAGTTCATTAAAAGAAAAAAAGATCCAGCGCATGTTTAACTTGACTCAAGTACTCGACTCAAGTACAAACAGAACTTGACTGCAAATGTTCTGTTGTTGAGGCCAGAACTAATGCTAGGTCATTGATTGGGCCTTTTGACAGGCTCCAGGAAGATTCTCAGCCAATCAGG
>MU204276.1:80077-91866 GCA_017309775.1 Paedocypris sp. Pulau Singkep
AAGTCCATCAGAAAGACCTCAGTGAAGAGGAAGAAGACGGAGCCACCGAGCCCAGAGGAAGAGAGCGACCTGGACACTGAGTCCTCGTACTGGGACAGTGACGGCGAGGATTACAGTCTCAGATACATACAGAACTTTCTCAAAGAAATAAAACACGCAAAGGGGGTGAAAATAGGAGACTATTTCCCAGACCTGAGAACAATGGTTAAGAACTGCAAAGCGTACATATCTGAAGGCCTGTTTGAGGACACAGAAGTGTACAGACTGAAGAAAATTATGAAAAAAGCAAATGACGTATTGCGGCTTGAAGACGGTTAAACGCTGAGCCTCAGTTTGTGTTCAGTTGTTATTGTTTAAGTAGTATTTATTTATTTATTTTAACTATTATTTAGTTTGTAAAGAACATTTAGTTTTTGTTTTAACTGCTGTATATTTGTTTGACCTTTTTGTAAAATAAAGTATGTTTAAAAATCTCAAAAAATCTCTCTCTCTGTCTCTTTCTTTTCTCTCTCTCTCTCTCTCTCTCTCTCTCTCTCTCTCTCTCTCTCTCTCTCTCTCTCTCTCTCTCTCTCTCTCTCTCTCTCTCTCTCTCTCTCTCTCTCTCTTTTCTCTCTCTCTCTCTCTCTCTCTCTCTCTCTCGCTCTCCCTCTCTGTCTTTCTCCCTCTCTGTCTTTCTCTCTCTCTGTCTCTCTCTCTCTCTGTCTCTCTTCTCTCATTTCTACTAAAATGTAATGCTCCCCCAATACCGCGATAAAATACCGATACCGTCTGTACAGTAGAAAATACCGTGATATGAATTTTTGCTCATATCGCCCGCCCCTAGTTTAAACTAATCAGAAATGCACTCCATTATCTAATGCACTCTATACTTTGAGTGCTTTGAGACAGTTAAACTGTGAAAAGCGCCCTACAAATACTCAATATTATATATTATTATATCTGTTTCCACTGGGTCACTTATAAACCCCCAAACATGACAAAGCATAGCAGATGGTCAAGTGGCCAAATGTAACTCCCCACTGGTCAAGCAGAAAACTTCTAATCTTGAACCACTCACAAATAGTCACACATTCTAACCTTTTAGAAACACACTAACACTGGTGTACCACTGAAAAATGCCTGTTGTAACCTTTGACCTACAACTTTATTCCATGGTTGCAAATGGGTCCAACCTTTGTTCCATGATTACAAATGAGTTAACGCATTTCTGCACACTTTACTTACCAAAAAGTATTTTCATGTATATAAATTTGCTCACAGAATTCAAATGTAAAAGAATAATTAGCGTGTTAAGTTAATAAAAGCTACAAGGTGGCGAGAGATGTAACCCTTACTTTTAGTTGAAGTGAGGTGATTGGCACAATGGCCACTAGGGGCCGTACGGAATTTGTGCTCTGCATTTTTAACCCATCCAGTGTTCCAAGTTTAAGTTGATTTATATGCTTTTCTTAGTTAAAGACCAACGCTAAGTCCCTATGCAAATTTGTGAAGTGCACATACACAGAAAACAAACGCTTAAATTTTTCCAAACTCGAGTGATGCGCATGGAAAAAATGACGTGATAGATCAACGGCATAAAAGAGATGCAGCCTGAAAAGAAATCCAGTCCCCTGCCTTTGTGAGGAAGACACACACGGTAAGAGGCTTTATACTTTATATATCTTTGTTTGCATTAGTTAGCATCAGTTTTTCAAGTAAAAGGCTATCTAGAAATCATCTAGACATTTTATTTTTATTCACACTCCATATTAATAAACGCCTTGAAGACCTTTCAGCCTTTGGTTTCAGTAACGCACACGTTTTTTGGTAAATGATGTGCAAAGAAAATTTTATTCCAATTCATTCCCAGTTTGCTTTTTTTTTCAAACTATTTCCGATTTTGTTCCCTCGTAGCTGTTTTCATTTCAGTTGTTGGCGGATTGTAGTCCATTTCCTATGAGCTTATTTATTTTCAGAAGTGTAAAGTACTTGAGTAAACTTTTACTAGTTTACTTTTTATTAGTATTTTTAACTACTTTGTACTTGTACAGATTATAAAAAATATAATAATAATATTAATAATGCTTTCAATACAAGCAACTTTTAAATTCAAGCTGTCCCAATAAATTCACGCAATCAAAAAAGTACAAGTACTAATACAAGTACAAATACTATGCTCAGTGTTTCAATGTCTAAAATAATTTTTTCAGTTTTTTTTAAGAATCAATTGTATTATACATATGTAAATGTAAAATGTACAAAAATTCCCAAAGTTTACTCAAGTACTTTACACCTCTGTCTATTTTTCACCTTTACAGTTGGTCAGAACGATGTTACAACAGGGCGTTTGTTTGTTTGTTTGTTCGGACGTGACTCCGCCCATTACGAGTCCTTTGATGCAGCAAGTTAATGCTTGTTTAGTGCGAATTTCCAAGTGTAGCTTTTCTAACTACACATTAAACGCACAAAGAATGTGGTAGACGCGATGTTAATTAATCAATTAATACAAGCCTAGAAATCTTTAAATTGCACAATACGTTTTGTTGTTTTTTTCCATACAAGATAAATGAACAAGCTCAGAATTAAGAGTGAACGATTAATTTGCCTGTTTCGAGACAATAGATCGGTGGTGAAAGTCATTTTTACTCGCTTTGGTTTTTTCATTTTCTTACTCATGTGCATGTTTTGCTGCCGATGTTGTAGTGACTTAAATGGTTGTCTGTCTGATCTCCAGGCTTTTCTGTATGTCTGTCTCGCATTACTGGAGACTACATGAGGTGTTACACTGCTCTTGTCATAATGTGTCTATGGGGTAAGGAGATCATCTACACACACACACACACACACACACACACACACACTAGATAGAGCTTATCAGGTGTTGTGATTTTTTTTAGTTGGTGAAGTTTCCCAAACCGTCCTTGAGGTTACCTCCTGCCTGAAGGAAGACAACTCCCTGCTGGTGAACTGCACTTTTACTGCTGTGACGGGAAAACCAACCTGTACCTTCGAGGAGGGAACTGCAGTGGTTGCTACTACTGAGGGAGGGACACAGACTCCAGATTCCACCTTTACTAGATGCGCCAAGGCCACAGTCACGGGCACTAGATGTGAGCTGGTATCCACATGTTTTTTGCGGGAACAACCTCAGCAGTACAAATGCAAGATCACTGGCGGTAGTGCAACTGAGGAGCAGTTCACAACTGTGGAGAAGGGTAAGACAACATTAATCGTTTATAATACATATGTAGTTTTTGATTATTTGATCAATTGCGACTAGCAGAGACGGCAACTCTTTTTGGCTAATTTAACAGGACTTCAACTACGACAACGCTGGAGTAGAGTAGAGTATTGGAGTAGAATATTGGAGTAGAGTAATGGAGTAGAGTAATGGACTAGAGTAGAGTAATGGAGAGTAGAGTAATGGACTAGAGTAGAGTAATGGAGAGTAGAGTAATGGACTAGAGTAGAGTAGAGTAATGGAGTAGAGTAATGGACTAGAGTAATAGAGTGGAGTAGAGTAGAGTAATAGAGTAGAGTAGAGTAGAGTAATAGAGTGGAGTAGAGTAGAGTAATAGAGTAGAGTAGAGTAATAGAGTAGAGTAGAGTAGAGTAATAGAGTGGAGTAGAGTAGAGTAATAGAGTAGAGTAGAGTAATAGAGTAGAGTAGAGTAGAGTAATAGAGTGGAGTAGAGTAAAGTAGATCGCCTTTAGTGTCATTGTACCACAGGGTTACAAGGAAATCAGTGTTGCGACTCCGTTGGCTGCAGTGTTGGGTGTAACGCATTACAAAGTAACGCATTACTGTAATTAAATTACTTTTCACTGAAAAAGTAAAGTAACGAATTACTGTTCATTTTTAAGTAATTTAATTACAGTTACTTTCAATGTACTTGCGTTACAATATAAAATAATTAAATTCGCTGAATCTCATTGTTTATTTTTTTTAATTTATCTTCTTTTTGTAAAAGTTTGATTTTCTGCTTTGAAATTGCTTTACGGCTGTTGCACGTGATTCGCGACAGTTTGCGACGGTCGTGTTTAAAGTGGAGGAGACGTACGGCTCGGGTGGACTCGCTGTGACTCGCTGTGACTCGGTCGTACTCGGCTGCTAAAGCTAGTGACTGTTTTCCGTAATGACGACACGTATTCAAGTCACTTCGCTGTTGTGAAACACGCGGATATGAACATTACAGTCGTTTGTGAGACACTTTCTGCGGAGAAATCACTGTCTGCCGCTGTTAATAGCGCAAGTATTTTCTGAAGCGCTGAAATGGCAGCTAAACACAGACGACACGGAAGATGATGAACAACACAAAACTGATTGATTTACCTTGATTTAACAACAGCAGAAAGAGTCTACTACTGTTGTAGTGTCTCCTTATAGTGCTCAATGTAGCGTGTACACCAATGGATTCCAGGTGTCGAAATATCTCGTTAGTAGACCTTCCAGCAGACCTCATCACCCTGATGTCCTGGGAATGCTGCTTGCTGATTTTGGTCATTTTGAGATGGCTTTACACGTTGATTGACTATTTATTTGTAAACTACGTATTTCGGGGGCGTGGACACTAATGGTTGGTGAAAAGAGATAGCATTACGTAGGCGGAGAGTGTGAGCTTTCCCCTCACATTAAGAGCTTTCCCCTCACATTAAGCCTGGTTGACAGCATGTAAACTCAATGTAGTCGGGCTTACAGTGTACAATAAGTGAGCAAAATTAATGTATCTGCTATGCATTTTTTAAAGTATTATGCGTGCTTTGTATGAACTACTCGGGCGTAGCAAAAACAAAACCTCTGTACACACTCTCTCACTGTCCACCTAACCTCGTCAGCCCAAATATCCACATTTGCATTTGAAGCAAGGCATATTTGATACCCCTATTCAGGCGTCTATCCACGTGTTACTCAATTTGAAGCACAAATCTTCATCATTGCCGGTAAATATATACACATTTACATACTGAATTAAACTAGAAGTGTTTTTCAGTTTGGTCAGTGTATGACAAGCATGGCAAATAGAGATTTAATATTTACTTTTTACCTACTAACAAATACAAACACAAACATGTTTCAAAAAGTTATGGTTCCATGGTTCTGAACCGAATGAAAAAAAAAACACCCCCCAACCCACAGACGCACACACACATTTGCAATTGAGCCACCACATCTCACACCTCACACACATTTGCATTTGAAACAAGACACACACACCTCCAAATCAGACCTTTCAGTACAATAAGTAAACATTTACAATAAGTAAAATGTAAACAGAATTTCTGGGCATCTCAAAGTACAAGTCAGTTTTATTGTCTGTGATGACGAGAGTCATCTCAGCAACTAGTATGTTTTACATGTTCACTCTTTATTCATTTGTTACCGTCAGCATTTAATTTTTCTGGTCACTAGTGATGTGACATTCCGTACCGAGGCTTCGGAGCGTGAGCCGAGTAGAGGAGGGGGCGTGTCAGCGATGCGCGTATCGGCGCTTGCTTCATTTAGGGGAGGAGCTGAAATGATGACATGTGAAGCCTCGCTGCTCGGCTGTACCACGTGACCGATTCAGAAAGCGGTTCATGTTTCGCCACGAATTTTGACAGCGATATAAACTCGTCCTCAGGCTCCATTCAAGATGCGGGTGTTTAATGGAGAGTTGCGGTCAGGTGAGAGTTTGAAATAGTTTATAGATAGTTGGGAGAGATATTTGAGATAGTTTGGAGATAGATTGAGGAGAGTGAGGAGAGTAGGATTGGTGAGAGGATGAACCCAGCGAGGAAGAGGAAGATTTCCCCTGTGGGAAAATTTGAGCTGATATCTCCTAACAAGTTAAGCTAAATCTAACATTATTAAGGAAAGCATAATAAGGAAAGCACAGCTTGGCAGTCAACAACAACAGTGAACACAAGACAAAGATTTTATTTATTTTTTTTTAATTAGTGTTAAGGTGCTGGTGAAAGAGCTCAGTTTTAGTGCTTTTTTAAATGTTGAGAAGGTTGCAGACTTTCTAAGATGAATCGGTAAATTGTTCCACCAGACAGACGCCGAACGAGAGAAGGTTTTTGTGAGCGATTTCAAGCCGCGTTGCAGAGGGACGACTAGCCGACGTTCATTCCCAGATTGTAGACTATGTGCCGGCGAGCGGATTACTGATGGATCTTAGCCGTTCCCGAAACTCCTTAAATGAAATAAAACACTTCCACACAGAGTTGGTAGATTCAAAGTTTTTCTCTGATTTCTAAAGAATGCCTCAGAACTTCCCCTCTCTGAGTCGCCACCTTATCGTGGTAGAGGGGTTTGTGTGCCCCAGTGATCCTAGGAGCTATGTTGTCGGGGGACTTAGGGCCCCTGGTAGGGTCACCCATGGCAAACAGGTCCTAGGTGAGGGGGCCAGACCAAGCGCGGCTCATATAACCCTTATGAAAGACAAGAGCAAGATTCAGTTTCCCTTGCCCGGACGCGGGTCACCGGGGCTCCCCTCTGGAGCCAGGCCCGGGGGTGGGGCACGAGAGCGAACGCCTGGTGGCCGGGCTTTCGCTCATGGGCCCGGCCGGGCCAAGCCCGAACAAGGGACATGGGTCGCCCCTCCAGTGGACTCACCACCTGCAGGAGGGGCCATAGGGGTCGGGTGAAGGAAGAGTTGGGTGGCAGCCAATGTCGGGGACCCAGGCGGTACGGCCCTCGGCTACATAGGCTGGCTCTAGGGACGTGGAACGTCACCACTCTGGTTGGGAAGGAGCCTGAGTTGGTGCGCGAGGTTGAGCGTTTCCGACTAGATATAGTTGGACTCGCCTCGACGCACAGCTTGGGCTCTGGAACCAGCCTTCTTGACAGGGGTTGGACCCTGTTCTATTCTGGAGTTGATCCGGGTGAGAGGCGCCGGGCCGGCGTGGGCATACTTATTGCCCCCCAGCTCGGCTCCTGTGTGTTGGGGTTCTCCTCGGGGGACGGAAGGGTGGCTTCCCTCCGCCTTCAGGTGGGGGGGCGGTTCCTCACTGTCATTTGTTGCTAAGCACCGAATGGCAGTGTGGATTATCCGCCCTTTTTGGAGTCTCTGGGGAGAGTGGTGGAGAGGGCTCCCCCCGGAGACTCCATAGTCCTCCTGGGAGACTTCAACGCTCACGTGGGCAACGACAGTCAGACCTGGAGTGGGGTGATTGTAGAGGAACGGCCAGGAACGTCTGATCAGGAACGCCCGATCAGAAGCCGGGCGGTGTTCTGTTGCTTGACTTCTGTGCTTATCACGGACTGTCAGTAACAAACACCATGTTCAAACATAAGAGTGTCCACATGCACACGTGGCACTAGGACACTCTTAGCAACTTCATAATCGTTTTATCAAACTTGCAGCTGCATGTTTTGGACACTCGGGTGAAGAGAGGGGCGGAGCTGTCACCTGATCACCAGTAGTGGTAGCTGGTAGTGAGTTGGCTCAGATGGTGGGGGAAGAAGCCGGTCAGACCCGGCAGGCCCAAACGATCTGTGAGGGTCTGCTGGAAACGTCTGGTAGATCCCACCATCAGAGAGAGCTTCAACTCACACCTCCGGCAGAGCTTCTCTCAGGTTCCGGAGGAGGTGGGGGACATTGAGTCAGAATGGACTCTGTTCCGCACCGCCATTGTTGAAGCTGCAGGCCGGAGCTGTGGTCGCAAGGTCATCGGTGTCTGTCGGGGCGGCAATCCCCGAACCCACTGGTGGACACCAGTGGTGAGGGATGCCGTCAAGTTGAAGAAGGAATTTTACCGGGCCTTTTTGGCCTGTGGGACTCCTGAGAGAGCTGACAGATATTGGTGGGCGAAGCGAAACACATCTTCAGTGGTCGCTGAGGCAAAGGCCCGGGCTTGGGAGAAGTTCGGCGAAACCAACGACTTTTAGACGGCTTGAAAGAAATTCTGGTCCACCATCCGGCGAGGAGGAAGCAGAGCCTCTGGAATCGCGGATGGGTGCTCCTATCTCTAGCGCCGAGGTTGTCGAGGTAGTTAAAAAGGCCCCGGGGGTAGATGAGATCCTTAAGGCTCTGGATGGTGTGGGACTGTCCTGGTTGACATGCCTTTACACCATCGCGTGGTCATCGGGGACAGTGCCACTGGACTGGCAGACTGGGGTGGTGGTTCCTCTTTACAAGAAGGGGGACCGGAGGGTGTGTTCCAACTACAGGGGGATCACACTCCTCAGCCTCCCTGGGAAAGTCTATTCAGGGGTACTGGAGAGGAGAGTTCGTCTGAATGTCGAGTCTCGGATTGAGAAGAAGCAATGTGGTTTCCGTCCCGGACGTGGAACTACGGACCAGCTCTATACCCTCTTCAGGACCCTGGTGGGTTCACCCCAGTATCTTGGGGTTTTGTTCACGAGTGGGGGGAGGATGGAGCGGGAGATAGACAGACGGATCGGGGCTGCATCCGCGATAATTATGGTCATGGTAAAGAGAGAGCTGAGCCAAAAAGCAAAGCTCTCGATTTACCAGTCGATCTACGTTCCTACTCTCACCTATGGCCACCAGTTGGGGGGGAGACCGAAAGAACGAGATCCCGGATACAAGCGGCGGAAATGAGCTTCCTCCGCAGGGTGGCTGGACTCTCACTCAGAGATAGGGTGAGGAGCTCAGCCAATCGGGAGGAGATCGGAGTAGAGCCGCTGCTTCTCTGGGTCGAGAGGGGCCAGATGGGGTGGTTCGGGCATCTGAGCACCTAGCTGCTGAGGTGTTCCGGGCATGTCCCACCGGAAGAAGACCCAGGACCCGCTGGAGAGACTGTCTCCCGGCTGGCCAGGGAACGCCTCGGAATTCTTCCGGAGGAGCTGGAGGACGTAGCTGGGGCAAGGGAAGTCTGGGCCTCCTTACTCAGGCTGTTGCCCCCGCGACCCGGCCCCTGATAAGCGGCAGATGACGGTACGGGACGGTACTTTAGCTGCGCCGCATTTCACACGTAATTCGTCTAATCTGTGCCATGACTTTGTAAATTCGGTTCTAGTTGAAGTGTGTGAAGATTAAAAAAAATGTTTTTTACACCTCTGGACCGTCTCATCTCCCATAGCGAATATTTTCCGCAACTTGGGACAAAACTTTTGGGTTTTTCGTTAGAAAAGACATTGGTACGTCGGGTTCCACTGTGTGCGTCATCTACAAATGCTGATATACTGAGAATAATTGTGTGTGTGATCATACTCCAGCTTTACTCACACGCTGTCCTGGGAGAGAGGAGCCGTGCTGTCACTCACACTCTGTGAAGTCAGACCAGAGGGAGAAAAGCCATAGAGAGCAGAGGGGTAAAGTACTTTTAGGTATTTTTGTAAATACACTGTGTACATATGTATAATACAATTGATTCTAATAAAAAAAAACCACAAACATAAAAGTACAACGAACGCGTAAAGAAACAAGAAAAAGTCTTTAGACATTGAAACACTGAGCAAGTACAAATAGCCAAACATACTCAAGTAAAAAAATATTTACAATATTTACAAGAATGTCATGATAATCACGTTATCGTTATCATAAGGCCAATAGGAGAGCAGAGTTTCTTTTTCGGCAGTTAAAATATTTACAATATTTACAAAATTGCCTAAAGTAGCAAAAAGTATTTACTCAAGTATTTTACACAAAGATGGCGAGTTACGTGCCTCCCTGCTGGACGTAGACGGCTGCTGAAGTCCACTCCAGGCTTTCTGAGCCGCCCGCTGCCGCGCCTCCTTCACGCTCCGCCCACTAGCCGCCTCATACTCCCGCCGTCCAATCACAGCGCGGTACAGAAACCTGAGGAGCGGGAGAGCGTCACGAGACCAGGCGACTGGGCGTGGCCAGACTCACTCGGGCAGGTGGTCTGGTCCCCGCCGGTCCACCAGCTTGAAATCCAGAGCGAGCTGGTTCTTCTGGCAGTGCTCGTTGAGGAGGGCGATGAAGTTGTCCGAGTTTGTGCTTGGCGAATCGTCAGCGAAGTTCGGAGTCAGAATCTCCATGCTGGAACTGAAGCGACAAAACCGACGCATTCTTTTTCATTAATCCCACTAGGGGTAAATTTTTGTGATTATACAGCAGCAAAAAACGAAAAGAAAGCAGGTTAAACCGAAACAAATACAAAACATTTACAAAAAAAAAACATGTTTACAAATAAAGCAAGATTTGAATGGTGTTGAAAATACAGCATGGCTGTCATTGGCTTTTATGCTCAGGGTGGCCTTCTTGAATTATTCAGCTAATTTGGTACGCCTGTAACCAACTCATTTTGGACCCTCCCATTCAAATTTTCTACTCGTTATACAGGGTCAATATACAGTAGATAATGCTGATTATTGCCATTAAAACATTTCCTTCACTTTTGGATTTACACTGCCGGGGTCTACGTTTCTTCAAGAGACTTGAAGTCAACTCAATGGGCTTTTTGTTTGCTCTGACATGGTGTATATGTGTACTGGTTTTCGTTAGTCTGCGATGAAAAAATTGCCTAATGGGCTCCAATAGGCGTAATGTATTTTAATTTTCAAGGGGACGCTGTTGAGTAATCATTTTTTGGTCAGTCAAAAAACATTTAATTTTCAAGTTTCAAGATACACACTTTTCTGAATTTTGCGTCAAATAAGATAATGTTATTTGTGATATAACAATTTATAACAATTTGTTCACTTGTTCAAAAAAAACAACAATAAAAAGTTGGTGCCAAAAATACAAGTAGTGCAAAAAATAATCAAATTATTTAAATTAAAAAATAGCTATTATTAAAAGCTTTTTACATTAAAGCAAAATGAGTTTGGTTGGAGCTCTCTATTCCAAACTAAACATGTATGTGAAAGTAAAAGAGTGCAATATTTCCAATGTGTTTCAGAAAAGCTGGTAGAAGAGCGTGAGTGAGTGTTGGTCCTCAGCTTCCTTCTAGTGCTTTAAAAATATTACACATTTAGAAACAGTGTTTCTATTGTTAGATCAAGTCTTTAAAATGTATGTGTATTGTCTCTTCTTTAACACTATTTCTTGTACCTTTTTGGGTCATTTTTTTGGGAATTTTTTGTACCTTGCAATTTTTCCTTTCTTTTTTTTTTTTTTTAACGATCACCGTTCAATGTTGAGATAAAGTCTCATTCAATTATTAAAATCTGCTTCAAAATTGCGTGGAGTTTTGGAAGATTTAAGACTAATGTGGTTTTCAACCTGGAAAAAACTCACTCGTTTCACAGAGAACCAAACAATAGACCTGATGTATGCTAATGTAAAGGGAGCATATATGTATGTGTATATTTTTTATACTTTCTTTTTCCTAACATTTTATTTCAAATTAATGTTTCTAGCTCAAGGGTAGTTTTAGAGAGCTTGAAACAAAAAAACAAATTTTGTTTGGGAAAAAAAAAGCTCGAAAAAAAAAAAAAAAAAAAAAAATCAAGAATTTGCCCCGAGAGGATGAATAAAGAATTTCGGATTCTGAAGCTTCAGAAGTTTTACAGCTTTAGTTCATGTGCAATAAATTGTTCATATGATGCACTTTCACTGTGACGTCCATCATTTTACGTGTGTCTCTTGCAAATAACTTCACTACATGTCACATGCAACTATTTAATTCAACAATTATTCTTTGAATCGTATAGAAATAGAAAGCCTGTGTTGTCATTGCATCACTTTGACTGTGCGTTCTTTGAGTTTGAATGTGCTTTATTCAGATATTAGGGCTGCGTGGAGCAGTGGGCAGCGCTGTCGTCCCGAGCGTGGTCACTAGTAGTTTCGGATGTTACTGACCTGAGAGCAGCGACCTCTGACCTTCGGGAAGAAAGGGTATCGTCGAACCCCTGACAGACAGAAGACACAGTCAGAGAAAGAGAGAGAGAGAGA
>MU204277.1:0-12357 GCA_017309775.1 Paedocypris sp. Pulau Singkep
TTTACTGTTATTTACTGTCTGTTACTGTTATTTACTGTCTGTTACTGTGTTTTTACTGTTATTTACTGTCTGTTACTGTTATTTACTGTCTGTTACTGTTATTTTTACTATGTGTTACTGTTCCTTACTGTTTTTTACTGTTATTTACTGTGTGTTACTGTATTTTTTTTTACCACGTGTCACTGTTCCTTACTGTGTGTTACTGTTTTTTTGTGTGTGTTACTGTTCTTTACTGTTTTTTTATGTTATTTACTGTCTGTTACTGTATTTTTTTTTTTACCACGTGTTACTGTTCCTTACTGTTTTTTTTACTGTTATTTACTGTCGGTTACTGTATTTTTACCATCTGTTACTGTTCCTTACTGTTTTTTTACATTTACGTGTGTTACTGTTTCTTACTGGGGGTTTTTTTTATTGTTCCTTACTGTTTTTTTGACTGTTGGTGAACTTCATGGTGTGGTGTGATTTGCTCTACAGTAACAGTGGTAGTGGTTGTGCAGCTGGACCTGACAGTGCTGGTGCCACGTGTCCATGGTCTGACGCCACTCCTGCACCTCACGCTGCACCGCCCCCAGCTCCGCCCGCAGGAAGCGCCACACCCGCTCCACGTTGCAGCCGTTCAGCCAGTTGTGGTTGATGGAGATGGTGTCCTCCTGGAGACACGCCCACGCTCACTACACACGCCTCCTGAGGCCGGCGAGGGGGCGGGGTTACCAGGTTGTACACTTGGTGGTGCCAGCCGCTGGGCACGAAGAGGATCTCGCCCGCCTCCTGGATGACCTCCAGCGGCTGACACGCCCGCTCCCGCTGGGCCGCGTCCAGCGCCGTCACGTCGTAGGCCAGGTTGCCGTGGCGATCGCGCAGGAACTCCTCCTGGCCCGGCGGGTACAGCAGCCACTTCTTGCGCCCGCACACGTTGGCGGACCAGCTGTAGGAGCGCAAGACGTCGGCGTGGAACGGCGTCCTGGAGGAGAGAATATAAGCCCTAGCGGTGGGGGGGGGGCGTGGCCATCGTACGCACCACGAGCCTTTAGGCCCCATGTAGACGAAGCGGTAGTCGTCCTCCTCCAGCTCCTCCCAGTACTCGTTCAGCCAATCAGAGGAGAAGTAGACGGGCGTGGTGTAGCTGTTGTGCTCGGAGAAGTTCCTGCACGTCGATGGTAGATAGTGATCGACAAAGGAGAGGAGAACGAGTGAAAACTTCAATCTGGAACAAAAACTCCTTTCTAATAAACAAACCAACAAATACAGTGATTCATTAATTAATAATAAATAAGGAAATGGTGTCCTAAATATCAGCTCCTCTGCTATAAAATCCAACTTCAGTAACAGTAATATCTATTAGTGGGCAGTTGTCATATTAAAAGTTTTTACACGACAGATAATTTAATTACATAGAAAGTTTCCATTTATTAGCTCATTTTCGTTACATGGGCATTGTGTTGTTTATTAATATATTAACTGTAGCGTTTCAGTTAATAAATTAATGTTTCTGTGTCTGACCTGATGAACAAACTCTAGGACGCACTTTAACTATTTGAATTATCTCTCTCTCTCTCTTTCTCTCTCTCTGTCTCTCTTTCACACACACACACACACACTCTCTCTCTCTCACACTCACTCACTCTCTCTCTCTCTCTCTGTGTGTCTCTCTCTCTGTCTGTCTCTCTCTCTAAGCCCCGCCCTTGTCACAGGCGGCTATAAAGACCAATCAAACTAACAGTGACATCGCGTGTCACCCAATCAAAAGTAGAAAAGGTGACGACTTCATAAAAACGATTCGCGTGAGATGTTGCTTTAGAAAAAAAAAACACAGGACAATATCCGTCCGGTGCTGTTTTTAAACGAGACATAGAAATCTAATCTAGCTCTATAAGATGGATCTTGCCTCCCGAAACGTTTCTGATAAAATAAAAAGACTTCAACACAGAGTTTGTAGAATCGAGAGGTTTTTCTGTTTCTGAAAAAAACTGTTTTACAAGAAACAATTACATATTGTTAAGTTAAAGATTGACTTTTTTACCGTGCTTTACGTTCAGAATTCTACTTGTATAAATTTTACATAAGGAATAAACCTTTGGTCGAGCTGTGAGTGAATCATCATGACATGTGCATTTTTCACTCATTTGGACATAAAGAAAGATAGCAAACGTTAATAAAGCAGTGAACGAAATGCATGATAAGCTTAATAAACTCAACACGTGAAAACTGGACATTGTGGTGAATAAAAAAATTCGCCCCAGACACGAGGTGAAGAGGGGGCGTGGTGAAGTGGGCGTGGCGCCGGACGCACCTCTGCATGTGCCAGTCCTTCAGGTAGAGGCATCCGCGCGGCGAGGAGTGTCCGTTCTGCATGTGCTCGCGCCAGTAGCTGAGGAAGTCGCGCAGCGGAAGCGTCTGCTTGGGGTTGGCGTTGAACTCCCTGGCGCTGCAGTTTGCCACCGGCACCGGAGCCTCGTCTGCCAAAGCACAGGCACGTTCTGCCCCGCCCACCAGATTCTGCCACCGCGACGCCGGGGGTGTAAAGTACTCGAGTAGATGTACTTGAGTATGTTTTTGGCTACTTCGCACTTGCACCGCGTATTAAAAATAGAGCTTTTACTCTCTACTCCACTGCACTTGTGATCGAGTAGCTGTACTTTTCACTCCACTACGTTTGAACGCACACGCACCGCTACTCACTACATTGTGATTGTTGTGTATACCAATACCGCGGTTAATTTCTTGGGCGGACGAGGTGAATATCGCCATCTTCAGGCTGCTGAAGGTAATGGAGGCTGTTTGTGATTTCGTGTGTAAATGTACGTGTAGCAGGTGTATCAGCCTCGTTTGAACGAAATATTTTCATTTGTCGGAAATAGAAGATGCAGCGTCAGCCTTCAAAAAAAAAGTGCCGTTAAAAATTCACCGTCAGATTTGGTGGAACACATTACGTCTGTTTAATATATATATAATTCACTAATCAGAATTGTATTTTACATCTACTTTTTTCCTTTGCACATTTAAGTGATTGAGTTTGACCAAGAAAATTGACTTTTTGTTCTTTTCGTCCACTTTGTTCTACCACTTTTAAAACATTGAGGTTCAATTGAGTTTCTGTATTATCGCATTTCTTTTTTTGTGTGTGCCTTTATTGCGAATTAATACAATTACTTAAATTCTTTGATATTTGCAAAAGAGGGGAAAAGACGGAGTCAGTCCAAACCCAATTCCTTGTTGTCATCGCAACTTGGAAAATAACTGAGTTTTCTGATTTTTCATTCTGATTACGATGGGACACTTTGCTACTTTGACTATTTTTATGAGCAAAAGACTTCTTAATACTCAAGTCCTTTGAAAATGGGACACTTTGCTACTTCTCGAAATCGGTTGTCATTTCTACACCAAGCATCTGTACGTTTGCTCGAGTCACGTGTCTGTGTCCGGCGCTCTCTACACCCCTGGTCACCGCGCACGCGCACATCGCGACGGGTAGGAAGATGCGACGGGGCAGGAAGATGTGACGGAGCTCATTGCGCACGCGCACGCCGCGTCTCACCGAAGTCGTGAAGCAGCCGCTGCAGGTCGGGCTTCCCGTCCGCGGTCACCCAGTGCTTCCGGCAGTTCCAGTGCTCGGTGAAGCTGCTGGAGAAGACGCACGGCAGGTTGGCGAGCAGGTAGCTCCTGAAGAACCGCGAGTAGGGGATCTCGCGCTCGATGTAGTCGATGAAGTGCGGCTGGTGCTGGTGCTGATGCTGCGGGGGAGGATGCTGAGGACTGCAGCTGTGGAAGGTCTCGCGGTCCATCGCTGTGACGTCACCGCGTGAAAGCGGATCCACGACGCCGTTTGATCGGGCCGACAAATCGCGCGCGTCGTGTGGCCGAGCAGTCGCGCGCCGGACGAATTACGCGCGCGCACCACCGCCACGTGACCTTCCGGTTCGCGCGCCCGCCGAGACGCAGCGCCGTCGCAAAAGCCTCATCTGATGGCTGGACGAGTGTGTATTAAGGGAGTCGATGTTGTGTGTTAATGTTTTAATCCGGCTGGATTATAAAGATTGCGAGCGGAACGTTAGAGCGACAGTTGCGCGCGTCGGACTGTAAACAGAGGAGCAACAAAACACGGGCGACTGCGCATGCGCTGATTGCGGCATTTGTTTTGTTTTTTTTTTTATCGCTATTCGCGTGTTTTTGCGAAGCAACGGCACCAGACGCGTTTGACGGCGTGAAGGGACGTTTGCGTCAGCGTGACAGGTATGACGTCATGACGCCGTGTGTGTGTGTGTGTGTTGTTGACCGAGTACGTAATGCGCTAAAAATGTGTGTGTGGGGGACAAAAGGTTTCCAACATTTAGAGGCATTTCAACATTCGAGGGACGATTATTATTATTATTATTATTATTATTATTATTATTATTATTATTATTATTCCAGAGTGTTTCAGGACACGCACTTCGCAAAAGCACTGAATTGTCCAAAATTGACCAACATTCGCCACCTAGTGGTCAAATTAAACGACTTCGACATTTTTACAGGCGACTCCGCTTAATGGGCCCAAATAACAGCCGTGTGTGTGTGTGTGTGTGTGTGTGTGTGTGTGTGTGTGAGAGTGACGTTTTTTATTGTTATTCCAGAGTTTTTTTTATTATTACTTCAGAGTGTTTTTTATTTAATTATGTTTCCAGAGTTCGCAAAAGCTCTTCAATTGAGCGTCAGCGAAAATTGATCACCATTTTCTACCTAGTGGTCAAATTAAACGACCAATTTAATACAGTCGACTGATTAATGGGCCCAATTAACAGCTGTGTGTGTGTGTGTGTGTGTGTGTGTGTGTGTGTGTTTGTGTGTGGGCGCGCGTGTGTGTGTGTGTGAGACGTTTTTCTAATTATTTATCCAGTCGACTCCGCTCACAGTTTCTCTCAGTCGCTTTCGTACAATTCTCAGTTCAGAATTGAAGTTTGCAAATGTGTGTGTGTGTGTGTGTGTGTGCATTTCTCAAAACAATTTGTACAAACAGCAAAACACTAACTTGCTTATAACTTGCTCGAAATTGCTTATATGATGTGAAGATTGAACAATGCGTTTTGAGAATTTCAATTCCGATCTGAGAATTGTACTAAAGCGACTGAGAAAAACTGTAACAGCCGTGTGTGTGTGTGTGTGTGTGTGTGTGTGTTTAAAGTGCTTTTGTGCTTTGAGAAACACTGAGAAAGAGAAAATCATCTGCTCCAAAACTCGTTCCTTGGAAGAGCCAACGAGAAGCTTGCATGCGCTGTTATTACTGATCACATAATTGTATTGATATATGACATATATCGTAATCATAGTGATAACATGGTGTGAAAAAATGTTGCATGTGCTATCTTCTATTGGAGAAAAGGTGTGTGTGTGTGTGTGTGTGTGTGTGTGTGTGTGTGTCCTCAGCTGCAGCATGAGCCGTGAGCTCTCTCTCCACACGTGGGCCGGCTCTTATCACGTGGCGGGGGAGGGGCGTTGGGTCAGCGGCTCGCTCTGCCTGGGCCGGACCACCCTGCGCTTCGAGTCGGCCCGGAGCGCGGAGCCGCTGGTCAGCCTGAGGCTCTCGCGGGTCACGCGGGTCAGGATGGAGACGTCCAGCTGGGTGTTCGGCGTCCTGACCGTGCTGGAGCGGGGCGGAGTCAAGCACTGGTTTGGCTCGCTCGGGACGTCCCGCGCCGCCGCCTTCCACCTGCTGGAGCACTTCTGGAGGGCGGGGCTCCTGTCGCCCGCCCGGCCACGCCCCCTCAGCCGGGGCCAGGAGCTGATTGGGCTGGTGTCGAGGGCCCAGCGGAGGCTGGAGGAGGCGGGGACAGCGCTGGAGCGCCAGGGCGAGCAGCTGGGCGACGCCCTTCAGGGTCTGGAGCGGGTAGAGTCGGACCTGGGCGTGGCTGATAAGTGCGCGTCGACCTGCGCTGTAAAAAATGTGCCGTGCTATTTAGTTTAAAAAAAAAAAAAGTTTGGTAACATAGTACACAAAATATACTCAAGTAGTTTCTCAGAGCTCACTTTTTAAGTAAAACCTACTTGACAATGTTAAGTAAAATATCTTGAAGTATTCAGCTTGACATTATTAATTTAACAATTCTCAGTGGATTGTGCTTTTTAATTTCAAGAAAATAAAACCCAATTTTATTCGTTTTTTTGTTGTTGATGGTTTGAATACTAAAGACTTGATTGGAGAATAGCAACGTATTCATATTTTCCTCACAAAGTGATTGCACTCATTAGATGATCTTCTGTATTAAGATAATTAAGCTTCAGCCTCATTCTGAAGAGCAGTAGACACATTGATGGTGAGACGGTTATTCACATTATTTAAACATATGTTGTCATCTTTTAGGATAAATTGCTTCAATTCATCCATAATATAGCATAACAGTTCACGTAAAATGTTTATGCTTCATTTTAAAGTTTAAAGAGTTAGAGAACGGCAAGCTACACATGCAAGCTTCTCATTGGCTCCACCAAGGAACAAGCTCATGTGATGATGTGGAGCTGCTGATTCTCTTTCCTCTTCACCTTCACTCTTCATCTGCTGATCATCACAACATCGCGTTTGATCACTTCACGTGTTGAGAGTCAAATGATCGTGACTCCATTAAAACGCGACGCAAACCAATTGAACCAATTCTCTTAAAAGAAATGTGAGTTCTCTCTTTCTCAATCTTTTAGCCAAAACAGTTTCTTAAATCGACCCCAAATATTGCACTGATTTGCTTAAAAAAAGAGGTGAACTTTACATTTGAATTTGTTTTTGCCAAAATGTTCCCAATATTTCAAGAGAAACGCAGAGCAACGTTTGTTTTCAAGGACACGTGCACATTCTTTTTAGGAATCACATAAGAATTTTTTTATGAAAATTCCAAGCCTCATGAGTGATTTTTGCACGTGTGTGTTCAGGCTGCTGTCGGCGCTGGAGAGTCCGGCCTGGTGGCCCTTCAGCAGACTGACGTGGGCTCATCATCATCATCATCAGCAGGAGGAGAAGAAGAAGAAGAAGTCCTCCACCGGAGCAGTGACGGGCCCCAGGGTCCTGCTCAGCATCCCCGCGGTGGTGTCTCGGGCCCAGGGCGACGCCCAGCCGGGTGGGTTGGTGCTGCTGGTGTCGGGGGTGGAGCTTCGGGACGCGGGCGGTCAGCTGACGCACCGCTTCCTGAGGGACGAGGTGGACGAGGTGATGGTGATCAGCCCCTACCAGATCAGCCTCCGCCAGCGCTTCATCGCCAAGCCCGACGTGTGCTTCCGCGTGGACTCCGCCCGCATGCCTGAAGCCCTGCCCCTTCTGGAGGCGCTGTACCGCCGCAAGCTGGAGACCAGTCCCCTCGCTGCCTTTCAGGCCACGCCCGGAGCGCCGCGGGACGCGTGTGCCACAGGTGAAGTCCGCCTGTTCCCCATGTGCGACTCTCTGATTTGAGCAAAAGTAGTTAAAATTGCAAAAACAAAAAGCCCCAGACTAGATTTCAGAATTTCAGACGTGAGGGACGTCACAGCGCCCCCGGTGGACAACACGCTCAAAGCTTTTATTATTCTGAAACAATCTCTATTGTTAGATCCCTTTCCGCATTGCTTTGCAATACACACAGAAAACACAAACGTGTGCAAAAAACGTAAGGAAGCGCTGAAAATGCACAATACACACTTTTTGTTATGTACAGAATCAGCAGTTTGGATAAATACACCGTGCAGTATAATAGACCTATAACTATAATGTTAATACACCTGTAACGACCAAACCTGAGCGTTGTTACGCATTTATAGGAGCTTGTAGCACACGGGACGGCATGTGAGCGTCAGAAACAATGCCTTCTTAAAACGTTAGTGACGTGACCCGGTGTGTTAATGAGAGCTAACTGAGATCTGAGGTCGACCACGGAAGGAATTCAATTCGTAACTCAAGGTTCCTTTTTATTTTTAAATGAATAATTAAAGATTCATAATTTAAACGGTTTTGTTTTTCTTTTACACTAGATGAATTAAAAAAAACTTCCTACTTACCCAGATACCTACTGCACAACCTACCCAGATACCTACCTACCTACCTTCTACCTACCCAGATACCCAGATACCTACCTTTCTATCATCGGACCTACCCAGATACCTACCTACCTACCTTCTACCTACCCAGATACCTACATTCCTACCTACCCAGATGTCGCAGTTCTCCTTGTCCTCCACACGATGGCGGTGTTGCTCCATCACTGTGTGTCTGCAGGTGGCGCTCAGGACGTGGAGGTGGCGGTGGAGGTCTCTGCTGGCGGTCTGACGCAGCTGCAGCTTCAGGTTCTCCAGCCGGCCGTGACGGAGGCCGAGGCGCAGGAGCTCAACAAGGTTTACCATACTTTTAATCCAAATCATTTTCATGAATTTTTGACCCGATGAAGTCCCACACACGCCCTCCACTTCACTTTCCAATCGCAGAGTCAGTGACCTTGAAGGGAATTGTGAACGATAGTCTGGGCATTTTTCTAAAAAGACGCTAGAATATCAGCGTTTGATGATCGGCAGTCCAGCTTCTTCAAGACGTGTCAATAATCCCGTGGACTTTATGGTCTGTGGCATCACTAAAATGCCCTGGAGTCGGAGAGTCGGGTACCATCTGTTTATAATAAAAGGACGAAGTTTTAGTAACAAGTGCATCTCACTCCCCAGCAAAGGCTTGATAGAGAGCACAGACGAGATTGAGAAAACGTTGAGAAGACTCAACGAGATTCCACAACGGTGTGATGAAGTTATATTTTATGGATATTATAATGGATATATATATTGATGTAGAGAGAAAATGCTCATTTCTATAAGAGTAAATAAAAAAAAATAGCACCACTGTTGGTTTCCAGTGCGTTCGAAACCAATTCCAGTGAATTCCAGACGCTGATATCAAATGTCGTTAGTGACAGCCGAGTTGTACAATAATAACAATAGTAATACACAGTCTCGCCCTGATTAACTGGGACACATCGGGACGCGGTTTTGCCCCAATAAAGCGGCACACATGATCATTCTGAAGCGTTGACCCGTGTGGAGCAGATGCTGCAGCAGCTGAGGGGTCTGGCTCTGGAGGCGGAGAGCGAGCTGGAGCGGCAGGACGAGGCCCTGGAGGTGCTGAGCACGGGCAGCCATCACGCCGCCGCCGCCATCGACAGACACACGCGCCGCACGCGCAGGCTGCTGTGAGGGGGCGGAGCCACACCGGCCCATCCACGCCTCCTGTCACTTATAGGACGTGACGGTGTGTGAGGAGCGTCTGGAGAACCCTTCCACCCGCCCGTACCCATGTGGGGAGTATCCACCCGTCTGACCCATGTGACCCGCGTACCCACCCCTGTGACCCATGTGGGGAGTATCCACCCCTGTGACCCATGTGACCCGCGTACCCACCCCTGTGACCCATGTGGGGAGTATCCACCCGTGTGACCCATGTGACCCGTATGCCCACCCGTGTGACCCGCGTACCCACCCGTGTGACCTGCCTCCCGACCCATGTGACCCGCACCCTGACTCGTGTACCCACCCGTGTGACCCATGTACTCACCCATGTGACCTGCCTCCTGATCCGTGTAACCCGCGGTGTGTAGATGCTCAGTGTATCTGTGAGCGAGTGATGAACCGCCCCGCCCGCTTTTGTCAGGGTTTCCCTCCGCACGCATCACTCCGTTTATAGTCGACTTGAGTTACTCGGGTGGGGCCGAGCGGGGGAAGGGAGTTCCTGGTCACCGCTGCGTCCTCGCTCCCCTGGGAAACGCCTGAAAGTTCTTCCTCTGGTTTGCCGTGACTGGTCTGGATCATGGCGTGATAAACGGCGAGGCTTTCTCAGCGCGGCGTCTCCCAGACGTGGAGAGGATGAGGCTGGTGTGGTCGGATCAGCCCTGCAGTGGGAGGAAGTGGCGGCGGTCTGACCCGACCACAGTGGCCCCGCCCCCTGGCGGATGGTGCGGAGACAGTGGGGATTTGGAGCGGCCGCGCTGTTTACCGGACGGATGGTAGATCAATCAGTCGCGCTCCCACCGATCCGTCGCTTTCCCTGCTTCAAAAACAGGAAGTGTCCCGCGGGTCACGGTCACAGCAGCGTCACTGAGCAACACACTCAAACTGTCCGTCAAGTGGGCGGGGCTTGCTTCATCCGCGGGCTCATTTAATATGTATTGTGGGTCATGAACGTGTCGTGTTCTGTACGTTTTACAATAAACGTTTCCCCGTCGAGTGTGTGTGTTGGTATTGTCGAGTCATGTGACTTTATGCGCAAGACTTTGACGGAGAATATCATCGTGGTGTCTCGGGGTTACGGTGAAACGAGTGTGGCTACTCCGTTTGGTGCAAAACGAACACGGTGATGACACGAGTAAAATACACACACTGAATAAAGCCACCATATAAATAGCTAATATATCAAAATGTTGTACAAAAAGTGCAAAATACTGTCATTTAAGTGATACAGATTTCTAGCTGCTCCATCAATGTCAGCTTAATTGTGGTTCACGAGCTGATGTGCCTTCTAAGGTGAGAAGCGAAGCCTCCGCGGGCCTGAAGGGGGCAGCACTTCCCCCGCCGGCCGGCTCATAAAGGCCTCGGTGGGACGGTGGAGCGTTCACACGAGCGGCGAGATCCATCACGAGACACACGTAGCCAGTCTTAAAACTCTTTACACACTTCGGGTCCATTCTCCGGCAGGATTAATGAGACGTTCCTGCCAGAGGAGCCTCCGGTGAGAGCCTTCTAACGCCCATCGCCAGAAACACCGCTTGAAAAGTGGAAGTGATCAATCTGAGACGCTCCCCGCGGCCCCCGAACACTTCCCCCTCCACATCCATCCGTCGTGGAGCTGCGGTTTTATTTTACCGGGGCCTACGAAAGCATCGTTTTAATGGTTCGTGCGATTGCGATGAAAAAAAGACCCAAAGCGGGCGAAGAGCTGGGTGATATTTTGCTAAATTGTGCCGTTTAAAACCGCAAACCGTAACTCATGCGCTCAGTCCGGCGTCGCCCGCGCCAGCGATTATAAATCCTGCCGCTTGTTAAAGAGAAACTGATATTTTTCGAAACAACCAAACCGAGGATCGAGTGATTCCTCAGATTGACAAAAATAAAAACCCCACCGCCGAAGAACCGTCGTAAAGTCAGCCACCTGGAGGACAGTAAACCTGGAGCGACCCCTGAAAGTCTCCGACGGCCCCCAGGAGCCCCAGCGTCAGTCCTGCGGGAGTGGTCTCGCCCGTATCGCCGCGCGCCATCGCTGGATTACGTATTCATTAAAATCTCATCAGGACCTTCCCCAAACAGGTTGTCGGGCCGGCCGCCAGTCCCCCACCGCATCGCTGTTTTCACTAGACGGCCCCCCAGAAACCTCGGCCCTGCTTGTTTTTAGTGGCCCTGACTGCGAATGGAAACACTTAGCTCCCACGATAAATTACCCCGCCACTGCGTCTCAGGCCGAGCGGCGTTCCGGAGCGCTCCATCAGCGGCGGGGTGCAGGCGAGGATTCAGGCGGTGTGTTTTATCATTGCTGATGTTCTTGAGGCTTGTAAAGCTATAGTTGATTTGAATGCAACTTCAGCTCAAAAGCGGTAAAAGTCCAAAATGTGACTTCAAAACATCTAAACAACGCCAGAAATCAAACCATCGAACCTATAAACGTGTAAGTCTCCATCGGTTTGTCGCCCGACCTTTTATTCTGACGGCATCCGGAAGGTTTTTGCAGAAACCGGGCGTCACACGGTGAAAGAATGACGCAATCAAGTTCCACCCTCTTTTACTTTTCCATCTTCGTTAAAAGAGGAATACTATTTTTAGGTTGTTGTCTTTTTTTTTTTTGTCTGAAGTTATGCAACAAGTTTTCAAAAGAATCTTTATTGGTGTAGTTTGAAAAAAGAAAATGCGGCCTGCCTTTTAACACATGTACATTATTAGACATCTGACACATAGAAACGTGTTTTTTTTTATGGTAATGACAAATATACTGCACAGCTGTATTTGATCTAACAAACAATTGTACCTGGTGGTTACCTCACTTAACTTAACACTAGACCCCTCACTCTCATCACTAGACCCCTCACTCTCCTCACTAGACACTCACTCTCCTCACTAGACCCCTCACTCTCCTCACTAGACCCTCACTCTCATCACCAGACCCCTCACTCTCATCACTAGACCCTCACTCTCCTCACTAGACCCCTCACTCTCATCACTAGACCCTCACTCTCCTCACTAGACCCTCACTCTCCTCACTAGACCCCTCACTCTCATCACTAGACCCTCACTCTCATCACTAGACACTCACTCTCATCACTAGACCCCTCACTCTCCTCACTAGACACTCACTCTCCTCACTAGACCCCTCACTCTCATCACTAGACCCTCACTCTCATC
>MU204277.1:15391-29449 GCA_017309775.1 Paedocypris sp. Pulau Singkep
TTTCACCGATCTTCATTTGTATTTGTGTTGGAAAAGGGGGACCTTTATTTTGATACGAGAACAAGAGTTTTTTGGGACTTCCGGTTTAATGCGCGTCTTTGTCGGTGTTATGCATGCAATGAAAAAAGTTTATGAGTCGCTTCAGGACCCGTAAGAGGCAAAAAACTCTTACGGTGGTGATAATATGCAAGGTTTGATTTAATTTTGAAAGTGTTTTTTTTGTTATGCAACGTTTTTCTTTCAATAAAGCAACTAAATATTCACCAGCAGTCGAGAGTCCACGCGAAAATTACGGGATCCTGAACAGCTCTGTTAAAATAGTAAAAAATGTTAAAATATTTTTTCATTTTAATACAAAACCTGTATACCTATTTTTCTTGTGATATGTGGCAAACAACATGCTTTTCATTTTAAATAAATGTTCTTAATTCCAAACTTATACTTCCTAACTTTAATTATATGACTAAAGCTGTTACCTGTAAATGTATATTAAGTACTCGTTTTCCAAAACAGTAGTATCGGTGCATCTCAAACTGTAAATATTGCTTCGGACTGCCAAAACAACAAACAGGGGCAATCAATAACAATTAGAGAACAGGTAATTAATTGAAAACTGAATTGAAACTTAAACAGGCTGTTTGTCAGTTGATCAAAAGTTCAAGACCAGAGCCTTAAAAGTATAGAATATGGCTTCCATGTCATTAAGCTTCAAGCAGACACACTGTCAAGAGCTCCCAATGGCTAAAGCAAAAAGACTTTCTCTCTTTGAACGTGGCAGGATTGTTGAGCTGCACAAGCAAGGCCTCTTGCAACGCGCCATTGCTGCTGAGGTTGGACGCAGTAAGACAGTCATTTTACATTTTTTAAAAGATCCTGAGAGGTTTGAGACAAAAAAAGTCAAGAGGTCGACCCAAAAACATTTTCCCTGCACTCAGCTGGAGGATCCGACGGGCTGTCCGTCTAGACACAGGTCGATCCTCAGCCCAGATTAAAGCCCTTACTGAAGCGGACTGCAGCCCGATGACCATAAGACGACATCTCTGAGAGAAGGGAGATTCTCCCACACGAACAAACCACAAACTTGCCCGCTTGGAATTTGCAAAAGAGCACCAAACAAGGCACATCAAAAAGTGGAAGAAACAATGTAACTTGGATGGTTCTGATGGCTTCCAAAGGTACTGGCATGACAAGGAGATCCCACTGGAGATGTTTCTAAACAGCATTGTGGAGGAGGCTCCATCCTGATCTGCGGTGCTTTTCATTCGATGGTAAAATGGAGCTTCAGGTTGTGCAGGGGCGTCAAACAGCAGCTGGCTATGGGGGCATTCAGAGGGCATCCCTCTTGACTGTGGGTCCTCGTCTCTGTGGTAATGACTTGGAATTTCAACAAGACAATGCTGGACCATCCTGCATGTTCCCATGACATAAATCCCATTGTCATAAACGCACCACTGGTCGGGCCAAGGGGAAGTGGTAGGAGCCACACAGATGCCGATCTTTAGAGACGAAAATGTATTAACAAAAAACACGAGAACTTCCAAAAAGGAAAATAAAAATTAAACAGGCAGGAGTAACAGTTAACCAGACCTTCAAACCTAATTGTTTCTCCTAAACGCAAGAGAAAGGTTAATATGCACAATACGTGTCTTTGGTTCCATCGTTAAACTCAAGTCATATAACCACCCGACCAACTTTCCCTCACAATCAAAGTGGACTGGCTTTTTTAGGCCAGTTTTCGCGCCTAAACTGACTGGGTGAAACCACATTTGATCCGGAGGGGGTACAGGAAATAAAACTAAATCTTAAGGAAAGGAAAACTAACCCAAGTATAAATAAGGAAAAAATTAGAATTAGCCAAATCAATACACAATACATACATCTGCAATAAAACCAGAAGAAAATTAAAACTACAAAAATGGACTCAGCCCAAGCCGGCTGATAAACTGGCTGATATAAAGGTCACGCCTTTCTTTGACCAAAATCAAAAGGCAAAGTGGTAAGTCTGCTGGAAAATCTCACATTTTCTAATAAAAGGAATAAAACCAGATGTATGCATTTTCTTTCTCGCAGTTTGAAAACCGATACCTGTCAGCTGCCTCAGGAGTCCCACAGCCCAAAAAGGCCCGGTAAGACTCCTTCTTCAGCCTGACAGCATCCCTCACCACTGGTGTCCATCAGCGGGTTCGGGGATTGCCGCCCCGACAGGCACCGATGACCTTGCGACCACAGCTCCGGCCTGCAGCTTCGACAATGGAGGTGCGGAACAGAGTCCATTCTGACTCAATGTCCCCCACCTCCTCCGGAGCCTGAGAGAAGCCCTGCCGGAGGTGTGAGTTGAAGCTCTCTCCAATGGAGGGATCTACCAGACGTTCCCAGCAGACCCTCACAGATCGTTTGGGCCTGCCAGGTCTGACCGGCTTCTTCCCCCACCATCTGAGCCAACCCACTACCAGGTGGTGATCAGTTGACAGCTCCGCCCCTCTCTTCACCCGAGTGTCCAAAATATGCGGCCGCAAGTTCGATGAAACGATTATAAAGTCGATCATCCAACTTCTGCCTAGAGTGTCCTGGTGCCACGTGTGCATGTGGACACTCTTATGTTTGAACATGGTGTTCGTTACTGACAATCCATGATAAGCACAGAAGTCAAGCAACAGAACACCGCTCGGGTTCTGATCGGGGGGGCCGTTCCTCCCAATCACCCCACTCCAGGTCTGACTGTCGTTGCCCACGTGAGCGTTGAAGTCTCCCAGGAGTACTATGGAGTCCCCGGGGGGAGCCCTCTCCACCACTCTCCCCAGAGACCCCAAAAAGGGAGGATAATCCACACTGCCATTTGGTGCATAGCAACAAATGACAGTGAGGAACCGTCCCCCCACCCGAAGGCGAAGGGAAGCCACCCTTTCGTCTTCCGAGGAGAACCCCAACACACAGGAGCCGAGCTGGGGGGCAATAAGTATGCCCACGCCGGCCCGGCGCCTCTCACCCGGATCAACTCCAGAATAGAACAGGGTCCAACCCCTGTCAAGAAGGCTGGTTCCAGAGCCCAAGCTGTGCGTCGAGGCGAGTCCAACTATATCTAGTCGGAAACGCTCGACCTCGCGCACCAACTCAGGCTCCTTTCCAACCAGAGTGGTGGCGTTCCACGTCCCTAGAGCCAGCCTATGTAGCCGAGGGTCGGACCGCCAGGGTTCCCGACATCGGCTGCCACCCAACTCTTCCTTCACCCGACCCCTATGGCCCCTCCTGCAGGTGGTGAGTCCACTGGAGGGGCGACCCATGTCCCTTGTTCGGGCTTGGCCCGGCCGGGCCCCATGAGCGAAAGCCCGACCACCAGGCGCTCGCTCTCGTGCCCCACCCCCGGGCCTGGCTCCAGAGGGGAGCCCCGGTGACCCACGTCCGGGCAAGGGAAACTGAATCTTTATGTTGCCTTTCATAGGGGTTTTTGAGCCGCGCTTGGTCTGGCCCCCTCACCTAGGACCTGTTTGCCATGGGTGACCCTACCGGGGGCCTTAAGTCCCCCGACAACATAGCTCCTAGGATCACTGGGGCACGCAAACCCCTCTACCACGATAAGGTGGCGACTCAGACAGTGAACTACTGTGTCGAGGAAAAGACGCCGAGCTGAAGTGAGGGAGAATGGACGCAGTCAAAAAGCTCTTCTTTGCTTCGCGGATAATTCAACGTCCAGGTAATCGTTGTTGCTTACGATGGTCCAGTGGTTGCTGTGGTCCATTGCTCAGTGCAAACTACCTTATGCTTGTCGAGGGTTCTGCCGGAAGCACCTCATAGTTGAATTGTCCACTAAGGAAAGAAGGACGGTGACGACGTTGTTTCAAGGAGTTTCGATCAGGAGCCACTAACAAATAGGAAATACATGTAACTATACAGTATTTAGCTTTTATTTTTCTCAAGCCTCTTTTCTTTATCTATATTGACGAGGGTTGGCCTATTTTTTCCCCTATCCATATTTCCGTTTCTTTTCTATATCTATATTTCTGCCCTTATTTATACATACGTACATTCATTTTCTTTGTCATTGATTTGGCAGTTTTGGTCCTCCATAAAATGTAACCTCTATGTAAATGCAAAAGACATAAAAAAAAATGGCACTAGCCATTTAAAAATAAAAGCCTTGAACGGTCCCATTTGACTGCTTGACCTGGGAAGAGAAAGAAAACAGCAATGACAATATAATTTATGGCCAGAAAGAATGACAGTAGTGTGGCAAGTCATTGAAAATGAATAAACAGCACTGAATTTTACATAGCTAGGTAGGTGGGTAGGTATATACTTTATTAATCCCTGAGGAAAATCCTTTGTGACAGCAGCATACACACATTGGGGATACACAGCATACAACAAAATAAAAGACATATTGCACCCATATATACATATTGCACACTTATTACATACAGCCCTTGTAAACATTTTGAGTCAGGAGAAAAGTGGATTATAATATATTTTGGAGTTGAGCAGAGAGAACAACCTGTTATTGAAGCTGCTTCCACCAGCGGTTGTTCCCCATCAAGCACACTCCACCTCCCCTTGACTTCCCCGACTCCACTGTTCTGTCCATGCGGTGAACCGAGAAGTGCTCGGCCGGCTGGATGGCGTGGTCCGGTACCGCTGGATTCAGCCATGTCTCGGTGAAGCAGAGAAGGTTGCAGTCCCGAATGTCCCTCTGAAACTTGATCCTTGCCCTGAGGTCGTCGAGCTTGTTCTCCAGAGACTGGACGTTGGCAAGCAGGACACTGGGCAAGAGAGCGCGATGTGCGCGAGCCCTCAGCCTGTTCCTGACGCCGGCTCGTTTCCCCGGAGGACGTCGGCGCGGGTCGCGTCCTTTGTTCTTCTTCAGGATCTCGCTCGGCCAGCTTGGAACTGGGATTAAAACTGACGAAAGGTTGGTACATTGTATACCAATAGATAAAAGCGTAGACCGATCATACTTAATGATGGTCATCCAGTGCAAATACAATAAAAGTAAGTAAAAGTGCAACAAATAAACAAAATAAAGGAATGGTAGGCAGGAGCGATTGTGACGGCGGCCGACCTCAACGGCGCCATCTTGTTTATCCCACTTGAGGTCCTGGCTGATGATGGTGCCCAGAAAGCGGAAGGACCCCACAGAGGATGATAGGGGGGAGGGGGGCTGGGTTCTTCCTGAAGTCCACTGTCATCTCCACTGTCTTCAGAGTGTTGAGCTCCAGGTCGTTAGAGCTGCACCATGACATCAGACTGGCTATCACGCCTATCACGCTGTAGGCTGACTCATCTCCGCCAGAGACGAGGCCAATGATGGTGGTGTCATCAGCAAACTTCAGGAGCTTGACCGACTGATGTCCAGACGTGCAGCTGTTTGTGTACAGGGAGAATAGCAGTGGGGAAAGAACGCAGCCTTGGGGGGGTCCAGTGCTGATGGTCCGGGGATCAGAGACAGACTTCCTCACTGACAGACAGCAGTACGTGAAGCTGGGGAAGCTTGTGATCCACCTGAAGATGGTGTCTGGTACATTCATCTGGGTGATGTCTTGCAGCAGTGAAGGGACTATTGTGTTGAAAGCAGAGCTGAAATCAACAAACAGTATCCTAGCATAGGATCCTGGAGAGTCCAGATGCTGGAGGATGAAGTTGAGGGCCATGTGTACAATCTCTTTGAGTTCATACAAAAATGTAAATTATGAAACAATGTGACTAGTTTTCTGATTAAATTCGAAATACCCAGTGAGAAACCGGCTCATTACTGTCAGTCTCTTACGACATTTTAACATATCAAGACCATGTGGTCTGCAAAGATCTTCAGCAATGAATTAAATTAAACTAAACGACTCATTATGGGATGTAAAGCACTTGGGCCGTGAATTAAAATAAGCTAAACTACCTGTTATTGTACTGTGTGCTGCACGTCGTCAAAGCAGAAACCCGGAGAATACATAGTAATTACTTGCAGTTTTTACTTGCACTTGCAAATTTCACCATTGTTTACAGTGGCATTCCCGAGAGTCAGGATACACTCTTCTCACTCAGTCATTGTGAGCAAGACGTTTGTGGTGATTCCAGGATAACTTCTGATCCAACTGACTCCTTTTCTGTCTCACAAACATGGACAACTGACCTCTACTCAACTGACTCACGCCAGTTATCATTCAATTATGGGGCTGGGTAGCGAGGGCAGCAGGCTTAGGAGAGACGACCAGACTTCCCTTTCCTTCGCTCTTCCAGGGGGACACCGAGACGTTCCCAGGCCAGCTTTGAGTCTTTCTCCTGGGCTTCCGAAATGGATGCCCTAGCCACCTCAGCTGACTCTACTCAATGAGAGGGAAAGACTTAAGTTGAGTCTTCTAAACAGGAAGATATGAAGCAAAGATGCAGAATCTTGTCCCTACGTTAGAAAAATTTGTTATAGTGCAGCCTGTCAAGTGAAAGTTTTAATGCACTGGATGAGTGACACTAAAACACTGAAGAATATGTTCATTTCAGAGAAATTTAGATTTTTACGTTTGTAAGAGCAGTAGGTTCTTAAGCAGAAAGCATATGATGAGCTGTATGATAGGTTAGACACAAAGGAAGGAGAGAAGGACGCATATACAGGCTAGCCAGACAGAGAGATATGAATGGGAATGTACAGAAGATAAGAGTGATTAAAGCCAGAGATGGAAAGGCACTAACAAACCAGGAGAACGTGCAGAGAAGATGGAAAGATTATTTTGAGGAGCTATGAATGAGGGAAAGGACAGAGATAGAAGGTAGGAGAATGTGAATGTTGAGAAGCAGGAAATAGCAGAGATTAGAAATGATGAGATGAGAAAGGCTCTGAAAATGATAAAGAGTGGTGTCTTGAAGAGGCAGCAGTGGAGTATCTAGTCAGTTTGCTTAACAGGATTCTATAGAGTGAGAAGATCTCGCCTGAGGAGTGGAGGAGAAGGGTTCTGGTACCGATCTTTAAGACAACTACAGAGGAACAAAGCTGATGAGCCACACAATGAAGCTGTGGGATAGAGAAGTGGATGCCCGGCTTAGGAAGGAGGTAGAGATTTGTGAGCAGCAGAATTGTTTCATGCCTTGTAAGAGCACCCGTGGTGAGATGTGCTGTAGGCCAGACAGAGGAGTTCAGAGTGGAGGTGGGACTACACCAAGGATCAGCTTTGAGTCCCTGTTTGCTTGCTATGCTGATGGACAGGTTAACAGATGAAGTCAGACAGACATCTCCCTGGACAATGATGTTTGTTGATTACAGTGATTTGCGGTGAGAGTAGAGAGCAGGCGGAGGAAGAGCTAGAGAGGTGGAGGTTTACTCTGGAAAGAAGAGGCATGAAAGTCTGTTGAGACGGGGAAGGTAAAGTTTCAGGGAGTGGAGGTGAAGAAGGTGCAGGAGTATAAGATACTCAATGTAGAATGAGGTGGAAAAGCATGATTCGCTGTGGCAACTCCTGATAAGGGAAAAGCCGTAAGAGAAGTAGTAAGATCAGTAGTGTCTTGTTGTGTGTTTATCAAACATTTTCGATGTGTGTGCAACGTGGCAGCTCTGCAGCTTTACTATTTACAGTTATTTTGTAGACGCTTTTATCCAAAGCAACTAATTAACAATTTCCTGCTTGCCCTGGGAATCAAACCCAAATCCTGGTGTTCCAAAAACACTAGCGCTCTACTGACTGGTATTTACAAGAGACCATGGTATGTTTAGGAAATGAAACCCTAACCCTGGCATTGCCCAGAGCCCCGATTAATCCAGTTCCAGCCTTCTTGTTCTACCTTGTTCTAGCCTTCTTGGCGTGCGTAGTAGACGTGGCCTCAGAAAATATAATTTCATGAAACAGTCTTGTAGATTAGGGTCCTTTACTCCAACAATTAAATATTGGTAATACATAAGGTCTTTTCATTCTTATAACTGACATTGTATGGTATAGTTTATATGCTGATTCTGTTGCCCCCTGAGTCTGGTTCTCACACCGGTCGTCATTTGTCCCGTCATTTGACCCATTACAGCACCATTATGTAATTACAACTTATGTAACAAACCCCGGAACTAAAATCATGCAAATGACCCATTATGGGAGATTAACAGTTCACTCCTTCAGGTTTTCACACTTTTGATTGGCCACTCATTACATTGGACTCATTGAATTAACCAATTATAGGCCGATATCCAATCTTCCATTTCTGTCAAAAATTCTTGAAAAGGTGGTTTCAGGTCAACTTTGTATGTTCCTGGAACAGAATGACAAATTCGAAAAATTTCAATCAGGTTTTAGGCCTAAACATAGTACTGAAACGGCACGCATTAGAGTTACAAATGATCTCCTACTGGCCTCGGATGAAGGGAAGATTTCATTACTAGTTCTGCTGGATCTTAGTGCCGCATTTGACACTATAGACCACAATATTTTAATAGATCGCCTAGAAAATTATGTTGGGGTCTCTGGACACGCGTTAGAATGGTTTAAGTCATACCTGTCAGATCGATTCCATTCTGTACATGTAAATGGAGTCTCGTCACCGAAACATAGAGTCAAATACGGAGTCCCACAAGGCTCAGTTCTCGGACCAATTTTATTTTCTTTATATATGCTTCCCCTAGGAGACATTATCAGAAGCCATGGACATAGCTTTCATTGCTATGCCGATGATACGCAAATCTATATTTCAACAAGGCCCAATGAAACCGCTCAACTTACTAAAATATTAGATTGCTTCAGTGATATTAGTGACTGGATGATGCAAAACTTCCTGTTGCTTAACCAGGACAAAACCGAATTATTGCTTATTGACTCTAACAAAAAAATAAAGGACCCTGAGTATAATCTAAATTTTAATGGACTTAAACTTTCATCTTCATCAACAGTAAAAAACGTAGGTGTTATATTTGATAATAAACTTTCATTTGAAACCCATGTTAACAACGTCTGTAGAACAGCATTTTTCCACCTCAGGAATATTGCTAAGCTGCGTCATATGCTCCCTAGGTCGGATGCAGAAAGACTCATACATGCGTTTATGACCTCGAGGTTAGATTACTGTAATGGTCTTCTGGGAGGTTCTCCTGCCCGACAAATAGATAAACTTCAGTTAGTTCAGAATCCGGCCGCTCGACTACTGACCAGAACTAAAAAGTACGACCATATTAGTCCAGTGCTAATGTTGCTACATTGGTTACCCGTAAAATGTAGAATTATATTTAAAATTCTCCTAACAACTTATAAAGCATTAAACGGTTTAGCTCCTCTGTATCTCAGTGAGCTCATCACGTGTTACGAGCCAAGGAGACCTCTGCGCTCTCAAAACTCAGGGCAGCTCGTAATACCAAAAATCTCTAAAACCTTTACAGGGGGAAGATCGTTCGCTTTTCTAGCACCAAAATATTGGAGCACTCTGCCGAGCACAATCCGTGAATCAGAATCAGTGAGTCAGTTTAAATCTAGATTAAAAACCCGACTCTTCAATGAGGCATATACAAAACTGTAATGGCAACATATTAAATTACTAACATTAACGAAAAGGCTGCACTAGATAGTAGCCCGGAACCGAAGCTCACCTGCACCGTAGCATCACTGCTATTTTTTCTCTTTGAGCCCTTCATAGTTGCTAATAGCTATTTTATTGCTCGCTTCACTCCCCTGCTGAGGTCCTGCGTGATCCACACCCCTGCCGGAGGAGAGGACGCCGCATCACCGCTGTAGGAGACGAGGCCGCATCGCTTGGAGGAGTGTCATTTCACAAGGACGGTGTCGACGTTGTTCGAACATTCAGCGTCTTTGCGTTGGTCTCGGACCAAGAAAAGCGCTATACAAATGAACCTGAACTTGAACTTGAACTATTTATGCACGCAAATGTATGAAGCGTTAAGTTCTGTTAAAAGTCTGTTTGCGCCCACCCTAACTTGTGTCCGCGCCAATCCCTTTGTTGTTGTGGGCTCAGGCGGTTCCGATGGCAGTGGCCTCGTGCGTCTCTGAAGTGGTCGGGTCACATCCCAAGACGTCCCGAAGAATGTTCAGAATTTGCGGAGAAACTGTAATGCCTGACGTGACCAGAACTCCGCTGTCTGGCTTTGATTATGGGGCCAAAAGACGGTGGAGAATCCAGAACGTTCTACACACGCTATGTCCTGCCTGTCAGCCATTTGGTAACGCTTGATTCTTGTTTGCCCTGTGATTTACGCCTGAGTTCCGTAGCTCCTGGTTGGTCGTTTGTTATTCACTGGTCGTAATTTGAGTCTCGCGGATCCACTCGAGATCCCGGCCTTGTCAATCACAGACGGGTGGAATATTCCGGGTTGGCTTGAGTTTGGCTGTGTGTACAAACCTAATTCCTAAGAAGTTCAAGTTCTGAGCGTTTGTAAGGCGCTTTTCACAGTTTTAACTGTCTCAAAGTGCACAAAGTTAAGACCTTCTATAGAGGACCACCAATCTTTCCAGCCTCTGCTTTTATTTGAAAGGGACACGTCTAGTCCCTCAGATTGGACAGTAGAACTTACAATCTTCCAGCAGAAGTTACAAAACAACACGGTTTGTAATCAATTGACCATACAGGATATCCTCTCAGGCCAATAAAACGCCATTTAATGGGTTATAGTCCAGATGCGTCCCTCAGGAGAGGAGTGTAAAGCGTCTTTGCCGGGACACAGATGGGGAAATCACAAGCGCAGCGGTCGGGATCGTTGAAGTCTCAGCTCCACAGACGTCTGTTTATGAACTACAACAAGCGCTTCAGGCCGACCATGCCAGGACTGTCAGGCAAACTGAAATGATACCCTGTTAAAATGATCTACGGCCAGACAGTATCCCGTCACATTACAAAAGCAGATGCTCATTATTCATGGAGTCCAGATAAAACCGACCCGAGCAGCACTTCATCAGCGGGACACTGGAGAGCAGACGACCCCAGCGTGTGGAGGAACCTGCTTCTCCTGCTTCTCCTGAGCCTGTAGATTGAGTTGGACTCCGTGAGACCGAGGGAGCTTTACCTGCCTGGGAAGCGTCTCTTTGGCTCGGGGTCTCGGCCCGTCCGCCAGCGCCACATTCCGCTCATGCTTCAGCGCCCAGAAACATCTCACAGCGCCCCAGCTTAAATCATACCAATCCTGGCGAAGAATAAACACTTCCAGACTTAATTTTCTCTTCGATTTACAGTCACTCAAACTCCCGATCAAGTCCGGCGGGTTGCGTGCGTCGACGCTGGTGGTCCGGGCGCACGTCACATGACTGATGTGGGGATTCTCCAAAGTGGAACTTCATGTTCTTGACTTTCTTGAACCCAGAGCAGACATCAGGTCCTAAAGGTGTGAGGTGTGAATGGTGACACGGACCCGTTCTGTCTCCAGTAGGTGTGTGATGGTCTGAAAGCACACACTGTGTAGACACGCCCGTGTGATGTGTCAGCGGTCAGGAGAGCAGCCATTGTTCTCCCCTCACACGCTTCCTCTGCGGAGATGAGGATGTTCCTACACCGGATCGGGTCGCACTGATCGCAGCGGATCATGTGACAAGGGAAAGATTCTTCTACAACGTAAGAACACGAACCGCGTGTGACGGAAGGGTGTGTAAGGTGTGGAGCCGGTCCCATACGTGTGGTCACCACAATAATCACGTTGTTTATTGGTCTTGTCTGAAGGCTGGTGTACACGTTCCTGGAAGGTTCTACCTTCAGTCTTCTCCTCATTAGCGTCTGAGTAGATTCTACTCCACTGCTCCAGAGTCTGGTCCTGCTTCCCGACAGATACATCTAGCTGGAGATATACGTAGAACACACTCTTAGTGAAGAGCTTCTGAGAAGGTCAGGACACTGAGCCTAAAGAGAGTTTCTCCATTGATTCATTTCCTCAGTAAAGCTGAATGTGCCTCTGTTATCAGGAGGAACACTGACATTCACTCCTGTGTTCAATGTTCACTAACAAACACAAACACTCCTGCACGCACACAAGTGCTCACAAGCACTCACAAACACTCTCATAAGCTCACAAGCACTCACAAGCGCTCACAAGCACTCACAAATGTTCACAAACACTCACAAACACTCATGAACTCACAAGCGCTCACAAGCATTCACAAACACTCTCAAACGCTCTCAAAAATGCATAAGCACTCACAAATGCTCACAAACACTCTCAAAAACTTACAAAATCTCATAAACACTCTCAAAAACTCACAAACGCTCTCGAAAGCTCACAAATGCTCTCAAAAACTCACAAACAGTCATAAACACTCTCAGAAACTCATAAGCACTCACAAACACTCACATACACTCTCAAAAACTCACAAACGCTCACAAGCACTCTCAAAAACTCACAAACAGTCATAAACACTCTCAGAAACTCACAAGCAATCACAAACGCTTACAAGCACTCATAAGCACTCACAAATGCTCACAAAAACTCACAAACACTCAAAAACTCACAAATGGTCACAAAAACTCACAAGCACTCAGAAACACTCAAAAACTCACAAACGCTCTAAAAAACTCACAAACGCTCTCGAAAGCTCACTAACGCTCACAAATGCTCTCAAAAACGTACAAAAACTCATAAACACTCTCAGAAACTGACAAGCACTCACAAACGCTTACAAGCACTCAAAAACTCACATACACTCAAAAATTCACAAACACTCATAAACTCACAAGCGCTCACAAAAGCTCACAAACACTCAAAATCTCACAAACACTCAAAAACTCACAAACACTCACAAATGTTCACAAGCACTCTCACAAACTCACAAACGCTCTCAAAAACCCACACTCAAAAACTCAAACGATCTCAACAGCTCAAAAACGCTCTCAAAAACTGTGTCTGGAGATGTTCTGGATTGTCTGGAGATGTTCTGGGGTGTATGGAGATGTTCTGAAAAGTCTGGGGATGTTCTGGAAGGTCTGGAGATGTTCTGGAAGGTCTGGAGATGTTCTGGAAGGTCTGGAGATGTTCTGGAAGGTCTGGAGATGTTCTGGTGAGTCTGGAGATGTTCCGGAAGGTCTGGAGATGTTCTGGAAGGTCTGGAGATGTTCTGGAAGGTCTGGAGATGTTCTGGTGAGTCTGGCGTTTATATTTGTGACTCAAACACTGTGCTGCTGAAGCCGTCGTACATGTGTGCAGATCTACAGTAAACAGAACTTCTGTAGTGATTTGTGCGGCAGACAGATGTTGTGCGTCTTAACACATGTACATTTCCACAAGCAGACGAGGCTTCCTCCCCGTGTCTCACGCCTCCTGGACTTCTCAAGCGCTGGAGTCGTTCCTCGTGAACCCGGAGACGCGAGGAACAACCACAAACACATGTAAGGCCCGAGTCTCCAGAGTGAGTTTGACTCCAGAGAAGCTCTGAAAGCCAAACCAGCATCAGACGGCGAGCGGAGAGAAGCTTCGTCCTGAGCCGCGATGACGGAGGAGATTGGAATAGTTGACGGTCACAAACAAACCACAAGTTCTACTCGAGCTCGAGAGGCGACTTCAACCCGCCGGGTCACACACACTCATTATCTCACTCTTTCCCACCAACACACACACACACACAGAATCACCACACTTGTAGAGGCCAAGGTCCGTCTAGAAGCCACTGCAGGTTTGATTTGTTTTGGCTGAGCTCGACTCTGACATGCCTGGGAAGGGCAAGGAAAGGAAATGGGTGGAACAGCAACTCTCAGCTCCCCCAGAGAAGCCAGCGGAGGAGAAAGAGTAAAGAGTAGTCTCTCTCTCTCTCACTCTCTCCCTCTCTCTCACCCTCTCTCTCACCTTCTCTCTCTCTGTCTCACTTTCTCTCTCTCCCTCACTCTCTCCCTCTGTCTGTCTCTCTCTCTCTCTCTCTCTCACTCTCTTCCTTCCTTTCTTGCTCTCTGTGTCCCTCCCTATACATCCTCCCTATGTCTGTGTCTTACTCTCTCCCTCTCTCTCTCTCTCTCTCTCTCTCTCTCTCTCTCTCTCTCTCTCTCTCTCTCTCTCTCTCTCTCTCTCTCTCTCTCTCTCTCTCCCTCTGTCTGTCTCACTCTCTCTCTCTCTCTCTCCCCCCTCTCTCTGTCTGTCTCACTTTCTCTCTCTCCCTCCCTCTGTCTGTCTCCCTCTCTCTCCCTCTCTCT
>MU204277.1:29549-67179 GCA_017309775.1 Paedocypris sp. Pulau Singkep
CTCTCTCCCTCTCTCTCTCTCTCTCTCTCTCTCTCTCTCTCTCTCTCTCTCTCTCTCTCTCTCTCTCTCTCTCTCTCTCTCTCTCTCTCTCTCCCTCTGTCTGTCTCACTCTCTCTCTCTCTCTCTCCCCCCTCTCTCTGTCTGTCTCACTTTCTCTCTCTCCCTCCCTCTGTCTGTCTCCCTCTCTCTCCCTCTCTCTGTCTGTCTCTCTCTCTCACCCTCTCTCTTTCTCTCTCTCTCTCACCCTCTTCCTCCCCCCTCTCTCTCTGTCTCTCACCCCGCCCTCTCTTGCTCTCACTTTCTCACTCTCTGTCTGTCTTACTCTCTCCCTCTCTCTCTCCCTCTCTCTGTCTGTCTCACTCTCTCTCTCTCCCGCCCTATGTCTGCGACTTACTCTCTCTGTCTCTCTCCCTCACTCTCTCTCCTGCTCTCTCTCCATCTGTATGTCCTCTCTCTCTCTCCCACCTTCTCTCTCACTGTCTCTCTCTCTCCTCTTCAGCACACCATGATCCTCCGAACACCTCTGATCTTCACACCGTTCTGAAGTGATCATGATGCCATTGCAGCAGAATTCATGCTGGGCTTCTGATGGATGACGTCAGTCCTTCATGTCGGACTCTGATGAACACATTCACGCCTGCATTAGTATGTACATTTCATTTCCATTTCTTAGGCGTTAAATATGCGCCGCGACATCACGATGAAACCAACAGTTCCAGGTCGACAACAATTGTAAAAGTGTACGTGTCACATTGTTTTGTGTTGCTGTTGTCGTGATTGTTGTTCATCTTGCAAGCGGCTTCTTCTATTTCTGGGTCGTAGGGAGCAGACATGCACTTTCTATGCATCTATGGGGAATTTCGACACTCCTGAACAGATGTTTTGGGAATGTGGGAGGAAACCGGAGACTCCAGGAACACGGGGAGCGCAGACCCCGCACAGAGAGACCCCGAGCTCAGACTTCTGATGACATCAGGACCTATTGCGCCACCGTGCCGAAGATCTAGTCAAGATCCAAACGCACAAAACCATTCCTGAAATCTGATTTTCTTTTTCTTTCTAGGCAACACAAATATCTCGGTTGCTGACATCATCAATCTGCCGCCTCAATCAACCAATCCATGATCTCCAGGAGCTTCGCCGGTGCCAAAGCCGAGGAGAACGAAACAAATGTGTCCAGTTGCACAATACAGTAACTGTAATAACAATACAGTTACATTGTAATAACAATGTAATAACAATAAAGCAAACAGTAATAACAATGTAATATGAGTAAACCAAACAGTAATCACAATGTAATATTATTGAATTGAATTGAAATAGCCTTTATTAGTCCCACAGTGGGGAAATTTCACGAGAGAAGAATAATGAAACTAACAGTAATAACAATGTCAAACCAATGAAACAAACAGTAATAACAATGTAATATTAGTAAAACAAACAATAATAACAATAATATTAATGAAACAAACAGTAATAACAATGTAATAATGATGACACAAACAGTAATAACAATGTCATAACAATTAAACAAACAGTAATAACAATGTAATAGCAATGAAACAAACAGTAATAACAATGTAGTAATAATGACAAACAGTAATAACAATGTAATAACAATGAAACTAACAGTAATAACAATGTAATAGCAATGAAACAAACAGTAATAACAATGTAGTAATAATGACGCAAACAGTAATAACAATGTAATAACAAAAAACAAACAGTAATAACAAAGTAACAGCGGTAACTAGCGGGGCGTGGGCTGGGCGGATGGTTAGCGGAGACAGCGGTTGCGCAGGGCGATGCTCGGACTTCAAACAAATCTTTCACATCCTGTCATGGCTGGTGATTCATCGCGTCCCTCCGGACCCCCGGGACCGTGTTTAGAAGAGGAGTCGGCGGTGATAAGATGTGGCGCAGATAGGGCCGCGCGAGCAGGGAGGTGGTGTGTTGCGCGAGCCGTTGGGAACGCTAATCCGCCGTAAATTGTCGCCGCTCTGTAAATATTTATCATGGCAAATTTGCTGTTGTTTGGAAACACACACATCACATATTTTCCCAGGCTTTCCAGAACACGATTCTGGTAAATAAATACCTTGTTGTTATCGGAATTGTACAAATAAGCAGGAATGAAATTGGGAAGCCATTGAAAAACAAAAAAGTGTTAATACAATAATAATAATAATATTGATGATGATCAATAATAATGATGATGTTTGTTTATTTATTTGTTTGGATTTGTTGTTGCTGTTGTGACGTGAAATTTCCCCGCTGTGGGACTAATAAAGGATTTTTCAATTCAATTCAATTCAATTAAACAGTAGTGGTCAAACAGGAGTGACACTGGCCAGAGTTTATCGGGCAATTATTCCTTTTTTATATCCATCCATTCAATTCTTCCATTCATCCATTCACTCATATATCCATCCATCCTTCTTTTCATCCATCAATTAATCCTTCCATCCATGTATCCCTCTTTCCATCCATCAAGTCATCCTTCTATTTATCCACCCATCTTTCCATCGTTTTTTCCATTCACCCTTCCATCCATCTATCAATTTATCATCCATCCATTCATCAATACATTCATCCATCCATCCATCTGCTCATTCACCCATCACTTCAAGTTCAAGTTCTGAGCATTTGTAAGGCACTTTTCACAGTTTTAACTGTCTCAAAGCACGTCTCAATGTCTTCCTTCCATCCTTCCATCAATTCATCTATTTTTCCATCCATCATTCCATTCTTCCCTCCATCCATCCATCAATCAATCAATCAGTCAATCCATTCATCCATCCATCGATCTGTTCATTTATGCATCAGTCTTTCCATCCACCCATTCATCAATCAATCAATTTATCCATATCTATTCATCCACCCATCTGCTAATTTATGCTTCAATCTTCAATCCAATCCATCCATCCATCTGCTCATTAATTGAAAGTTTATTATGCGCCAATATTTCCATCCATCCCGGTTTCTATCTATCTATCCATCCATCTGCTCATTTATGCTTCAATCTTTCCATCCATTCATTCATCCCTCCCCCTTTCCATCTATCCATCAATCAATCCATCCATCTGTTCATTTATGCATCAATCTTTCCATCCATCTTGTCATCTAACTATATATCCATCCATCAATCCAATTCATCCATCCATCCATCCTGTCCTCTATAAATCTATCCATCCATCTTTTTATCGTTCCACCCATCCATCATTTGATCTATATTTCCATCCATCCTTCCATTCATCCATCAATTCCATCCATTCTTCCATCCCCTCATCTATCCATCCATCATCCGCTGATCTCTAGGGCTGCTGGCTGAGTGTGTGTGTGTGTGTGTGTGTGTGTGTGTTGTTTACTCCACCTGTCCGTCAGTCTCCAGGTAACGAGCTCAGATCAACAAACAAGGGAACGACTCTGCAAACACTCGGAGAATTAGCTCTGACAGACTGAGGAACACGTGACGGAGTCCACTGGGCCACGCCCAGAACACAGGTGACTCACGGGTCACGCTCGGGTCAGCACCGATTGTGTGTGTGTGTGTGCCCTCTATGTCTCCCTCTCTCCCTCTATGTCTCTCCCTCTCTCTCACTCTGTTTCACTTTCTCTCTCTCTTTATCTCAGTCTATATCTCTCTCTCTCTCTCTGTCTATCTCGCTCTTTCTCTCTCTCTTTATCTCTCTCAGAGTTGTAAAGAGTACCAGACAACCATACTTGAGTAAAAGTACAGATACGTGCTTACAGATAAGTTAATCCACTACAAGTAAAAAATCACCACTATAAAAAAGACTTGAGTCAAAGTAGCAAAGTATCAAATTTTAAAACAATTTAAGTATTTTACTCTGAATTTAGGCTAAAATAAAACAAAGAAAAGTGGGAAAAAAATCTGTGTTGAAGAGGTTTTTTTTTCTAATACAGAAATGAAATTTAACATTTTCATGTTTCAAAAATGTTAAGACAAAATAGATACAAAATAAAAATAATAATATAAAAAAATTCCGAGCTGACTTTGATGTGATTCTACTGAAGTCGTTTAAATCACTGCCTACAATAGACATCACGTTTACTCACGTTGCACCAAATAAATGAAGCTGAAATATAGTCACGTGACAGAACGTTACAGTGTAAAGTCAGGGAAGATCTGTAGAGTTTAACTCAACAATAAATTCACACACATTCACGCTCATGTGATTTTTAATTCACAATCAGCTTCCACTATCTCCAGCAGACTATAGAAGGCAAAATCACCTCGTCCGCACCAGAAATTAACCGCGGTAAAAATTGATTATAGTTTGTCGCGCACAATCACAATGTAACGAGTAACGATAAGTGTCAATTTAAATGTAGTGGAGTGAAAAGTACAGTTACTCAATCAGCATTGCTGTGGAGTAGAGAGTAAAAGTTGCTTATGTTTTTGAGACTCAGTACAAGTACGAAGTAGCCAAAAACATACTTAAGTAAAGTAACGAAGTGTATTTACTCAAGTACTTTGCACCTCTGATCTTTCTCTTTGTCTCTCTCTGTCTTTCTCTCATTCATCTGTCTCTCTCTTTTTCTTTCTCTCTCTCTCTCTCTGTCTGTCAGCCTGTCTGTCTGTCTCTCTCCCGGTATCTCTCTCTCTCTCCATCTGTCAGCCTCTCTCTCTCTTCTCTGTCTGTCCGTCTTGACGTGGTGTCGTTGTCGTTGTGGTTTCTCAGCGGGGCTCTTCTTCTTCTCCTTCTTCTTCTTCTTCTTATTCTTCTTCTTCATCTTCTTCCTCCTGCAGCGCGAGACATCAGACGAGACCCGTGCGAGGGATTTTCCCGGCCAGCTGTTTTTGTTTTAGAAGAAGTGCATATAGCTGTTGTTTTATATTGGCGCGGCCGACCTCTGACCCCGTCTCTCCCCGTCCTCACCCCTGCGATCGCGTCTGAACCTCTAATCAAACGCACATCTGGATCGGATCGCAGGAGCAGGGGAGCGGGCCTGATTGCCGCGTATGATGTCACGACACATTAATAACAGCGCGGCCGCATGCATCATTCCTTCCAGATCCCGCGTGTGTGTGTGTGTGTGTGTGTGTGTGTGTGTGTGTGTGTGTGCGCGCGCAAACTCCTCACGCGAGTCTCCGCCGCGAGAAACATCCGCCAGAAAGAAGCGTTGCACCGGGAGAATAAAAACACGCGCGCTTTTACTGCAGCGGCGGGAAAATATACAGCCGCAGCTGAGGGACGCAATATTACAAAATAAAAGTCAAACGTGATCAAACACGTTATTACAGCGCGTACATTTCTCCTACGTGATGTTTCAGCGAGCCGCGAAGATGCAAAGAGGCAAAACGTACAGGTATATATTTAATAAAAAACAAAAATTTACTGGTGTATATTTGATAAAAAAACAAAAAATCGAGAGGAAACACGTCACGGTCTCCACATTCCTCTCAGAGCTTTACTTCATCACCTCACACTCGCCCTGACCCCTAGACGGGAGAGACACCTCGGGGTTAAAGGTCAACATCAGTGATGAGCCGTCCAATCATGTCGCTCAGACACTCCTCTAGGGTCGCGGGTACTGTAGACAGGTCTGATTTACTGTACATCGTGTTTGAAGTTTAACTAATGCTTAATACTGCTACTTATAACTATAATGATAAGAATAAATATTAGAGGTGTAATTAATGTGTAATTAATCAGCAAAGCTAAACTAATGCTTAATAATAATTATTAGTATTATTATTACAACAAAAACAACAATTATAATAATAATTACGATAATTGTATTATTATTATTATTGTATCATTATTGTTCTTATTACGGTAATATTAATAATAATGATAAAAATAATTATTCGGTGAGGCTTAAATAATACCTACATGCTGAGGTGTAATTACCACTTGTGTTTTCATGAGGAGTGTTATCGTGTAATTACCGGGTGACAGTGTTGTGCGAGTTACTTCGAAATTGTAATATGTTACATATTACTTATTACTGTTTGTAGAAAAGTAATAAGTTACATTACAATATTACTGTCTCAGAAATGTAATATATTACATTACTTTTGTATTACTTTTAATTTACTTTCACCAAAATAACTACAGAAGTAGAAATTAACGTCCTAAAATAACAAAATGTACCTTTTACTTGTACAGTAATTTATGTTACAACCAGTGGAAGACATAGAGTTATGTAGCGTAATGACTGTGGCCTCTCCAAGCTACAAATATCAATATACATAATCTATAATTGTAGGGTGACCATATATTTTGATTTATAAAAAAGAGGACAATCAGCGCGGCCTCGAGACAAATTCAGACAGGCTTCTCGGAGGCTGATGAACAAACTTTAATGTGCTTCAATGTTGCTAAACTATAACTTAGTAAAAATAATCACTTAACTTAAGAAAAATCTGTAAAAACCCAAATAGGTAACTGTTTTAGTCAGACTTTTTTGAATAATGAAAAATGTTTTAAAAAATGTGATTGTTTTTAAAAAAATAATAATACAAGATAAAAGTCGACCCATTGTTTCAAAACGATACGTGCAATTTCATTCTCAAATATTACTTTCTCATATAATTTAAAGCACGAGTTGTGAACCTACATACACGTGTATTAGTCGTTTGAAGAAGAGGGAAAATCGGACATTATCGTGAATTTATAAAATCCGCCCGGATGTCTGGGGAAAAGACGCTTGTCAACACTAATAATTAACATTAATAAGTGTTAAAAGTATGGTAGACAAAGCGATTTTCCTCCAACATCAGTGAATAACTTGGGTATATCTGATATCAGACACAACAGGAGGATGTAAACTTCAGTGCGTTTTATTCATTTTGAATGACTCACCGCACAATACTGTCCTGCTTTCTGGTCATAAAGTGCTGACGACACTGTCGCTGCTGTTTTCTTTCTCTTCAGGTCGAGCGTCTAATGGCAGTTCGAGGTGTTTTTTTAAATAGCTGTTTTTTGATGCCGACAATTCAGCGGTTGCATTTCACCACAATGTTCTTGTTTTTACAAAACTGAAACAATGCGCATAAGACCATCTCGCGAATGTTCCACCGGCTGTTGTTTATTAAATGTTCAAATGTGCCGCGAGTGCGCGACTCTGACCCGAACACAGCCGCCAATCAGAGCCACAGTTGTCAGCCGCTAGCTCAGAGCACAGCCAATCACTGCACACCTCGAGCTCAGAGCCAATCACTGCACACCTCGAGCTCAGAGCCAATCACTGCACACCTCGAGCTCAGAGCCAATCACTGCACGCCTCGAGCTCAGAGCGTTACAAAATACAACGCTCCACCAGCGAAAGGCAGAACGAATGACTTTCGCGTCTATTTGCGAACAGGAAATATTAAATGTTTGATTTACTGTCTTGAAAGTGAAAGATTTGATGTAACGCAACCGTTACTTGCATGTAACGAGTAACATATTACTGAAAATACTAAAAGTAATAAGTTACACTACCGCGTTACAGCAAAAAGTAATATATTAGTGTAATATGTTACTTTTGTAACGTGTTACTCCCAACACTGCCGGGTGAGATGTAATAAATCTGTGCACCAGTAAACACAGTGGTTTCACGTCTTCAACATTTACCAACCACTAGGCCTACCGACTACTTTACTCTACTCTACTCTAGACTACTTTACTCTACTTTACTTTACTCTACTCTACTCTACACTACTTTACTCTACTCTGCTCTACTCTACTCTGCTCTACTCTACTGTACTCTACTTTGCTCTACTCTACTCTACTTTACTCTACTCTGCTCTACTCTACTGTACTCTACTTTGCTCTACTCTACTCTACTTTACTCTACTCTGCTCTACTCTACTGTACTCTACTTTGCTCTACTCTACTCTACTTTACTCTACTCTGCTCTACTCTACTGTACTCTACTTTGCTCTACTCTACTCTACTTTACTCTACTCTACTCTACTCTACTGTACTCTACTTTGCTCTACTCTACTCTACTTTACTCTGCTCTACTCTACTGTACTCTACTTTACTCTGCTCTACTGTACTCTACTCTACTGTACTTTACTTCACAGTCATTAGCTGACGCTTTTCTCCAATATTTACAAAGCGACAACTTCCTGCTCTACCAGGGAATCGTTAACTTTTGGTCCGGCTGAGAAACACGATGAGTGGAAGTGAAGTGCTGACGTGGAGCGGCAGGCGGAGGCGGGGCTGTGTGGGGCGGAGGCGGGGCTCTGGGGGGGGGGGTGGAGAGGAAGCGGACTATCTGCTGGTGGACAGCAGCGGCGCTCTGGAGAAGCTCACGCTGCTCTCTTATCGTTTGATGTGGCCGGGTCGGTGTGCTGCGCTTTGTCAGCCGGTGAACCCGTCCAGTCGCACCAGTGCGCTCTCACCGACTTCCCATCATTAATAACCCAGCTCCACGATGCTTGGCTTTTGCAACCGTGCTGGGGCGTGAACTCTTCTATATCAGAGTCCAGCAAGCCATCGCGGATGAACTTTGTCAGTTGTGCGGTGAATGTTCCACTCGTTCCTCCTTCGATTGAAACTGTTCAACTACGGTCGTTTTTTACTTGAGTAAAGTACTTGAGCTGGTGTTTGGAACACTGGATCATGGGTTCAATTCCCAGAGAAATCAGGAACTTGTTGAATTGTAAAAATTGTAAAGAAATGTAAAAGCGTCTGCCAAATGACTGTAAACTGAAGTAGTAAAAGTCGTCAAGCATCCAATGTCACGTGTGAAAAACAGGAAACTCTTTATTCACGATGTTTTATTTCCTAATATAGAGAACAAAAAGTCAGTCTTGGTCAAATATACAAAACGAGTGTTACCACTTCTTTACGTTCCAGTACCTTCAGCATCCTGCAGATGGCGATATCACCTCGTCCACCTAAGAAATGAACCGCGGTAGGAAAATACGCGCACAATCCCAATGTAGCGAGTGATCACAAAATACAATCACAAGTGTCCAATCAAGTGTAGTGGAGTAAAGATACAGATACTCAATGTAGTCAAGTAGAGAGTAAAAGTTGCTTCTTTTTTTTGATACTCATTACAACGTGGCCAAGATACTTAAGTAACATTTGCTCAAGTACCTTACGCGACAGGAAGCGTCTAAGACTTCACGAGTGTCCATGATGGAGGGGAGCAGCGGTGATCGAGTGTCCGAGCCTGGGGAGAACCTCCTGGGCGTCAGTCAGGGACTGGACACGCGGTTACTGGCCTAACGGATTGGACACGCACAGCTCGACTAATCAGAGGAGATCCCGCTGACCTCGGCCCAACACTCAGTGGACGTGAGTAATGAATGTTCCGAGTGTAGAGTGTCTGGGCTCCTTCTCACATATCGCCTCCTCAGACGGAGAACGGGTCGAAACCACCACCAGAGCCTCGTCTGAAGGAACGTCCGGGAAGATCTCGTCTACATCAGGAAGACCAGACACGGAAAAATCTGGAAGTTTCTGGGAAAGAGCGGGTTCAGCTTTCTGATGTTCTCGCCAACAGTGACGGCTTCTGAGAGCGTGCGAGGCCAACGCTTCTCATGCGACCGTGCCGGGTCTCTGGAGGACCCGAGTGAAGACTGCAGCAGAGTTGTTTATCGCCCGCACCGATTCCGTGACTGTCTCCCGCATTCCCGCCCAGTCTTAAATCCTGCTCACAGCGGCTCTCGATGTTCTTCCCCTCGCCACGTCAGACTGGAAATCAGATCATCGAAAAGCAGTGTGTGGACATCAAGTACGCAACGTGAAGCTCGACCTCGAAACTCCCTGAAGGCCGGGAGCGAGTCGAGTGTTTTACACGGTATCGGCCAGCGTCTTCTTCTGGGTCTCTGGGTCTTTCTGAGGGACGTTGTGTCAGGCTAAGGTGACGGTGACATCACACACCGACGAGAGGCGAAAGGAGGGAAACCATGACGGTCTGACGTATGTGCCTCTTTCCCAGCGCCGGACCTCGTCGTCCTGATGCTATCGCTGGCTGGAGTGCCCTCATTACTGCGCGCGTGTGTGTGTGTGTGTGTGTGTGTTACGCTTCAGGAGTGTGTTCGTTCATTCGGTTGGGCCGTTGACGTGATTTACTGATTCGTCTACCTACAGAAATACGTTCTATAACTCTATAACTAAGGTCAAGAGGTCACGGCGGTCAGTTTAACGCTCACCTTCCTGCTGGAATTCTGATGAGTCCAGTGCTGTGTGAGAGTTTAACATTAGTCAGACGTGATTACTAGTGGAAGGTTCATGCGCTAGAAACTAGTTTACATCAAAACAGTAAAGCTTCAATTTACGGTTCAAGAGTCCAAGAGAAACCCAGATCAATTTATGAGCATTCAGATGAATGATATACAGTTCTTGTCAGTTTTTAATCTCTGTGTGTGTGTGTGTGTGTTGTGTTCTAGTAAAGACCCCCCCCCCCTCCCCCCAGTGTAATCGAATCCGATGTCCAGCAGCCAAACTAAACACGATGGCTGACATGGGAAGATGTCGTGTGTCTGGTTCTCCGGGTGGGCCTGAGCACTAATACGCACGTGTGTGTGTGTGTGTGTGTGTGTGTGTGTGTGTGTGTGTGTGTGTCCTCTGGGCTCTTCTGAGAATATACATCGGGCTCACATCCGTGTTGACATTTCTCTTCTTCTTCTTCTTTTCTCCAGCCATTAAGGAAATCACACGTTCTGGTTTGGAAACTGGCAACCCCCCGTCCTCTTCCTCTCATGTTCTCTCCATCAGCAGTCTGGTCTTCACCAGAGCAACGGAGACGTCAACTTCTCAATGAAAGCAGGGAAGAGACTAGCAGTAATTACATGCTTTATTTCATGTATTAATGTATTATTTATTGTTTTTGTAAGCTTAATCACACACACACACACACACACAAATTACAAATTGACGCTAAAGTCTCTCATCGTTGAGAAATATCAAACCATCAAATTAAAAATCTAGACATTATGACAGAAAAAAGGCTGAAATTGGTACATAAGTTTTAAATTGTAACAAAAAGTGTTGTTCTTCTGTAATAGACCAAAACAGATCCGTAATCAGGCTTTAGCAGCGAGTGTGGAGAACCAGAAGAAACCCACGCGACAGATGGAGCTGGGCACTGTCAGAAGAACACACACACACACACACACACACGCTCGCCCCGGGTGAGCGGCGATGCCCGAGACGTCCACGAGGCGCTAAAGCTTCCGAAGACGGTAATAATCCCGCGCGCTAATGTTTGAGCCGCGCTAAATAACGACAACAGATCCTATCGCCGCGTTTAACACCGTACAAACAGCGCGGGACGTCAGAAGCCTCGGCCGCTGGAAGCCTTTCATGTCCCTGCACTTGTTTAAACATCAGAACGAGCTGAGAAAACAAACCTGCCGCGCCGCTGGACGGCGGCCATGACACACAGCTGAGACAAGTTCCTGTGATGTCACGTGGCCGCGCCCGAGCTGCGTCCCGCGGTGTGTGTGTGTGCGGCAGGAAGTGACCTCATGACAGACGGCTCCTAATGAGGGGAATATTAATGATCCAGCGGCTTCTAACACAAACATTCTCTGTGATTGGCTGACCACTGAGAAGGGGGTGTGGACCAATGCTGCAATTGGCTCCACCCAGAACTAGAAAACAGGGTTAGGGGTTAGGTTTAAAGGTTAGGGGTTAGATTTAGGGGTTAGGGTTACGGGTTAGGTTTAGGAGTTAGGTTTAGGGGTTAGGTTTAGGGGTTAAATTTAGGGGTTTGGTTTAGGTGTTAGGGTTACGAGTTAGGTTTAGGGGTTAGGGTTATGGGTTAGGTTTAGGGGTTAGGGGTTAGGTTTAGGGGTTAGTGTTACGGGTTAGGGTTAGGGTTAGGGTTAGGTTTAGGGGTTAGGGTTAGGGTTGGTGTTAGAGTTAGGGTCGTTTGTCGGTCCTGTCTGGGTCGTTTGCACACTGGTCTGAGATAGCGACATCACACGGTCCGAACGCATCCCCGGTCCAAACTCCAGCATTGTCTGGACAGATTAAAGCCCCATAAAGGAGCTTTTGTTTGGCTTCTAATTGAGCGATTGGCAGGAGCTTGCTGTGACGCGTGACCTTTCCACGGCTCTTCTCTGCTTACATCTCGTATCAGCTTCCTGTCGTCTACAGAACCGCCACCCTCCGCCCCGCACAGAGATGCCACAACACAGAGGCCACGCCTCAATCTCTGTGTGTGTGTGTGTGTGTGTGTGCACAGGTCACAGTGGGGGCCCGAATGCTGTTGTACACTAAAGTGCAACAGTCTGATCACTTGTGGGGACTCTGTCTGGACTCCACAACTTTGAGTTCTAACCACATAAAATCCCACAAAACAGACGTCAGTTCAGTTATAGTTGAGTATGTGTTACTCAGGTTCAAGTATGTGTGTGTGTATGTGTGTGGGGGGGTGTCCCCATTTGAATGTAAATGCTAATGTGTGTGTGTGTGTGTGTGTGTGTGTGTGCTGGCCTTTGGGTCACAGTGGGGCCCTGCATGCTAGGTTTTACACTAAAGTGGGACACTGTGGTCACTTGTGGGGACTTTGAGGGTCACGGTGAGATTTAGACTGATGTTGCAGTGAGTGTGTAAAGGATACAGTAAGATGGCAGTGACTTCACTTTAACATAAATTTTACACAATGATGTGTGCTAGTCTTTGTGTGTGTGTGTGTGTGTGTGCACGGATACATTTCTTCATGTCCACAGTTGACTTATTTCCTCACATGTCCATACTTTCAGCCACATTGGCTCCCGCGCCGGCTAATCCGTGCCGTTCTCTGGTCCGCCACCGCCTCTTGTCACCTCACATTCCCGTTTGCGGCCAGAGCGATGGCACTGCCAGGGGATAACCAGTCCCGTCTGATTTGTAAATATTTAGGCTTAGAGAATTAAGCCGCTTTGGGTACTTTACACTACAGCCGTGCCATTAGCATCTAAAGCGGCTTTAGTTTGTCCGGTGCCACCCGGCGTGAGCGGTCCGTGCGCTGGCCGTTACGTCACAGAAGCGCCGTCCACCCGCACATCCACCGCCTCTCCTGATTGGCCGGCGCTGCGCCACTCGCTTTCCTCCCAGGACTCGGGTTTCGTCACCCGGTGACACCGCTGGAGGTTCTGGGAGCGAGCGTGGCCTTTAGCGTGAGGCTCCGAGCCAAGGAATCCTGGCAGGGGTCCGGCGCGGTACCAGCGGAGACGGTGCGCTGAGGGCCCGGGCCGAGCTGTGCGGGGCAGGAACAGCAGAGACTGGGCAATGACAAAGTGAAAGAGCTGGCCACAGGTGCGAGCGACCTTGACCTCGCTCGGAAGCTCGACCTCACTCTTTGTTCACTTGTTTGGAGCAAAAGTCATCTATTGTGTTTATTTGCGGTTATTTATCTGGCTTGTTGTGCTGAGGGGCTTTTTTTCTCGCAGACGGTGACAGATCTTTCCATCAGTCTGTCCATCTCCAGCAAATTCTCCACACACTCACCAGAAAGCCAATGACGAGCTGGTCACACAAGTATTATGTTTAAATGGTTCTCCATTACTGTCTACTGTTTCACGTGGAGATCGGGAGCATCGAGGCAAACTGCAGCTAACCAAATAATGGAGCCATTGATTCCCCAGGGAAACAATTTTTACTAGGGGAGAGTTTAGCGTTGGATCAGACTCAACAGGGGCTATTAGCTTCTTCTGCGGGGCTGTGATCCATGACTGTGGCGTTCCAGCAGGAGGGGAGCGAGGGGAACTGTCCTGGGCGAACACCAGACACCGTCAGCGTCGCCCACCGCGTGCGTCTACATCACCCGCTCCAATTGTCTACATCCACATCTCAACTGAGCCAAGTCAGCGATGCCGCGATACCAAACTCTGGGACTCTTCCGTGATCCGAGTATGAAGTATAATCCGAGGATCTGACGGGTCTAAACGAGATAAAGGACGTTTTATGGCTGGGTCGGTGTGATTCCTGCTGCTCCCAACCAGCTTCACCGATGATCGACTCTAGTGAGCAGCTTTAATGCTCCGTTTAATTGTGACTGATCCACTAGTCTTTACTCCTTTCCTTTCTCCTGTTCTTATCTATGTCAACACCTTGTCAGGCTTAGCTATCAGCTAACACATGATCCTCTTAGTCCCGTGATGGATCGGTATGAGGCGGTGGCCTGGAGGGGGCGGGGCGGGGAACCCCTCCGGAGCGAAGAGCCGGACATAAATGCTCTTGTCACGCGGTAAAAAACACTTTAGAAATCTCGTGACTCAGGAACCGAGCATCACTAATGGAACTGAGCATCACTAACCACTAACCCACTAGTGGTTGATCATAGAAACACTGCAGGAAGTGAATGTCATCTGGAGTTGATTTATTTATAAATTATTACATTATTCAGCATTTGGCAGCAGACTCTTTCATTAGGCGTGAGCCACTAGGGACCACGCGGCCTAAACCTCCACCAAACATCTTGCCGCTGGGTTACAGAAGCAGGTGGCGCTATTGGGTATGAATTACCCTGGCGAGGTTGATGATTGGTCAAAAGGGAGCGGTGGAGATGACTCTTCCTCCCGGCGGCCATGTTTACTCCGCGGGCAGGGACACTTTTACAAGCTGCGCGTTACTTTGAGGTTGAGGAATGCTGGTTATTAGATCTACTCCATTTAATTCGTTTAATAGCGGCTTTGAAACCCTACCAGAAGACCACGCCACCGTTTCATTGTGAAGCGGCTGTTCGTGCGGAACGGAGGATCGGGATGACTGGCCGTCTGCAAACGCCGCGAGGAATCTCCACCAGAGAGAATCAACATTGACGTTAAAGATCGAAGCCTGGAAATTCTTAGGCGCGCTCGTCAGAACAGACATTACCGAGATGAAACCGAGCCGCAGCGACGTCAGAGGAACTTCTGAAGGAAGCGTCTTGCGTGACTGAGATCCAGTTCAGAGGGACGAGACACCGGGGCCCGGGGCCACCGACACACCACTTTACACTTATACAGAATCTGAATGGATGAGACGTAATGACACACGTTTAAGGGCGAATGGAGCGCTGGGCTTCAGGCTGGAAGACTCTTGCTGTCGTGTGTTCTTCAGATTCAGAGCTGGACTGATCCGCCTCCACGCTTATACAGGCCAATCAGAAGACTCTTACTGCATGCGTATGTTCGAATGTGGTGACCTTTGACTTTTGACAACGCAATTAAAGAAATTGTTTAAATCGATGAAAAGCCGCTCTGATATCTGAGACTGTGCCGAGCCAGAGAGAGAGAAAGAGAGAGAGAGAGTGAGAGTGAGAGATAGAAAGATGGAGATGGAGACATACAAGAGAGTGAGTGTGAGAGAGAGAGAGAGAGAGAGAGAGAGAGAGAGAGAGAGAGAGAGAGAGAGAGAGAGAGAGAGAGAAGAGAGAGAGAGAGAGAGAGAGAGAGAGAGAGAGAGAGAGAGAGAGAGAGAGAGAGAGAGAGAGAGAGAAATTGAGGCTGATGAGAGAGAGAGAGAGACTAACAAAAAAGAAAGAGACAAAGACATAGAGAAACATATTGATAGAGACAGAGAGAGAGAGATGGGGGGTGAGAGAGACCGAGAGAGAAATTGAGGCTGATGAGAGAGAGCTCAAGACCGAGAGAGAGAGACAGAGAGAAAGAGACAGAAAGAGAATGAGAGAGACAGACAATGAGAGACAGAAAGAGCGAGAGAGAGAGAGACATAGAGATGGAGACAGACAAGAGACAGAGAGAGAGAGAGAGAGAGAGAGAGAGAGAGGGGGAGACAGAGAGACAGAGATAAAAAGAGAGAGTGAGAGAGACAGAAAGAGTGAGAGATACAGAGAGAGAGACACAGAAAGAGAGAGAGTGAGAGAGACAGACAATGATAGAGAGAGAGAAAGACAGAGACTAAAGAAAGAGAGAGAGAGAGTGAGAGACATAGAAATGGAGACAGACAGAGAGAGAGAGAGAGAGTCCGTCCGTCCGTCTCTCCTCTCTTTCTTCTCTTCCACCGCTCAGCTGGAAATGGTTTCCTGGTTGGGAATCTCCGAGCCGTCGGGATTTATGATCCGGCGAGATGCGAGATTGAAGACGTGGGACGTGCGAGCGCCGCAGACGAGGCCGGACGCAATCTGTTCCGTGTTATCCAGGAGGCCGATGTTTTCCACAGCCTCGCTCTCGCCGGCCGAGTCCAGAGACGATAAATAACGCAACGGCAGGAGGAAAAAAACCATGCGCGAAAATAAACCGAATCCACAGGATCTTACTGATGCACCTCCACACAACACGGGGACAAAAGGCCCTGCACATTCTTTTAAACATGTTTCTTTAGCTCATCTAGCCAGACTTTCTAGTTTAAAGACGATTTTTCAACCAGACAGAATTTGCGTCTTCGGGGGAAAAACACCACGTTGATCATAATAAAGCCTGAACTCCACATTGTACAGTCACATCTTTTATCCGAAATTTTCTTTTATCAAAACTTTTTTAACGCCTTTCCCCCGACACAACGATAAGTCATGAGTTCAAAACGACAGTCTTTATATTTAACGCCAAACTTGAGCCATTTTTAACCGCACTCACCGCTTTTGAAAAGAAAGACTCACACGTGTGTATCGAGTTCCAGTTCAGTTTTATGTACACTATTTGTGTATTGTTTATTATGCGTATTATATTTATAAGAGTACATTTCGCTTTTATACTTGCTAACAAGTTCCAGTTGAGTTTTATTGATATTGTTTACACATTATTAATTATTCATATTATATTATATTTATAGGATATATATAGTATATATATTTATACAGTGTTTGCTTATCAAGTTAAGTTGAGTTTTGTCAGTATTATTTACACATTATTAATTATTTTTTAGTATATTTATAATAAAGTTTTTTTTATCAAGAACAAGTTGTTTTATTTATATTATTTACACATTATTAAGTGTTTATAATTATAATAATAGCGTTCATTTTTTTATTCATACAGTATCTTTTTTACACGTTCAAGGTGAGTTTTATTGATATTATTTACACATTATTATTTATTCATATAATATATGTATAATAATAACGTTCGTTATTATTTATACAGTTTTTGCTTATCAAGTTTAAGTTGAGTTTTATTAATATTATTTACACATTATTAATTATTATTTAGTATATAATAATAAAGTTTTTTTTATCAAGAACAAGTTGTTTTATTGATATTATTTACATATTATTAAGTGTTTGTAATTATAATAATAACCTTCATTTTTTTAATCATACTGTCACGATCCTCGGTGCAGACAGGAGCCGGAGACCGTGGTGAACATAAAACGGGACTTTACTAATAAAACAATGACGATAACTCACAAACAACTCGGAACAAACTCAGGAACGTGAAACTTAAATACTAATAGAAACGAGGTACAAATAAACAGCAGGTGAGACAGATGAACCACGTGACTACACACGACAGGAAACACGGGAACAGAGGAACATGGGAAACGTAGTCCGTGGTTCTGACACATACAGTAATTTTTTTACACGTTCAAGGTGAGTTTTATTGATATTATTTACATATTATTATTCGTTCCTTTTTATTTATACAGTGTTTGCTTATCAAGTTCAAGCTAAGTTTAATTGATATTATTTACATATTATTAATTGTTTATATTTATAATAATAAAGTTACTTGTTTTTTTTTTCTTTCTTATCAAATTCAAAATGAGTTTTATTGACATTATTTACATACTTTTATATTTTTATGTCATATTTCATTCATTTAATAAAAAAAAAAGTTTAATCAATCAAAAAAGTTCATTTTTATTTTTGTACGGTGACCTTGGGTACCTCGGGAGGCGCCATAAATAAAATGTGTCGTTATTATATAATTATACAGTATTTGCTTGTCATGCTCCAGTGAGTTCCACTTACTAACTAACCTCCCCGCCTACCAGTGTTGATTCTGCGGTAGTTAATTCCTCCACAGCTGTTCAGTCACTATCGCTTCTCCATCCAGTGGCTCCGCTGAAGATCAGGCAGCAGATCCGAGCTTGAACCCTGGTGGACCAGCACCAGCTCATGTCGTAACCGTGAACGAAGATAAATCACAGGCGTCTCTTCAAAGCACGTGAGGAATTTGACGCTTTGCCTAATCTCACGTCCCGAACATCGAGTCGGATGGCCCAGGTCAAATCTTGAAGGACAATCGCACAGTTTGTCCATCTGAACTGATGAGGAGTCCCTCAGGGCTCAGTCTTTGGCCCGCTGCTGTTGTCGTTATTTTACCCGCACTCACACTATTGAATGCCCGTTCTGCCCCGTATTAGGACAGTGGTCACGCTGTCACGTGTGTTAAAGTTTGGCCGGCGAGCACATGGGATTACCTCAGATTAGCGCGCTGGGACCGCCAACACGAGATATTAAATAAAGGCCGGTCCGACGGAAGACATCGTGAGCGCTTGGGCTGGTTCTCCAGCTGTCCCGGGATCAAGAGCTTAAGCCTGGTGGACCCAGGCGCCATCCCGGACAGTCTGGTCCCATCCTCATTACTGACCCTCAGAACCGACTCGCCCTGCTGGGAGAATCAGCGAATCACTGGCCTCACGAGGGACGAAGAGGTGAGATGGCCCCGAGAACCTGGAGTGAAAGCGTCAAACAATATGTGTGCGTTACTTTAAAGGTGAGGATTAGGTTCTGCTGTAGAGTCGGAGCCAGACGCCAGCGCCGAGCAAGACGGATTAGCGTGGAGACAGTGGGCTTCTCGGAACACAATCATCACATTAATCTCTCGCTCTTTGACGCGACACTCTGTGAAACTGCCTGATGCGCAGTTAAGACACGTAATGGAAACGTGAGAAGTTCTTCCTCCCCGACTGTCCAGCAACAGACTCCATCATGATCCGACGCTCGCTGAACACACACAATCTTCTGAGAGAGAGAGAGAGAGAGAGAGAGAGAGAGAGAAAGATAGAGGTAGATAGGTAGAGCGAGAGAGAGACACAGAGAGAGGTAGAGTGAGCAGAGACAGAGAAAGCGAGATAGATAGGTAGAGCGAGAAAGAAAGAGAGAGAGAGAAAAAAAGAGAGAGAAAGACAGATAGACAAAGCGAGAGAGAGATAGAGGGAGACAAAGAGAGGAGTGAAGGACGGGGAGATTTGGTTTTACTCGAGTCAGTTATTTGTTGGGTAAATTCTGGCCCCTTGGGATTAGGAGAAACATGTTAATCCTTTGAAATTGACAGAATAAAGGCATGTGTCTCGAACCACCCAGGCTCAGGAGAGGAACAGAGGAGGAGGAGGAGGAGAAGAAGAGGAGAGTGTTGGGAACGTGTAGTTCCCGAGTGCCCAGACGTTAGTGTGGATGTGTTCAGAATCACACACTGTTCCGTCCGTCTGAACCTGTGGCTACATCAGTTCATCAGAGCTTCATCATATAACTGTCCAATCATTACCAAGGTCTGAGAAGGTGAATCAAATAAAGGACATAACAACATTTACTGAGTTAAACAATGACCAGAGTCAGGACATCTGAGAGGGACAGAGAGAGAGAGAGAGATTGGAGAGAGAGAGAGAGAGAGAGAGAGAGAGAGAGAGAGAGAGAGAGAGAGAGAGAGAGAGAGAGAGAGAGACAGAGACAAAGAGAGACATGGAGAGATAAATAGAGAGAGAGACAAAGAGAAAAAGAGAGATCTCTCCAGAGAGAGAGATAGAGACAAAAAGATGAAGAGAGAGAGTGAGAAAGAGTGAGAGAGATAGAGACAACGAGAGAGTTGAAAAGAGGGAGAGAGCGAGACATAGTGACAGAGAGAGAGTGAGAGAAAGAGAGACACATGGAAAGAGACAGAGAGAGAGAGAGAAAACTTTTTGAAGAACTCAAGACCAGAACACTAGGACTAGAGTAAATGTAATTGTGTACTGGGTGAAGATTGTCCGAGGGCCAGCCGTGTGAGGACACCACCGCCGGGTTTCCTCAATGAGACACTCCTTACGCTCAGAATGAGGTGAGTCCGATCTTGACCCAGCGGACGGAATCAACCCGTCCAGCCGCCATTGAGCCAGCGCAGTCAATCGGTGTTGTTGTTTATGTTTGTAATGGGAGATAAAAACAGCTTAAACACAGTCGAGCGTTTGTGTGGTCTACGTCAAACACCTGAAGGCTCTCTCTCTCTCTCTCTCCCACTCTCTTTATTCCTCTACTATTCTCAAGCAGAACATGTCCGAGCGATCCCAGCTGTGCGTGTCGGAGTTACGGCTGACGATTTGTCTAATTTCCCTGGTCACACACGTCACTCCCGCTCTCGGCAACACCAGGAGAACGGACGAGAAGAAAGGAAACAGATTGCCGCTGGAAGAGCGAGGCTGGCTTTTTTTTCCTTTGCTCTCGCTGCAGCCACTTCCTCACTGGTAACAGCTGTGAAAACGTTGCCGGATTAGGGCACACCGCCGCAGGCTGGCACGGCTCCGGAAGCTCCACACACACTTCCACAGGGCGAGCCAGGGCTGCGAACTCTCCCACATCCCAGACGAGGCCTGAAGGTGACCACAGGCTGCGGGCGTGTAAGTGGGGTCAGGGTGCAGACGGTCCTCTGCGGGTAGACCTGCTGAAGCCAGATGCCCTCAAACAGGAGGACGGTCATCGGAATATTTGCCACCAAAACTCTGGAATGTTCTGCCTCTAGAATGGATTCGAGATCCAGGAACACGCCTGCACCCTAGAGCGCCTGAATCTCTTTGTTAATTGTGTTTCTCTTCTCGTCTACTGATAGTTTTGTCTTTCCGTGTTTTCCTCGTGGCCCAGAGGAGTGTCGCTAGGGGAAGATGGCTTTATTGGAGTGATGTCTTCATGTGAAGCCTCCCTGTAAGGAAAACATCCCCACAGCATGACGTCGCCACCACCATGTTTCACGGTGAGGCATTTCTGGGTTACAGGGAGCTGGAGCCAATCACAGCGGCTCTTGGTCAGTGGCAGGACACGCCCCTGGATGGGTGGCAGAGCGTTTGCTTCATTTACCAGCATCACACGGCTCGAACACACTCAAAGAACTTGCTCGGCAACAACAGACTGTTTTTAAAGATCTTTTATTTTCCGATTTTCTTGCCTTTGTTAAACAAATATGTTAAATAACTTAAATACATTCTTACCAGTCATTCGTAATCAGTTTATACCGACAAGCTGTACACATGAGGTAGAGGAGAATAATTTAGTGGAGAAGAGTGTCACAAGACGAGAAACACGGGCAAAGACAATCTACTAGACGCATCATTGCACAAACCCTGACGCGACCGGAACAGTGTTTGAGCTGCGGACGACAAGCCGAGCGTCTCCCAGCGAGTCACTGGTTTAGGCCGGTGATTTCACATCTGCAGGACGTGGAACTGGTCAGAGGGACGAGGGAGTAAAGAAGCGTGAACCTCAACAACAAACACCAAACCTCGAAGGCCAAAGCTGAGCCCGAGTACGACACACACACACACACACACACACACACTTTACACATATACAGAAGGCAAAATAACTTACAGTCGGGTCTCGTCTCGCTGTTCTACGGTTTGTCCAGGTTTGACGAAACGACAAGATCAGCGTGTCGAAGAAAAGACGATCCGAATAAATAACGAGCAACTTGAACATAATGCGCTCCAGCACTCTCGCTCCATTCGTTCTTTCGCGAGTCATTTTCTCTCTCTCTTTCTCTCCATCTTCCTTTCTCTCACGGATTACTGAGAACATGCAGCATGCCAAAAATATAAAATATATTTATATATATATATATATATATATATATGTGCATATTTACAGTCAATAAAGCATATTAATTTATTGAAGGACATCTGGGCAGGCAACAGAGACACGGTATGTGTGTGTGTGTGTGTGTGTGTGTGTGTGTGTGTGTGTTTTCTGAATAATCCACATTCTTTCTCTTTCCGCTCAGTCATTATCAGCTAAACGTGCTGCGATCCCGTCACAGACGCGTCTTCTATGCACCGGGAATATTGTCCATCAGTGCAACCAAAAGGCAATTGAAAAATGAAAGTATAATTTCATTAAATTCCAAATTTCAACCCAAGGCCACATTTTGTTATACAAAAACGTGATGAAATTGCGGTGAATTGCAAAAATAACTCCGATTTGTCATGCTTTTCCTAACACTCGTCTTGACTCGATGAATGACACATATATCTTATACATTTTGACACTTATCAAATAACTTTGGTCTCTTATGCGTTTCCATTGGGAAGCTTCTTAACAATATAATTTTTACAATTATGTCCGTATAAATGTTGCATAGACTGGTTCGGGACTCGTTCTCAGTGCAAATTGCAAATTTACTGATGGGTTTCCAGTGATTCAAAAACACAGTTAAAAATAGAGTATCAAAATAAAAAGTCACTTTTCTTCTTTTTTGCAACTTTTTTGTGACGAAAAAATATTTGCAGCATTGAAATTTGCAATTCTGAGAGAAAAAAAGTCGCAAATATTTTTTTTTTGTCACAAAAAAGTTGCAAAAAAGAATTCAATTCTATTATAGTTTTTTTGTTTTCTTTTCGGGCTTCATGTTTTTTCCTAGTCGCCAGTGTTTCTCTGTTAAATGATTGCGTTTTGTGTTTTTGCGCCTGCAGCCATATTTTTTTCATTTCGCTATAAGACTTTAAACGCCGCTAATGTACATACTAGTGTCATTGTGCGTCACGTGTCTCATATTTGTGCCTAAATATGTCTAAAAAACGAGTGGCCTTAAGATCAGCATGAAACGGGAAACGCTTGTGATCGTCGGCGTCGTTCAGTTTCTCCTCTCGCTCAGTAGTTCTTTCACACGCAACCACAACAAAAGAACTTTGTTCCTGCGTTAAACACGCCGCACTACCTCGCTCAAACGCGTGAAACCATGGTCAGAGAGCCAGAGTAAGCCAATCAGAAAGCCTGATCCTGTCGTCCATATTAAACACGTCTGGGCGCTCAGTGCTGGTTTTTACCACAAAAGTCGTTCGTCTGACATCCATCCATACAGAAATAAATACGCAGCGTCGCCCTCCTCGCGGACAGATGGAACTCGTTGGTCTCACTTGTCGGGGAGTTTGTCGAATCGGCTCTCGGTCTGGCGCGCCGACGCCCCCAGGGGCACCTAGTGGTTTCACTCCTGAACAATCACCTCCTGCGGAAAAATGCTCGGGCGGAAGGCCACGCCCAAAGCCCTGACAGCACGCGGTGACAAGCGCTCGTGCCGCTAGTGGTTATTTAAGGCGCGAAAGTGGCTCGGACGGCGACAACGGTTCTCCGCGTATTTACATGCGTCGGAATAAAGCCCCTCCCGCTCCACACCGCTCCGAAAGTGCTTTGGTGAGGGCCACGCCCCTGGTGGTCTCCGCCTACCCTTTGCAGGTGTACACCTCCTCCTTCTGCGTGCACTGCTTGCACTCCACATAGCAGCACCAGCGCACCTGGCACTGGCAGGGGCGGGTCACCACGCGGCTCTGGGTGTTGTGGCCGCGCCCGCAGCAGATGGTGTCGCAGTTCTTGTCTTTGTAGCACTTGCGTGCCAGCGTGCCCGAGGAGAACTTGCTCAGCCGGCAGAAGTTGGGCGAGTCCTCGATGTGGAGCAGGTCGGTGGTGCGAGGGATGGGGTCCGGGCGGGGCCCCGGGGGAAGGCTGCGGCTCTGCGAGATGTCCCCCTCCCCCGTGGCCTCGTTGCTGGAGCTGCCCACCTTGACAGACGCCTCGTAGCGCTGCTTCAGCTGCTTGCCGATCTCGTGGAACGGCGCCAGCTGCCGCCAGCAGGTCTGCACGGTGCAGGAGCCCGACACGCCGTGGCACTTGCAGGTGGTCTCCACCCCGGCCTTGATCACCTGCGTGGGAACAAAAGAGGGTTGAGGCCACGCCCGCCAGACACGTGCACATCAATGCGGACCCTCATGCGGGCACGGCCTAATCTGAAGACAATCCCCTCAAAACGCAGAGCCTCCGTCTTTTTAACTCTTCTGACGGCCTGACTAGCCACCGCGTTAACCCTTTCCGCCAGGCTAAAGGAAGTCAAAGTGTAGCGGCGGGGGTGCCGAGGCTAGCACATTCCGACAGCGTTCTCCGTCTGCCATGTGACCCTCACGTCTGACCTGCTGAAATCTGCCGCCACTCATGTACTCGCGCAAAAGCAAAGCCGGTGGCGGGCCTGTCGTTTACTTTGGCCTGGTGTACGTCTACGCTGTTTGTGCCGTCTGCTTCTTTCTCGCAGTCAAACGAAACCGCTTCGGCGTGTGGAGTGCAGCTGGGGAGGAAGAGGAACCTTCAGTGAGTAATTAAACTCAATCGCCTGAGATTTTAATGGACTATTTAAGGAACCGCGAAGCCTTTGTTTAGCTTTTTGCTGAACCACAACAGAAAAAAAAACGTAAAGCCTCTAGTTTCTGGACCGGGAAAGGGAACAGCACCTACATATTTCTGCTTTTATGGACCGAGATTATTGGTTTGAAAAGAGTTTGAATGCCGGCACAATTTCAACTAGAAAAATTCACTTGCGAGGCAAATTTGAGAGCCCACACAACCTGCCAATCAGCACCGGTGGGCGTGACCACACAACCTGCCAATCGGCGCCGGTGGGCATGGCCACATAACCTGCCAATCATCATCAGTGGGCGTGACCTCTAGAACTAACCGGTCAAATTGTTTTCTGCGCGAAACGATTTTTTTTGTCCAAACACAGTACCGGATTAAACTGTACTGAATTTTGCCAAACCTTAACCGATAAAACGATGCCGATTATGCACAAAACCAACCAAAGCACCCGTCCCATCCCGAAATGTTGCTAGTGATGGTGCACGTCGTACCTTCATCCCCACGTTGCTGTTGTGCGTGTCGACTCGGGCGCGCAGGTCCTTGTTGGATCTCTTGCCCAGGAAATCCTTCACAAACTTGTTGCTGTACTTCAGGTTGTCCCCGCAGCCGCCCCACTGCCACGCCTTGCGGTTCTCCAGGTCCGGAGCCTCGTCGCAGGTGCAGCGCTCCATCCGCCCGGCGCTGCAGGCCTTGGCCATGGCGTGGGTCAGGCCGGCCGAGGAGATGGCGTAGAGGAAGGCCGTCTCTTTGAAGCCTGCGAGGAACAGACAGACTTGCTGAACTGATCCCGGACCCCGACTGATCCCGAGCGCTTCACCTCGCTTCAGGATGTTGGCCCGGTATCGACCCTCCAGGGTGCAGTTCCAGCGCTCGAAGCGGAACTGGTACTGGCACTCCAGCGCGCTCATGCTGATGGCCTCCACCAGGGTCTCCGCCACCCCGGGGTCGCGTCTGCACATCCGCCGCTGCTTCTTCTCCAGCTTGAGTCGGTCGCACAGCTTGTAGTGGGCCTTGCTCGCCCTCTCGTCCGCTTCCGAGCTCAGCGGCAGGTTGGTCAGGGGTTCGTTACCAGTCAAGCTATAAAGGAAACACAAAAGCGCTGGTTAAAGGGTGAAAAATGGCTAACCCTAACCCCTAATCCCTGACCCTAACCCTGACCCCTAACCTTAAGCATTGACTCGAAACACTTACCCTGACCCTTAACCCCTAACCTTAAACCCTAACCCTAACTTGGTGGAGAAAGCTGGGTAATGGAGTTCAGGATCTCGTTGTTCTCACATTTTGCTCATTTACATAACATCGTTGTCATTTCGAACTCAACCCAAACACCAACCAGCGTCACACGCACCAGCCGCTCATTGCATGGCTCGCGTTTATAGAGACAAAGGAGTCGATTTCACCGCGTTGGGCTCTGGTGGCATAAACGAGACACTGGCTATAATTAGAAACAGCTGCGCAGTCGCCACGACGACGCGCGGCAACACAGCAGCAGATGTTGACGTCCACACAGATTTCCACACACGTTCTGCCCCGGTGTCTTTCGAGTGATCCGCGAGTAAGAGCGCTCTCACATCGCCGCTGCCAACGTTCCAAATGTCCGTGCAATATTTCCCCGGCCTGAGAAAAACGCCTCTTGAGGAAACCATGACTCGCTGAACCTGCTGTTTGTTCAGTTGTGCAGAAGTGACTTCATGCCATTTAATATATATATATGAGGCTCATTTTCGCAGCTGTAAACGTCAAGACCGCTCTGAAATATGTTCAAAAACGGCTTGAAGTTGACGATTGAACGCTCTAAAAAAGCATCTAATAAATTACAATTTTCTGGTAAATTTCAGCCCTGTGAGGACGCCTGCCCATCTTGTGGTCTGCGATGGTGGCCGGACCCCTGACCCGCTCTGGCCAAGCTCACGGAGCAAACACGCGGCGGCCGCTAAACGAAACAGATGATGCAAGAGTCAACAGCCTCCGTTCCCTGTCTGACGGGCAACGGCGAAGACATAACACGGGCGGAACAGGTGGCGAGACCAGTCCCTGCGGAGGCCTGACAAGACATGAGTTCATGCCGCGGCCTAAACCAACACAAGCCGGATCTTTGTCAGCTGAAGCCGAGTGAAAGGAACATGTTTGCTGTGGAAATCTGACTGATCTATTGAGGAGCGAGGAGACAGAAGCCAGGCAAGCGAGGACCTGCTGGAGTGAGGATGCCTGACGCAGTGTCTCCCTGTCCGAGTTATGAGTGAAATTCAAGTTCAAGTTCAAGTTAATTTATATATAGCGCTTTTCTTAGTCCGAGACCAAAGCAAAGACGCTATAAATAGAAATAACCCTAACACTTTCCCGAACCCCTAACACAAACACTAACCATAAACCTAACGCTAAACCGATCCCTAACCCCTAAACATAACCCCTAACCCTATCACTGAACCCTTAACCCCTAACCCTAAAGTTTTTTTGGACAATTTTACACTTGTTTAAGGTTTTTATACGACTTCAAGTGTCATCATTTTGTCTTTTATAGAAGGTTTTAATGAGATCCTGTGCCATCCCAACCCTAACCCGGCAAGCGAGGAGCTGCTGGAGCGAGGACACCTGACGCAGTGTCTCCCTGTCCGAGTTTTGAGAGTGTATGTCCTGCTCTGTGATTGGTCGACCGCCTGTAGTCCCGCCCCCGACTCAGAGCTGCTGTGATTGGCTCCAGCTCCCCGTGGAGTAAGTGCCAGAATGCGGATGGATGGACGTTTTTCCTGCTGTATAAAATAAAAGACTCTCGCCTTTTTTTTCCAGGTCTTTTGGAATATTTTGCTCCGAGCTTTAAAAGTCTTGAAAAGTCATTATCCGTCAATCACATCCAGACGCGGGGAGCTGAAAGACGGCGGAGCGCACCGAGACAAAGGAGACGTGGAGCGAGCGTCACGAGTCATGAATCTCCCCGAGACACAGAAGATCTGGCCGAGCCGGAGGAGATCCTCCATCGCGTGGAACAGCGCTTACACTAAGCAGATGTTCCCACACGCAGCAGAACTAATGGCCCTCGGACCCCGAGACCCTCCTGAGACCCTGATGCTCCTGCACTCAGACGCTACAAATTAAACGTCAATCAACGAGCGACTCTCAGTGGATGAATGAAATCCAGAGCCCCTCCTTAATTCATCCATCAACCAATCAAACGACGGTAAGGCAGCCGAGGCGAGTTCCCTAGCAATAACGGTTTAGAATGTGTTGAACGCGTTAATACACATTTTTATTTCAATGTGTGTGTGTGTTTGTGTCAAGGGTGAAAATAAAGAAGAACAGTGTGTTTGTTTATATACTGCTGTGCTTTATCTGACGGTTGAAGTGTGTGTGTACTAGTTACTGATCCTCTAGTCTTAGTTTAGCTATGTTAAGTGTTGAAACAAGACGCTGGGAATCCCGCGCAGACCCGGACACACGTCCAGATGTTCTGATGGAATCACACACACACACACACACACACACACACTCACACTCTCTCTCTCTCCCTCTCTGCCTGTCTCTCTCTCTCTCTCTTTCTCTCTCTCTCTCTCTCGCACTGTCTGTAGCTCTGTCTCACACACACACACACACTTTCTTTCTCCTATCTCACACACACCAACACACACACTCTTTCTCACTGTCTGTATCTCTCTCTGTCTCTCTCTCTCTCTCTCACACACACACACACACACACACACACACACACAGTCTCTCTCACTGTCTGTATCTCTCTCACACACTCACACACACATAGTCTCTCACTGTCTGTCTCACTCTCTCACACACACACACACAAACTCTCTCTCTCACTCACGTTCTGTCTCACACACACACACACACACACACACACACACTCTCTCTCTCTGTCTACTGTATCTCTCTCACACACACACACACACACAGACAGACAGAAGGCGGGTGATGTGGGGTCTGGCGGGCAGGTCCGGGTCCCCATCATTCCAAGCGCATGCCAATCATTCCCTCCAGCTGTTGACCCTAACAGAAGCCTTTCCTCAGACGAGCCGCGCAACCCCAAGCAAAGACAGATGTCGGGAAAGTGCGAGTCAAGCAAAAGCACGTCCGCGTCTCGATCGCGTCTCCACGGCCTCCACACCAAACGTCCCGACCCACGAAACCCCGACACTGGCCCGTAAACACCTCACACGCCTCGCTGATCCACGCTAATGCTACTGTTTACATTCGCCCGCGCTAATGTCCAGATTTACAGCTTTAGCGCCGATTAGCGTTTAACTGCTACATTAGCAACACTTCAGAAGGTGATGCGGCACCGCCTGTGATTGGCTCAGATGATCGTGATGATGTGATTGGCTCAGGTGATTGTGATGATGTGATTGGCTTGTGATGATTGTGATGATGTGATTGGCTTGTGGTAATCGTGATGATGTGATTGGCACAGGTGATCGTGATGATGTGATTGGCTTGTGGTAATCGTGATGATGTGATTGGCACAGGTGATCGTGATGATGTGATTGGCTCAGGTGATCGTGATGATGTGATTGGCTCAGGTGATTGTGATGATGTGATTGGCTTGTGGTAATCGTGATGATGTGATTGGCTCAGGTGATTGTGATGATGTGATTGGCTCGTGATGATTGTGATGATGTGATTGGCTTGTGGTAATCGTGATGATGTGATTGGCTCAGGTGTGGTGACAGAGAGTTGGGTTCTCGCAGAAAAGGGATGGATCAGGAGTTGGAAAAAACGGCGGATAAAAAACGGCGAGCTGTGACCGAAGCCGGGGACTCGCAAGAAGGAAAAAATGCGCAATAAATGTGCACAGAAACAGGGCAAAATATAAACACATTTTTAAAGGCACTTTGTGTGTGTGTGAGTGTGTGTGTGCGGGTACAGTAGCATGTAAGAGGTTTAGCGGTGGGTGGGCGGGCGGGTCGCGGGGTCAGCTGCTCAGTGACTGGCACAGCGCGGGTCCACCACATGACTCCCGCACTGACCGGCACCGCGCACACACACACGTCACATCAGTCACGCCGCGCGAGTGTCGTCTGATCAAATTAATTACTACTCACTTCATCGGGACGGTTTTGTCGCAACGCGGCACTGATGTAGCAAACTAGCCACCTAGCATTAAACGACAGCTTTAGCGTAAACACTGCTTGAGTGTCTGATTGGCTTTGCTGAGGGGGATTAGCGCCCGGAGACCCTGAGAAAGTCAAGCCGCTAAGCCGGCCACACCGCGCCGCCGCGACTTCAAGTCAAACTGCTGAACTCCGCCTCCCACTGTCCTCTACGCCGCAAAGGATTGTGGGAAGCCAATCAGGCGCCAGCGGGAACTACAGAGATCGTGGTCACCTTGATTGCCATCGGAGTGCGACACGTAATTAACGAGTCACAATTAATAAGCGGCGAGCAAATTGGAGCCACGAAAAACGTCATGCGGGGAAAATAAAAGTCCCACGACAGAATAAAAGTCCCGCTGAGGGACGCCACGTGTTCTAGATGATTTGTTGGCGTTTGCATTCGTCCGACCGTCACTTACGTTCTTATTTAAAGATAAAGAGGAGAGATGACATCACGGCTAATAGCGGTGGCGGCTGCGTTTCCTGTTTGCCTCATGCGCCGGCGGACAAGGCCGTCATTCATGGACACGGGAAGTTCTGGCCACATTCTCCAGCACATGACGCCATCCCAGCATGTCTCACCCGGATCTCACCGCTTTCATTTCTGGGTCACAGGAAGCAGGAGCAGACCACGCCCCCTGCCGATCACAGAGCGGGAAGCACTCGAATTCCGGAGCCACAGAGGAAACCTAGGAGGAGAACAGGGAGACTTTCCGACCTCTCCCGGCTGCAGGTGGGATGTTTTTCCCGCGGTCTGCAGACGTGACGAGCATCCGCCCCTGACCGCCGCGGCCGCGCCCAGACGCCACAACATCCAGCCCTTTGAATCCCAGCGCGCCAAACATACTTCCAAACATTCCCGGGGCAGTAACACCATATAATCAGGGCGGGGCCGGGGCGACCGCGGCAGAAGGAACGGATTTCACTTATCATGGCTTTAATCTAAGTGGGAATATGGCGAGTTTTCCCGCCGCGCCACGGAAGGAATTGCGGATGAAATTGTGTTTTTCCGACCCAGCGCGTTTTCATCTCCTTTTCCTACTTCCTGCGTTTTCCTACTTCATCTCCTCGTTATGCGCTGCTCGTGTTTCGTTCCTCGCTTCCAATTTCCCACTGTCCTAAGGTTTCAAGCGCCCGCTGTGACAGCAGAGACTGCGCCCCCTGGTGGACACACACACACGCTAAATCTCCTAGTAAATCTCGAGGAATTCCCAGAGCGAGTCCCTGATGAGGATGAACGTTTGGGAAAGTTTTCCCGCGGGCCGTCAGGCTGTGGTTGCCAGGCGAGGACAAACAGAGCCGGTGCGCTCCACTGCTCCTGGTGACTGAGCGGGTAAATCAGTGCCAGAGCCGCACGCTGACACATCACGGCCACATCAGTCCTTAATATCCAATAACGGAGGCTATCAATCGTCCGGCTGAATCTCACGATCCCACCCAGCGCAAAGCGTGCCAACGATTCGCAGATTTATCGCCGTGTTGAGCAAGCGGCGGGTCCGAAGCGCGCAGCAAACCGGTTCACGGCTTCGTAACGTTCACCGGGCCCCGAGGGAGCCACTCCCGCCCCGGCCCTTCAGTCGCCCCATGACAACATCCGTCCCGAGAGCGCACGTGTCACCAGGTCGAGTGGGTCACCCAGTGGGACCAGAAGGTGCATGACGTCACTGTGTTTTCATCACACTCGCGGGCACGCGCACCTCCACCAGACAGGAATTCCTGCGGTCCCGAAATCACCTCGGCGGGAGCACGCGCACCGTTTCTGCTGAATGAGGAAATATTATCTGCGACTTAAACAGTTGTCTCGCGCGTCTTTATTGACTCCAGCTGTTGCGAGCTGCGGGTTTCTGCGGAATGTAAACACCACCGGCCTCGAGCGTTTCACACCGCTGGCTTCTCCAAGTGTCCCCGAGTGTTAGTCTCTAGTTAGTGACGCTCCTACAGGTGACCGCTGCTAAACTAGTAGTGGGACTTACTTACCCGAAGTAAGCTGCGCCGGGTCCCGGAGAGCTGAGGAGATGCACTAGAGCGGTGAACGAGAACCATCCCAGGAGAAGCTGTCCATCCAGCATTTTGCAGCGACTCTGGAGCAGCTCATTTCGGTTCGTCCTGAGTGTGTGTGTGTGAAGCCAGTGAGCGAGGAGCGCCCTACTTATACACCCGGGCTAGTGCGCCCCTCCCAGTGAGAGAGAGTGAGAGAGAGAGAGAGAGAGAGAGAGAGAGAGAGAGAGAGAGAGAGAGAGAGAGAGAGAGAGAGAGAGAGAGAGAGAGAGAGAGAGAGAGAGAGAGAGAGAGAGAGAGAGAGAGAGAGAGAGAGAGAGAGAGAGAGAGAGAGAGAGAGAGAGAGAGAGAGAGAGAATGGGAGACAGAGAGAGAGAGAGAAAGTGAGTGAGAGAGAGAGAGAGAGAGAGAGAATGGGAGACAGAGAGAGAGAAAGAAAGTGAGAGAGAGAGACTGTTTTTTTTTACTTTTTCAACGATACATTTTATTACAATAGATAATAATCAGTATTCTTCATACAATTGAACATCCTATGAAGTTAAAAACTAAAATATAATTCACCGTCCCCTACTGAACCTAAAGTTTCATTCATACACCATATACATTCAAACTGCAGCAGATTGTTTACCATTTTGTAAAAAATTATATTCCACAGTGATTCTGGATTTAGAGAGAGAATGGGGGGGGGGTTAAATAAAGTGAGAGAGAGAGAGAGAGAGAGAGAGTGAGAGAGGAAGAGAGAGAGAAAAAGAGGGAGAGCAAAAAAAGAGAAAGGGAGAAGTGAGAGAGGGAGAGAGAGAAACACAGAGAAAGAAAGAGAGAGGGGGAGAGAGAGAGTGAGAGAAATAAAGAGAGAGGGGGATGAAAAAGTGAGTGAGAGAAAGAGAGGGGGGCGATAAAGTGAGAGAGAGGGACAGAGAAAGAGAGAGAGAGAAAGAGAGAAGAGGGATGATAAAGTGAGAAAGAGAGAGGGGGTGATAAAGTAAGAGAGAGGGGGGGGATAAATAGAGAGAGAGAGAGAGAGAGTGAGAGAGAGAGGGAGAGAGAGAATGAGAGAGGAAGGGGGCAGAAGGGGCGAGAGAGAAAGACAGAGAGAGAAGGGGGCGAGAGAAAGAGAAGAGGGGGGATGATAAAGTGAGAGAGTGAGAAAGAGAGTGAGAAACAAAACTACATTCTTTCAATCTCTCTCTTTCCCTCTCCCTCTCTCTGTCTTCTCTTCTCTTTGTAAATCATAGACTGTAATGCAAAACAAGTGTCAAACCGTTTCTTATGCGCAAAAGTTGTAAAGTATATTCATGAGAGAAGCCCTCGATGATTCCCCGGCGTACGGTAGCCGTGAGGTCACTAGTGAGGTCATCACGCCGGCATCACGGCACTAGCGCGACGATTAGCGAGGCTGAGCTGCGGTGTTGGCACGCTTCCAGCGCTCTGGGATACACCTGGAGGGACGGGAGTCTGCTCGGAACAATGCGCCCGGTCCGCAGTAGCAACAACAGGTGGGCTCCCGGGGCCCGGAGCCAAGTTTCTGTTTGCCGAGCAGCCTGTCGGGCGGGATAGTGGAGGATAAGGGTGAAGCGGCGTTACTGCCTGACGTCGGCGTTGTTGATACGGTATTCCACCTCGCCAGCGTAGCTGTGCAAGACCGTGCAGGACTGATTCCCTCACGGGACCTTTGGCACGGATTTCTAGGTGAACCCTCGGAAGAAGAAGGTGTTGCTCGGTTGTTCAGAAGGTGCTTGGCGAGACTCTTGAGAAAGACACTCTGAGATCACCGAGTGACGAGAGACCTGGTCCTTCAGTCAGTGCCTAGGTACGCTAAAGAGTCCCGCCAACTGAGCTGAGGGGTCGCCTACTTGACAAGTCCACATCAGACGCTCCGTCCTCTGGTCAACGCCAGACGAAAAACCAGAGATGGCAAGTTGCAGGGAGCTGTAGCCAATCCCGACTACTCTGGGTATGAAGGCGGGATCCGTGGCCAGTCAATCACAAAGTGGGACGCACACACTGTCACACTCTCACTCTCCTGTCTTAAATTCTCTTGCAGGTTTTGGGGCTGTCTGAGGAATCGGAGACCGGGAGGAAACCCACGTCAGCACATGGTGAACGTGCTCCACACAGAAAAATCCCAACCCTGAGTCTCAAACCGTCACACACTACACCATCAAAAAGCAAAGTCGACTGGGTTTTGAGTATAAACGTGTAGCCTAATTTTTGAAAAAGATAGTATGTTTTGATAGGTTTTTATTTTTTTTTTTGTGGTTTGTTTTGTTTAACTTCTCAGAAAAGCCACATTCTCACCAGCCAATCAGAGTCGGGGAAAACTAGTGGCACAAACAAACGAAAAAACCGTTTCGAACGACAACACGAGGGAGCGTCACTCATCGTTCCGAGGAGCGTGGAGCTCCTGTCAGCGCAAATATTTGACGTGGAGCGGCTCGCGAGCGAGGTTTACACAGCTCCGACACACTGTGTAAGATTGACGGCACATTTGCGGTGAAGCTTTGTCAGCTATTGTTGTTCCACGGTGAGGCGAGCGTCACTCCTCGTGTCCACGGCTGTCGGACGTGTCCGGGCTTGAGCACCAGAGGGACGGACCTTCAGAAACGCATCGGGCTCGGCCACACTGGAATAAAGTGAAGATAGGACGATCCAATCAAGAGGCTAAGATCGATGAGTGATGGTTTCTGGAGGCTGATTGGCCCTGCAGTGACTCCGCCCCCTGCACCAAACGAGTCCGTCTCTTATTTCCTGAGATCAGGCCTAGAGAATGAGAACCTCAGTGATCCACACGCCTCAGCTTGAGCTGCCCACTGCTCCTGGTGTGTGTTTCACTTCACTGAAGAATGAGGAAAAGCGCAGGTTTTCTTCCTAATGCTTGTGGAATTATTCAGCTAATGTGTCGGCGTGCTGCTGCACGTTCTCCTCCTCCTCCTCCTCCTCCTCCTCCTCCTCCTCGGGCTTTTCTGCACTTTCCTTCAATTTCACTATTTCTGTCTTTCTTTCTTCTGCAACAAATGAAGCCAAAGGAGGTACAAACGTGCTTGATAATGAGGGGAAATTTAGTGCGAAATGGCTCGCTGTGAAATATATAGAGGTGTAAAGAGTGTCTGGAAACCATAATTTAGCTTTTTTTATACCTTACTTTAAAAATGACCACTACAGTTACAAGTCATTAGTTCCAAGAAGAGTAAAAGCCGTAAAGTATCCCATTTCCCAAGAACTTAAGTGTCTTACTCAATAAGCATCATGAAAAACAAGAAACTCTTTATTTATGAGGTTTTGTTTCCTAATATAGAAATGAAATTTACCACCTCAATGTTTCACAATGGCAGAACAAGATAGATCAAAAAAAGAACAAAAAGTCACTACAAAAAAAGATACAGATCACTAATGTAGTCAAGTAGAAACAAGTACAAAGTAGCCAAAAATACTCAAGTAAAGTAACAAAGTCCCTTTACTAGTACTTTGCACCACTAGAAACATTGCAATAACTTTGTGTTAAATCACAAGTACTGGTCACAGATTTTGATGAGTGAGGACGGAGTGTGAGCACGTTTGCTCTTATTTCCGTTTGTGTCGGTTTGTATCACGGTGGTTTAAATCGTGACACTTTTACGCACAAACTGCAACTTTGTGGAACTCAATTCATCATGTCGGACGGACACTTTCATGTTGCAGATCAGAAACGTCTCTTCTGTATGTGTGTCCCGCTCGGTGATTGGCCGCCAGTGAAAGGGGCGTGTCCCGCTCGGTGATTGGCCGCCGGAGTGAAGGGGCGTGTCCCGCCGGAGTCGCTGCGGTTTACAGACGCTTCAAATGTAGTGAGTTATCTGTCAAATATATATATTGTTAATATAATTATGTGTTTATAAAATAAAATAAAAATGCCGCACGTGCGCATGCAGGCGGAGATTTGTCTCGTCAAATAGTTCGTCTGAACAAGACTTACAACTGTCTGTATTTCGACATTAGTTAAAATGATTTGCTAATTATTATTAGTAGTATTGTATTTTTCACCCTTTCTCAGGTAAAACGTGTCTGTGTTTCTATCGCAGAGTCAAGTGGTGCGGTTCAGTGCGAACAACACCGACACCTGCCGGTCAAGAAGAAGAAGAAGAAGAAGAAGAAGAAGAAGAACTTAAATTACTTTTTTAAATGATTTCTAGAAACTTCCCTGCTTCTAATGCACGTTTTCTTTTCAGAAAAAAAATGTTGAACAGGGCAAAGTGAATGTTATAATTTCGGTAATATCTCTGTCTCTCACTCTCTCTCTCTCTCTCTCTCTTTATCTCTCTCTCTCTCTGTGTCTCTCTCTGTCTTTCTCACTTTCCTTATTCTTTTCTTTTTCTATCACATTTCTTTTCTTTCGTGCATGCTCTGTCTCTCTCCATCTATATCAGTCTGTATAGCTGTGTAATACTCTCATTTTTATCTTCTATAGGTACTATTTATATTTCAGCCTATGTACATTTTCTTACATTTTATTCTGTGTGCTTTTTTACTTGTATTACACCAAACAGTGTGTTGAGTTCCTAATTTCATTGTAACCAAGTGATGCAATGACAATAAAGGCATTCTATTCTATTCTATTAATATTTATTCTTAATATATCTATATTTATATTTATATATTTATATATCATAATATATCATATTTATATTGATGTATTAGTATATTTTATACTTAATCTATCTATATTTATTCTTAATTATTTTATTAAAAAACGTCCATCAATCTGTCGGTTTGCTGCCAATTTATTAAATTCAATTCTATTCAATTCAAAAAACTTCATCCCTATGGGGGAAATTGCTTTTTTCGGTTACAGTTGCTCAACCGAACAAAAAGTTACACAAAAGAAAGATATAATAATAATAATAATAATAAAAGAAGCAAAAAAATAGAAATGTACATTTATGTATTAATAACTCGATTTTTCACTGTTTTGGAACATGACTGTGAGTTTTCATGTGCGCTGGTGTCACCGAGGTCAAGCGCGTGAAGGGCAGGAGAGGTCAGCGGGGTCGTGACCTTGTGTGAAGGGTCACCGGGTTCAGACTCACCTGCTCGTTAATGCTCAACCTCGGTGTCGTTCGAACTTCCGGCCACTAGAGGTCAGTGTTGTGCCGAGTCTGGGAATTGTAGTCATGTAGTGCTAGTTGCGTGTTTGTTTGTTTGTTTGTTTTCATAAAATGTATGTAATGTAGAGTTTGATAGTCTAGCGATCATTATCTCTTTCGTTCTCGTGCTCTATATTTTCAATCTATTTTGCTGCGCGTTTATAATGTTAGTGAGAAAATATCCGCGCAAACCGTTGGACTGCGCAACTCGATTTCATTGTTCATAATCTTTTTTTTCTTTATTTCTTTTTTGCCAATTCGCCATCTTGCTTAAGAAAACATCGCGTGATCTGCACGCGCATTTAAAGTTGTTTTGTTTATGCATTTGAATCGAATAAATGCGTTTGTTTTAGTTGCGACTCTTACGACATAAAACTGCATTAGTCCGTTACAATGGAAATAATATTAATCAAAACATTCATAAAAGCGATGCACATATAACGTCAAACGCTGTATTTTTTTTTTCAAATAAAATTTACGTGACTATATTAGCATTAGACTACCAGAAGCATTTTTGCACCTATTTTTAAAATAGTTTTGAATAAAGTAGCCATCGTTTGTAGCGTCACAAACTGTATTTAATAGAAATTTGTAAATTTAGTATGTGTATTTTTTCAATTAATAGTAAAAACGGTATTTTACTGCAATTAATTAATATGTTTCATAAATAGTTAAGGAACTATCTAATGTATACGCGTGTTACTTTGTTTTTGTTTTGTTTTAAGATTAGTTTTTTTATAAATGTTTTTTCGCGCCAGATGGAGACAAATCCATCACGGTCACCATGATCAGATCACGATTTCGTGACTAAATGGTGATTTAGTGAAGAACTCGTTTAGTTCTGCGTCTCAGACCGTTATTCCGCGTCACTGTGCAGTAAATAGGCGGAACAATCACCGATTAGATCTGCAGGTAGTCATTATTATTATTACACATAGAAAACTGTATAATGACGTACGGTGTAATTAAAAGAATATATATATCAAGTATACTGTAAACCCGAACAGTACTAATGACTTAAATAAAATGAGTACACCATAATTAAAACCGGTAAAAACGTTTACTGAACTTAAAAGTATTGCGTTTTGTGAACTAATTACCCAATTTTATTTTTGCCCCACTCATCATTTTTGAGTATACAATGCTACGAAAGTAATATTTTTAAGTATACCGCGTCGTGTTCGATGACGTCATTACGCATGCAATCGCACT
>MU204277.1:72122-83243 GCA_017309775.1 Paedocypris sp. Pulau Singkep
ACGCTTTCAAGCCGCGTACAGGTTGAAACAGCATAAGCCGCGCTCGTTATTCTCCTTCGTTATTCTGTTCTTTCTTACCTCCCTTTCTCCTTTCCGCACATCCATTTCCTTCTCTTCCTATTCTTCTTTTCCCCTTCGTTATTCTGTTCTTTCCCACATACATCCCTTCTTTCCGTCCATCTGTCCATCCATCCTTTATTCCCTCCTTTGTTATTCTATTTTTCTTACCCCCCCTCTTTTCTGTACATCCATCCTTCCATGTTTCTTTTCTTCTCTTCTTACTTCCATCTTTTCTATCTTTCCTTTAATCATTCCTTCCTTTCTTCCGCCTCCGTTATTCTATTCTTTCCTACGTCCCTCCCTCCTTCCCTATGGAAAGCTATCCATCCATAGATCCTTCCTTCCTTTCTTCCTAGTTACTGTCCCTCCTTTATTCTATTGTCCTTTCTCACCTCCTCCCCTTTCTTCTATCCTATTTTTTTTCCTTCCATCCCTTCTTCTATTTTCTCTAACTTCTCTCTCTTCCACCCTTCCTTTCTTTCTTACATTCCTCCTCCTTTCTTTTTCTTTCTTACTTTTTCCCCTAATTCTTCTATTCCTTCATCAATCCTTCTTTTCTTACATTTCTTTTTTTCTCAGATCCATCCTTTCTTTCTTTCTTCCCTCCTTTGTGCTTCTATTCTTTCTCACTCTTCCTTCCTTCCTGTCTTTCATTTGGCAGAATGTCTCTCATGCAGTTGTTCGTGTCCTGGTGTCGCTTTAGGAAGTGAAACACAGAAATACGCAGCGATTCAGCATCACGGGGATATTTACTCCCTTTGATTGTACATTTGTTGAAACCATTACAAAAACAATGTTCATTTTTGGCACAACTATTTTATTTCCCTCCCTTCGTCGCTCTACTTTCTGCTCTCTGGGATCTGAACTCGACCTCTGGACAGTGTCACGCGCGGATCAGGACCCTGTTTACGGCGAGATGGCGTGTAGTTCGGCTTCTTCCTTTACAGACGTCGCTGTTTGCACACAGGCTGATTAGCGAGATTAGCGCGCGCTACTCTAATCCGCCTCTCAATGGCGTCCGCTGGAGCGCGGTGGGCTGTGTCCGCTCAGACAGAGGTGCTGAGGCGCGCGTGTACACTGGGTTTTGTTGGTCTGTGTCGAGGGAATCCCCGCATTTCTCACGCGCTGACGTCCCTCCGCTACACACTCCGCGCGCGTGTTTGTCTAGGTGGGCGTCGTGAATGTGGCGTTTTGCTCTTTAATCAGCTGGGATTCTTCTGGAAGACGCGGCACAACACGCAATGTTTACGAAGCTCTTCGTGTTTCTCCAGCCTCGCCACGTCAGGCCCAGAGAGACAGCGCTAGCACGTACCCCTGCGTCCTATAGCGTGTGTGTGTGTGTGTGTGTGTGTGTGTGTGTGTGGCTCTGTGGTGGTTTGGTCCACAATCCAGAGTGTGTATACGTGTAACAAAACCCTAACCTCTAACCCTAACTCCTAAACCTAACCCTATCACAGAACCAATAACCCCAGTTTCTAACCCTAGTCCCTAACCCCTAAACCTAACCCCTAAACCTAACCCCTAAACCTAACCCCTAAACCTAACCCCTAAACCTAACCCCTAAACCTAACCCCTAAACCTAACCCCTAAACCTAACCCCTAAGCCTAACCCCTAAACCTAACCCCTAAGCCTAACCCCTAAGCCTAACTCCTAAACCTAACCCCTAAACCTAACCCCTAAGCCTAACTCCTAAACCTAACCCCTAAACCTAACTCCTAAACCTAACTTCTAAACCTAACCCCTAAACCTAACTTCTAAACCTAACCCCTAAACCTAACTTCTAAACCTAACCCTAACCCTATCACCAAACCAATAACCCTAGTCCCTAACCTCTTACCTTAGTCCCTAACTCTAAACCTAACTTTAACTCCTAAACCCAACCCCTACACCTAACCCTATCACTGAACCAATAACCCTAGTCACTAACCCCTAACCCTAAACTCTAACCCACATTCCCTAGCCCTAAACCCTAATTCGTCACCAAAAGGTTGCAGGTTCTAATCCCGGTCCGCTAGGTTCTAAGACCTCGAACGACACACAAACCACTCAGCGTATCGGCCAAAGCAATAAATATGAATTAAGAGGATTAGCGGTGGCATGACGGCCTGGGGGGCGGAGCTGGGGACCGCACAGGAAACGGCTGCGAGGCGGGAGGCCGTGTCAGCAGAGCTCATTGCCTTTAATAAACTCACGGGCGGTTGTTAGGTTGATGGAGAGGCTGGAGCGCGGCCCGGCGACGGGAGACTCCTCGGGTCATTGTGGTGTAAATAGCGTCCCCTGCTGCTCCCCTCCTCCAGCCCCCTCTGAGGGGCAGATCGCTCGGGACGAGGGTGATGGGAGTTTGAGCGGGGTCAGGCGCCGGGGTCCTTCAGTAGATCAATTTGATTGGATTAAAGCTTGTGAAGCTCTCAATAATGCGCGGGTCACGGCGGCGGTTTGTCCGGGGGCTCGGGAGCTTAGAGGAAGAGAAGCTCTCGCTCTGTGATCTGCACTGTCACTTCTCCAAAGCGCTGTCCACTTCCTGTGCGGCGTGAAGAGGGCGAGATCCTCTGTGAACCGTACAGCCGCCGGGAAAACGACGGCAACCTCACACGGGGAATCGCAGTTTGCGACATCAAATGATTCCTGCACTGTTTCCGACATTGTGTGTTGATGCTTGTCCACACAGCGCCGTTCTGTTTATCACCAGCATTCTCGATTTGCCACAAATCGCAGTTTTCGTAGGGTCGCCTTTTGTGTACTTGTTCATCTCAGTGTAGTGACCTCGACTCTCCACTAGTCTTGTCTCTTTTATGATATTTATGCCATTGAACTAATTCCCTTATATTTCACGAGGTGTGTGACGTTATGTACTTGATTAGCCTGCGCATGCGACCGGCCTCGGCAGCACACCGTCATCCGTCTCCTCCGCACTTTTGCCTCGGGCCTCGTCTGCGTCAGTGCTCATTCATTTACGTTAACCACAGTGTCAAAACACGGGCCGCTGGAATCCGCCGGCGATGAAAGGAGAGTGGCGCAGGTGTTCTGCACCTGAACACGCCTCCAGCAGGTACGGCCGCACGCCTGCTGTAACCCGACACCCAAATTAACTCGCTGGCTCCTCCACAGACTCTCGCGCTCCTCGACCGCTTCACCGGCGGCTCCCGGGCATCCTGCGAGGAAAGGAATCTCATGACTCCGGAGCTAACAGCCTCATCTTTGCATGAGGTCGGGCTACCCGGGTTACGACCTTTGCCCTCCAGAGCAGAAAGTGTTGCCATTTAGGATGTTCGGAGAGTGCGGGGCCTTTCAGGGAATACGTGTTTAACTGTGCCGGGGGAGGTCCGCTCCCCAGTATATCATTAACTCTGCCCGGGGAAGAAAGAGCGGGGCGTGGCCAGCGCGGCTGATGGTGGGACCTTAGCTCCGCCTCCTGCTGTGCCCGGCTCTCGGCACAATATCTCGGCGGCCATAAGATTAAGGCAGAGAGAAAGCTCCTTTCACACTTCACACGCCCTTTAGATTGTTTTATTAAAGCATTTCAATGGGGATTTCCCCGTCTGCCGACAAGTGGGGTCCGGCCAATGCATAGTTCTCTGTTGCTATGACTTAACTCGGTCCCCACTAATCACTGGCAAGGGCAAATTTCATATAAAATATCAGGGGTCTTTTGTGGCGGTAACGCGCCATGACAGTGGCAGCACAATGGCCGATTCAGGGTCCCAGCGGGTCGTAGTGACCACTCGCCGTGTGAAGGTCCCGCAAAGTTAGCCAGAAGGTGGACGGCAGGAGCCCACTGTTGCCCGGGACCCCCGGTCCAATCACCTGCCCTCCTTTCTCAGGTGAAGACGTCTTTGGAAGCGCGTGACCCCTCACAGACCCTCGGCATTCCACACACTCCATTTTCCCCTCGTTTCCCTGACAAAGTGCCCGATGATGACTTTGACCCGCGTGGCGGCAGCGGCTTCCTGATCATAAAACTCGGTAAAGTCTGTGGGGCTTTAATGGACGTCGACCCGAGAGACCCGAGTGGCTGAGGAGTGAAGGATCAATCAACCGATCTGATAAGTCACTGTCAGTCGTTGACAATCAATGTGTTTTTCAGGTATTGGTGCGGTTTGTATTTTCCTCCTGGCTTTAGTTCTTTGTGTCATTGATTCGGATAGAAGACGAACAAAGCGCTTCACCGTCTTGATTACATGAATCGTGTTCCTTGGTTTTTCGTCTTTTCTAGACAAAACTCGTTTCAGGTGAATCTGCAGAGTCTCCTTATTAATATGCATATAAAACACCACGGATTTACTGATTTTATGTGCCAATCAAAGATTTACATATTTGAGTGGAAACTGATCGTTATCACAGCTTTATTGATACATCACCTGATCAGATCAATGTAGGGCGTGTCTGATGTCTGAGAGGTGGGTGTGTCTGGCTTGCCTTGGTGCATGGATGCTATCATGCTAATTATGCTAGCTGAAATCCTTCCCTACAGCAGAGATTCTAGAACTTTCTCTAGGGTCGGTGGAGTTAGGGTTTTAGGTTTCGGGGTTAGGAGATAAAAATGGGTGTGTAAAAAATTTATATAATAATTAAAAAAAATTAAATAGGAAAATAATAAAATAATTAAAAAAAAATGTAATAAATAAAAATATAATAATATGATAAAATGTCACCATAAATCATTAATAGGAGGAGGATAAAAAGCTACCACCCGTTTATACAGCCACAGGAGGAGTGGATTAAAATGAATTAAAATAGACTAATTATCAATAAAAGGAGGAATGGTGTGGAGTCAGACTGGCCTGGTCCAGTGGAAGGTACAGCTCCAGATCCTTTTGATCATGCTTTTGATCAGGCCACACATTCTCACAAGCACACTAAAATTGAAGTGCTTATTTAGGGGCATAAAATCATATTTTCAGATATATAGAAAAAAAAGAGGGGGGGGGGTTAGGGTTTAGGGTTTAGAGTTAGGATTAGGGTTAGGGGTTAGAGGTTAGGGTTATGGTTTAAAGTTAGGGTTTAGGGGTTAGAGGTTAGGGGTTAGGGTTAACTGTAAAAAAGCTATGTTGTGGCTGATATCTCCCGCTACTGCTGAGGCGGTGCGTGTCGGCGCTTGCAGAAGTGATACCTGCCTAATGGAGTCTCTGATTACAGGGATGTCTGCAGAGCGTCTCCCTGACTCACGGCGCTCCCGCAGGAAACGGTGTTTAACGCCGCCTTGTTTTCTTCTGATCTCCACAGCGACCAGGGAATCGGCGTTCGTCCATGCCATCGCATCGGCCGGGGTGGCGTTCGCCGTGACTCGCGCCTGCGCCGATGGGTCGGCCACCATCTGCGGCTGTGACGTGCGGCGGAAGGGACCGCCGGGCGAGGGCTGGAAGTGGGGAGGCTGCAGCGAGGACGTGGAGTTCGGCAGCATGGTCTCGCGGGAGTTTGCTGACGCGCGGGAAAACCGTCCAGACGCCCGCTCCGCCATGAACCGCCACAACAACGAAGCGGGACGTGTGGTGAGCAGACGGCACGCTGCGGTGGTTTCCGGAAGGCGTGTCTAACACTGTGTCGCTTTCGTCCCAGTCCATCACCGGCCAGATGTCGCTGAAGTGCAAGTGCCACGGCCTCTCGGGAAGCTGCGAGGTGAAGACCTGCTGGTTCTCGCAGCCCGACTTCCGCGCCATCGGCGACTACATGAAGGACAAATACGACAGCGCCTCGGAAATGATGGTGGAGAAGCATCGCGAGTCCCGAGGCTGGGTGGAGACCCTGCGGCCCCTCTACACCATCTTCAAGCCGCCCACCGACACCGACCTGGTCTACTACGAGAGCTCGCCCAACTTCTGCGAGCCCAACCCCGAGACCGGCTCCTTCGGGACGCGCGACCGCATCTGCAACCTGACGTCCCACGGCATCGACGGCTGCGACCTGCTGTGCTGCGGCCGAGGACACAACACTCGGACCGAGAAGCGCAAGGAGAAGTGCCACTGCATCTTCCACTGGTGCTGCTACGTCAGCTGTCAAGAGTGCACGCGGGCATACGACGTCCACACCTGCAAGTGAAGGGCCGGCACTCCAGACGCTTGTGCTCCCGCCAGCCTGAGGACGGAGGCTTTCTCGCTCAGAGCTGCGGCTGGTCTGAAGCAGCTGGTGATGCGGTGGAGCCCTGAGCGGACTCCCTGTCACAACGTTTGTCGGCTTGGAAACTCGGCTTCGATGCCTCAAGGCCAACGGCGACTTCTTTAGTACTAACACCATACAAGAAGCTACTAGAACATGTAGTTGCAGGAGAACTTGAGGACCGAGGAGCGGTTCTTTGCGTCCGGACCCGCTGCGGTTCAGATCACGTGACCCTTCCCACACATCGACGATGCGCCAGTTGAGCAAAAACTGTGCATTCGCTCTTACTACTGTAAATGTGCGTGAGATTTCCATCGGAACCGAATTGAGCTTCCGCGACGAGGATCGTGGCCTGGTCCTTGTTCCGCTTTCTGCTCACGTCTCCTGCGAATCCCAGAACTAGCGTGCTGAGCGTCTCGCTAGCCTCCCTGCACCTGCTGCCAACTAATAACCGTGATGTGGTGATATTTATGCGTGAGTGAGGGTCTTCTTTCTGTGAAAGACGTTTCAAGCAGTTAACCACTAAAATGTGAAGCTTTCTCCTAATGCTAGTGTGTTTCTTAGCAAGGTGGCGCTCTTACAGGTCTTGAGCAATAGTTGTCAAATCCGTATCGCGTGAAACAAGACGCACGAGAGTTATTAGACAGAAATCCCGTGTTATTTGAACAAATCAAAGCAGCGCAGAACAAAAGACGGTGGCCAGGTACGGCGAGGTGAAGGTCTGAGATCTTTCCTCAAAGAGACCCGCTCAAGTCGGCTCTTGCCCTTCTCTCGCGCGCCTAATCCCTCATCAATCAGGGGTTATTTCAAAGCCAGTGGCCCGTTCACACTCCCGGACGCTTTGTTGGCGTAACACGCCGCTGAACTTCAGGCCGCCGATCCAAAGCTCTCTGGAGGGTCTCGTGTTGGTGGGTTCCGAGCGTTTTGTACGATTATTTATTGGACTGTAATGTGAATATTAGGAAGAGTCTCTATGTGCTGATCGTGGTGAGGAAAGCGTCGACTGCTGTTAGCCTGCTAGCTGTTATAACTCAATAAAAGAGCTACACGCACACGTCCGTCTGTCTGGGTCTGATTTCACACTCGCCGTCTGAAGGTTCCAGCGAGGACGACTGGAGGTCATGCGAGTTGTAAAGGTCACGTCCGTAACTTTGAGATCAGTAATGCACGTACATTGCAGCTTGATTGGTCTGTGGTTTTTTTGTCCGATCCAAATGAATCAGGTCACTTTGACTTGCGTTTAGAGATGAGTTCAGATGAATCGTGTGTGTGTGTGTGTGTGTGTGTGTGTGTGTGTGTGTGTGTGGAGAACACAGCGAGACACTCCAGAAACCAACTACAGAATTTGTCTTTCACAAGACGCGTTCATGCGCTTTATCATCACAATATTAGTATAAATCACAAGAAACGTTTGCGACCAAGGATGAGACCAGACTGAGAGGATTCGCTGAGGAGCTTCTGGGTCAGAAAAAGAGGTTCACACCTCTGAGGGTGAGAGAGAATGAGGGTGATGAGGATGAAAATGAGGCTGATGATGATGAGAATAAGGGTGATGATGAGAATGCAGGGTATCTGCAGGTTTCTACGAGTTAGATTTAAGACTTTTTAAGACATTTTTAAGGATCCGCGGATACCCTGAGAATGATGATGTTGATGATGATGAGAATGAGGGTGATGATGAGGATGAGAGTGATGAAGATGGGGGTGATGATGATGAGAGAGTGGTGATGATGAATATGAGAGTGATGATGATGAGGGTGTTGGGGGTGATAATGATGATGATGAAAATGAGAGTGATGATGATGATTATGAGGGTGATGATGATTATGAGGGTGATGAGGATGCGGGTGATGATGAGGGTGATGATGAGGATGAGAGTGATGATGATGAGGGTGTTGGGGGTGATGATGATGATGATGAATAATAATAATAATAATAATAATATTAATAATAATAATAATAATTGAACCTTTATTAGTCCCTCAGTGGGGAAATTTTTTCTCTGCATTTAACCCATCCGATCAGACACGAACTCGGAGCAGTGGGCAGCCACACAGTGGGGCGCCCGGGGGGCATGTGGGGTTCAGTGTCTTGCCCAAGGACACTTAGTCGTAGAACTAGTCGTAGGGGGGATTCGAACCGAAGATGAGGATGATGAGGACACATTGGTGTAATATAACCAACCACCTGTTTCTTTCTCTCTCTCACGCGGTGGTGTCTCCTACACGTTGGTTCTTCAGCTGAACTGCTGGAGACACGTCGGCGCTTGGAGCGGATCAGAGGAGGAAGATTAACCCTCGCTCGCCTCATTACGCATCCGCACCGGGCACAATGGCATCTTTCTTCCTCCGCGCCGCCGTGAGAGAGAGAGAGAGAAGAATCCCTCGTTTCTAATGAGATTGTTCTGAGCCGCGGCTTAGGTCTCTCTGAGCAGATTATAGGCCCCGCCCCTCCTCAGCCGGACCTCAGAGAGAACCCCCCCAGGGGGCGTCGGCCTCACCTCACCAGCCTGTCACCAGGGTGAGAGCGGCCCGCGGGGGGCGAGAACTTTGACGCCGACCAATAACCCTATAAACCAGAGACAAAGGCCTTGATTGCGGCGGCGGCGGCGGCGGCTAGTCGCACCTCGACTCGAACTGTTCACACGCCGCGTTTGAAGTTTCCGGAAGGACGTGCTGCGAGTGAAGAGGAGCGGAAAGAGCGAAGGAGACATACGCCGTTTTATCATGTTACGATTTTAAGGACGATTTGACAGTGATTACGTCAATATTAGCGTCCGTTTCCTTTCTGTCGCTCACTTCTGCATTATAAGACGCACTTAACACTCGGTTAGTCGTTTTAGCCTCACAGTCTGAAAAACGTCACAGACTGACCAATCACAGACGATCATTTCATATTCAGACAAATCGAGTCGATAATAGATAAAGTGTTTGATCAATTACAAATGTTACATTTCGGTTGTTAAAATTTTAATATCACATTTTATGTGAAGCTTTATTTTCATCCGTTAAATTTGTACAATGTGGATGTAATTTAAGACAATTAGGTAACTACTGTAAAACACTGTTTTCCCATGATTGATCAGCCTAACTAAATGATGTGTGATACGAATTAAATTAACTTTAGATCATTAATACAAAGCTTCAAAATAAATGCACAATTTCAGATATCAATAAAGGATTTTTTATGCTTATAAATACTTACCAAAAAAAAACGTCTTTTTAAGGCGGTTTCCTACACTATTATTTGTCGAGTCGAATCTGTAATGGTTAGTGCAAACAAGTGAACACACTCTGCGTCTGTGTGTGTATGTGTGTGTCTGTGTGCAAACGGCTCAACATCTGTGAAATATGTATCAGCGAAAATGTACTCAGCTTTTCTATTTCTGGGTCACAGGGATGGAGCCAATCCCAGCAGCTCCGGCCTGACCACGCCCACTCGACTGAACCAATCACATTCAGAGTGGACAGTTCCTGATGAAGGCTAACAGGCTAACAGCGGGTGCTTGACTCCGCCCCGAGGAGGACAGGTGTGACCCGCCACAGGTGTTGGCACGAGGACAAGATGCCACGCCCACTCACGAGCCAATCACGCCGCGTTGACGTCTCGGGCTGTTTGCGCTGCACAAACAGCGTGAGTCACGAGCGCGACTCTGGTGAAACTCTGCGGATTAGAGATAATTAGAGAAATTATGCACATCAAGGGGCGAAGCTTCTCTGTGAGGATTTGATATGTCAAAATAAATATCGGTGTGATGTGAAAGGCAGAGCGGGGACACGCCCGGACCACCTCGGAGCGTCGGGATCTCCCGGCTCCTTTAAGTGGCTCGACTCCCTTTAACCCCACGAGGGGAATTTGGACGAGATCCATCCCCAGCCAGCGAAACAACGTCTAGTTACGAAAATTCCATCGAAATCGGTTTCCCCTTTTTGGGTCACAAGGAGATGGAGACAAAATGCTGGGACACGCCCCCTACATTGATAGCCAATCATTCCCAGAGCAACACACACACACACACACACACACACACATTTAGCCATTTCCAAATTCCCAGGCCGCTCTTGGTTTGATTGCCAGGAAAAGCAAGGGATGTTGGGAAAACTCTTCAGATTGAAGCTTCTGTTGAGGAGATACACCGGCCCGACTCATTATATTCACACGGTTTCCTACCATGTCTCGTTAAAGAGGATTTTTACTCGGGGGCTCCACAAGGCTCAGTACTGGGACCCGCTGCTTTCTTTGCTTTCACACGAGGTTAGTCTGTGAAATGAGCAGAGGTGTCAAGTAACGAAGTAGTACTACTTCGTTACCTAACGAAAGTAGAAATTTGGCTTACTTTTACTTTTCTAGAGTATTAATTTTTCCGCTTACTTTCTACTTCTACTTCTTATTTTTTGAAGCAAATATCGGTACTTTCTATCCGTTACTTTTTCAAAACCAGCCGCGTTACTGGATAGTTTTATTTCCGTGTTGAATCGATGTAAAAAAAAAAACATCCGGACAAATCACGCGGGTAAATGATTGTGGTTGGATGAGACGTATAAACACGTATCATTCCGACGCCCTATTGATTTTCGTAAGGTCCGTCACACCTTTGTCGGCGAAAGAATGACGGAGAGGAGAAGCGGCTTTATGGATTCGATTAGTGTCAATACGGTTAGAGCAAAAACGGCGCCGCGCGCACGCACACACACACACACACACACACACACACACACCCCAACACCGTTAGAACAGACGCGAAAATGCGGGTAAAACGGCAAACGAGTGTTCGACATGTGTGAGACGCAGTGACCGTGTGTATTTGTAAGGCGGTTTTCACAGTTTAAACTGTCTCAAAGCGCACAAAAGCTCACGTGAACACTGATAAACATTTTAGTTAGTGTTTTTGTGAGACTTTAAGATATATTATTTATCTTATACTAGATATAACGGAGATAATGTAATGTGGAAGCTAGATTTTCAAA
>MU204277.1:90483-101963 GCA_017309775.1 Paedocypris sp. Pulau Singkep
GAGAGAGAGAGAGAGAGAGAGAGAGAGACACAGAGAGAGAGAGAGAGAGAGAGAGAGAGAGAGAGAGAGAGAGAGAGAGAGAGAGAGAGAGAGAGAGAGAGAGAGAGAGAGAGAGAGAGAGAGAGAGAGAGAGAGAGAGAGAGAGAGAGAGAGAGAGAGAGAGAGAGAGAGAGAGAGAGAGAGAGACAGAGAGAGAGAGAGAGACAGAGACAGAGAGAGAGACAGAGAGAGAGAGACAGAGAGCGAGAGAGAGAGAGAGACACAGAGAGATGTTGGCATCGCTGGTGTGTTTCCACTGGTGCACACACACACACACACACACACACACTTGTTTCACTCACAGAGCCGCTAACATTGCCTCCTGCTCGGCCTCGCGCACCGCTGCCATCTCCTGCTGCCGCAATGGAGCCGCCCCGCCCGCCTTGTCCCGCGCGTACCACGTCAGGTCCTTGCCCTTCTGCCACCGCCCCACCGGCGCCATGAGGGAGTTCCCTGCGTGTGCGTGTGTGTGTGAGGGAACAGACGATATCCAGATCAAAAAGAAGCGACGTTACACTCCTTGTTGCGTTACGTAAATAGCATCAGACAACCATACTTGAGTAAAAGTGCGGATACGTGCAAGTATAAAGTCACCACTATAAAAAAAAGAAAAGGCTTGAGTCAAAGTAGCAAAGTATCACACTTTAAAAGAACTTGAGTATTTTGGATAAAAGCGTCTGCCAAATCACAGTAAAGTATTTTATTTTTTTAATTATTATAATATTATATTATATATTTTTTTATTTTTTTATTTTATTAAGTAAAGTATTTTACGCATACTGAATTTAGGCTATTTGTTTTTTGAATAAATTTAACACCTTCCGTGTTTCAAAAATGGTCTCAAATGTGCGAAAAAAATCAAATTAAAATAAATAAATACAATTCCAGGCAAACTGGTGTGATTCTCAGTGACCTCAGTCATTACATGTATTAGTTAATTATAAATAAGTAAAATTATGATCACGTTATAGTTAGTGGGAACGACGGATGGAAAGACGACAGACCGCGATATCAAAAACAAACGTTGCGTTACGTCATCGCTGACGTCGTGACCGGCCCACACCCTACTATGGCGATGCGGGTCAGTGGCCAATCAGCGTCCGCCTCGCCTCATGAATAATCCAGCGGCCGCGCCCTCGCCATAGTAGAGTCCGCGCCACCAGCACCAGCCGCCGCGTCTCCGTCCTCGCGGCCCCGAAAGAGAAACTCCGAGCGGACGACGCGATGCGAGAGGTCGCCAAACAGCGCGGTACGTCTGACGTCACACGGCCGCGACACGCGCCGTCAACGCGACACGCTCCGCTCGGCTAGCTCGTTAGCATTCGTGCTAGTCTCACCTAAATAGTTCTCCCGGTGCTTGTCCACCTTCACGTCGTCCCAGTTGAACTGGTCCTGGCCGCCCCTCACGCCGCCGGAGCGCGACGAGCCGAACATGTTTGCTCGCTTCACCTCGCTTTACCGCGCTTTACCTCAGATCTGCAGCTCATCTGCGGCGCGGCCGGTGCGGATGATGTGCGCGTCTGTGTGGCGCGTCGCCGGCTGATGACGTCAGAAGCGCATCCCGTGAGCGGACGGAGCAAATCGAGCGGAGGAAGCGTCTGTCTGACCGTCTGTCTGTCTGACCGTCTGTCTGTCTGACCGTCCGTCTGCTCATGCGCGCCAGGTTCACCTCCAGACTCTTCTCAGGTGCGTGATGACGACGCGCTGCTTCACGCGCGGATGCGGAGTGACGTCACCGGCGTGATGGAACCGTTCTTTGTTCGGCTTTCTCGCGTTTGACCGATTCTTATCACTCGGTGCGATTTTTAAAAGATGTAAAAAAAAAAAAAAAAAAGGGAAAATAAAGGCGCGGCGCGTCGCTCATCAGGGAGACGCGGTAATTGGTCTCGAGGCGCACGTGACGCCCGCGGGAGTTTAATTGGGTTTGGCCGGGTCACGTGCTTGAAGAGCCGGCCAATCAGCAGCCTCGTGTGAAAGCTGTTGGGTGTGTTGCTATGGTTACGGCTTCTCTTCTTCCGCTTCTGGGTCACGGGGCTGGAGGCGGGACACGCCCCCTGGTCCTAATTCAATGTGGGCGCGTGAATGTGCGTCCTGCTCTGTGATTGGTTGGCCACCGATCCAGGGGGTGTGTCTCGCCTGCAACAACCGGTTCTACCGGACCGCCCACTTTTCCTGCCGCGCCCACAGTCAACCTGTGTGTGTGTGTGTGTGTTTGGAGGAGATAGTGTGTGTCAGCTGATCGGGCGGAGCAGTTATCACTCTCTCTCTCTCTCTCTGTCACACACACACACACACACACACACTCCTCTGCTGTGGTGAGTGACCGGGCGACTCCTGTTTCGCTTTCTGTTTGCTGGTTTGACTGTGTGTGTGTGTGTGTGTCAGCGATGGCTGGACCGCGCCCTGTGGTGATGAGTGGACCGTCCGGCGCGGGGAAGAGTACACTACTGAAGCGCCTGCTGAAAGAGTTTGACGGCGTCTTCGGCTTCAGTGTGTCACGTGAGTGAGTGTGTGTGTGTGTGTGTCAGAGAGAAAGTGTGTGTGTGTGTGTGTGTGTGAGAGAGAGAGAGTGTGTGTGTGTGTGTGTGTGAGAGAGAGAGAGAGAGAGTGTGTGTGTGTGTGTGTGAGAGAGAGAGAGAGAGAGTGTGTGTGTGAGAGAGAGAGTGTGTGTGTGTCAGAAAGAGTGTGTGTGTGTGTGTGTGTGTCAGAAAGAGTGTGTGTGCATGTAAGAGAGTGAGTGTGTGTGAGAGTGTGAGTCTGTGTGTGTGTGGGAGAGAGAAAGTGTATGAGTGTGTGTCTTTGTGTGTGTGTGTAAGACTGGTGGTGTGTGTGACTGGTGTTGTGTGTGTGTGTGTGTGTGTGTGTGTGACTGGTGTTGTGTGTTACAGACACGACCCGGAGCCCGCGCCCCGGTGAGGAGAACGGCCGAGGTGAGTCAGATCCTGAGGTGATGATTGGCCCCGGAGGTGCTAGTGAGTGTGTGTGTGTGTGTGTGTGTCAGATTATCACTACGTCTCCCGGGAGGCGATGGAGAGCAGCATCACTAACGGAGACTTCATCGAGAACGCAGAGTTCTCCGGGAACATGTACGGGACGAGGTGAGCGGGGGCGTGGCCTCCTGTGGTGGGCGTGTCTCTGATGGGCGTGTCTCGCCGCAGTAAAGCCGCGGTCCAGGCCGTGCGGGACAAGAACCTCATCTGCGTCCTGGACATCGACATGCAGGGCGTGAAGAACATCAAGAGGACCGACCTGGACCCCATCTACGTCTCCATCCAGCCGCCCTCCATGGACGAGCTGGTGAGCAGGCCCCGCCCCCTGCAGGCCCCGCCCCCCTCTAACCGCACGCCCCCTCGCAGGAGCGCAGACTGAGGGAGCGGAAGACGGAGTCGGAGGAGAGTTTACGGAAGCGCCTGCACGCGGCGGGCGTGGACATGGAGATGAGTGAGTAGTGAAGCCCCGCCCAGGGGCGGAGCCAGAGAGCCAGCGCCCACCGTTCCCGTGTCTGCAGGCAAAGAGGCGGGTCTGTTCGACGTGGTGATCGTCAACGACGACCTGGACGCCGCCTACGCCCGCTTAAAGACCGCCCTGCTGCAGGTACCCCGCCCCCTCCCGCCTCTCAGCCACGCCCACAGGGTGACGGCCCCTCCTCTTCCCCTCACAGGAGATCCAGAGGGTCCAGGAGGCCCACACCGCCTGACGCAGCATTCCGCCTCACAGGACCAGACGGACCCGCTGATGAGTCTCACATCCTGTGTTTCACGCACATTGTGTGTGTTTTTTTTTTTACTAAGTTGGCGTTGTCGTACACTCGCTTAATATATGAATCATGTGCTTCTGCCTGTCTTTGACGTCGTGGACTACGGCGCCCAGGATCCGTGTGGGCGTGGCTGAGGGACAGCGGGGGATTGTGGGTAAACTCATCGCGTCTTTACCTAGTTAAATCAGTCGTTCCGCTCGCGAATCTAGTCCAATAAAACGTTTTAACATCCTTTTTCTTTGAGTGTGTCTGTTTCAGGTAAATTATCTCCAAGTCTGTTTGTAACACTTCATTTTAATTAAGGTTTTTTTTTGCACTCACGTTCCAGACACGAAGCTCCGCCCACTATCATAATGACACAGCAGCTAACTTTAATTAAACAAACCCTCAGTCTTCTCGCAGGATTAGCATTCGCTGCAAACATGAGTGATGATGATGATGATGATGATGAGGGGGAGGAGGAGCCTGGTCAGAGCACGGCGAGCCCCCCCTCGCAGCGGCTGGTGATCATGTTTCCCATGAGGCTCCACGCGTCCAGATGCGGGTCGTAGATCTCCACCGAGTCCACGGTGACCGGAGCGGAGAAGTCGCGGCTGGAGGTGCGGCCGCCCACCGCGTACAGAACGCCGTTGACCGCCGCCACCGTGACGCCGGCGCGAGGAACCGTCATGGCCGCCACCTCCACCCACTGCTCCTGCAGGTGCAGACGCGGCTCAACCACACGCCCTCGCCCGCGCCCGCGCCCTCACCTCCTCCAGGCTGTACTTCTCCACGGTGTCCAGCGAGCCCAGCGCCTCGTTCCAGCCGCCCACGGCGTAGACGCAGTTGTTGAGGCTGGCCACGCCCACATACGCCCGGCGGGTGGCCATCGGGGGCAGAGCGCTCCAGCGGCGGGTGATGGGGTCGAAGAGTTCAGCCGAGCGCAGCTCCGCCCCCTCGTCACTGATGCCGCCGATCACGTAGATCACACCTGGGGGTCGTCGGCCTCAAAATGACCGCGTCAACTCGAGCGGCGTCACGGATACAAACCTCGCCATTCGCAGCAGCCGAAGAAATATCTGGGGAGCGTCATGTCGCCGATGACCTGCCACGTGTTCTCCTCCGGGTCGTAGCGCTCCACGGTCCTCCCGATCTCGGAGCCGATCCAGCCGCCTGGGGGAGGAGCACAGGTCAGCGGGCGCGGCGGGCGGGGGCGGGGCCAGACGCACCCAGGGCGTACAGAGCGCCGCGGCAGGAGCAGAGGCCGAGGCCGCAGCGCGGGTGGTTCAGCGAGGCCGTCGCCGCCCACTGTCTGCTCGCGGGGTCGTAGCGCTCGGCGCAGTCGAAGATCATGGAGTCCTTCTCTCCTGCCGACACAACACTGACTCAGCACTGACATGCACATTTTTTACATTTTCATTTTGTGTGTTTTTCCTATATTGCACCAAACGGAGTCGTGTTCCTAACTCCGTTGTAACCTCGTGTCGCAGTGACAATAGATGCATTCTACTCCACTATTCTATTCTATTGTTCTAGACAATAATTGACTGGACACTTTCAATAAATATGTTTTTTATTCTACGTGTTGTGTTATGCCTTGGTATGGTCTACACTGCAACATGTAATACAGCATTTGAGGCTTTTAGAGCTAAAATTAACTCAAAGGTGATTTTAATCTTAATAAAGTACATTGATGTCGAGTTGAACTTGATGCCAAAATGATTCTACCATTCTTTTCAAGTTACTGGAAGACTTGTCTTTGTCTATAAATAGTGTGTTTGACGTCTGCGCTTAGTGGGTTTTGTTTTATACTATTGACAGTTTACATTTTTTTTAACCTACTTGCCTGGCAATTTATGGCATCATATTTTGTGTGATCAATATTATGTTGGTTATCTGGTTGTCAACAGTTTTGAATGTTTTAGTTAAATAAAATACAGATAAAATATGGCTCTCCTTATATTTATATATATTATATTATTATATATTTTGTATTTGTATATTTATGTTTATATTTTCGAAAGAGGGGTAAAGACGGAGTCAGTCAAACTCAATTCCCTGTTGTCATCGCAACTTGGCCAATAAAGTTTTCTGATTTCTGATTACATCAAAGATTTTGTGTATTTAAAAAAAATGTAAGTCTCGTCTCGTTCTCGTTCTCGTGAACCTAGCGTCTCGTCCCACCCGTAGAAGGTAGATATCTAGGTAGGAAGATCAGGAAGGTAGGTGTCTCCTCTGGGCCAGCAGGATAGGGCGAGATCAGGACCCACCTCCGACGACATAGATCATCCCCTCCAGCACGGCCACGCCCAGCCCGCTCCGCGCCTGGTGCAGCGAGGACACGGTGGTCCAGTAGCGACTGAAGGAGTCGAAGCGCTCCACGCAGCTCAGAGCCCGACTGTCACTCCAGCGGCCGCCCTGGAGACGCGTGTAGCCCCCTGACGCGCAGGGCAGCGTGAAGACCCGCCCCCACGGCCACGCCCGCCCCAGCACTCACCGAGGGCGTAGAGGTACTTGCGGGCTTTCCTCCGGGGCCGCGCCCTGGCCGCCTGGTTCTCTCGGGACGCCTTGTTGACTTCGGTGTACTCTCGCAGCAGGGTCTGCAGCGCCACCCGCAGGCTGAAGTCTGGAACACCTGTGCGGGGCGGTGATTAGGCGGGCGGGCGTGGCCGTGCGGCTCAGACTCACCGTCGACGCACTGGAGGAGCCTGTGTGGCGCCAGCAGGGGGAAGCGCACGGGCTCCAGCACCTCCACCGCGTGTCTCCTCCGCTCCAGGACGTCGTGCAGGAGCCAGTCCAGGGCGGCGCTGAACACCTGCTGCTCCTCCTCCACCCTCAGCTCCTCACTGCGGAGCAGCTTCACCAGCTGGTGCTTCGACAAGCTCAGGAACTCCTCCGACGCACACACCTGCCACGCAGAGCGTCACGCCGCGCCCTCGCCGCGGGAGACCGCACACCAGCCCCACCTCCAGGAAGTGGGCGTGGATGTAGTCCTCGGTGAAGCGCAGCAGCTCGGCGCAGGCCATCGTCTCCAGGAAGCGCAGGACGCCCACGCAGTTGGCCGGCTCCAGGTGGGCGCGCAGGAACTCCCCGCACACGCCCACCACCTCCAGCAGCTGCAGCATGTCCGCCGCCACCATCAGCTCCTGCACCGACTCCACCGTCACCTCCAGCGAGCCTGTGGGAGGGGCGGGTCAGCGGGGCGGGGCGGGGCGGGGCACACACACCCGACTCACCGGTGTAAACGAACTCCAGGAGCGTCTGGAAGACGTGCGCCTCCACGCCGGCGATCCGCACCTCCTCCTCACGCGCCTCGCTCATGCCCCCGCAGAACAGGGCGGAGAAGTACGGCCCGCTGGCCGCCAGCACCAGCCGATGGGCGGAGAACACGCGCCCCCCCACCCGCAGACGCACGTCACAGAAGGCGGAGCTCAGGCGCAGGCGGTTCATCTGGGCCAGCAGGGCGGGGCAGTGCTGGTCTGAGCGGAAGAGGGCGCGGTCGTCCTTCAGAGGGGGGCGGAGCGACGTCATGACGCACACCAGGGGGCGGGGCTATCCTGCCACGGCTGCAACACGACAAAGCTCATGGGTTGCGTCCCGCGCGGAGGCGTTTTATCGGCCCGTGACGCGCGGAATCGTCCCGTATTTGGGATTGTAATCGCGCCTCCCGTTTTGAATGATGCTACGTTTCTATCTTTCGATTGGGTGGCACTCGACGTCACCGTCAGTTTGATCAGACTTTTATGGGATCAGGGTTAGTGCCGGAAAGATTCGTGCGGACCTGGTAATGACACGTGTTATTATTATCATCTTTTGTGTCAGCAACTGTTACCAGAAAAACAATTTCCCCCTGGGGGTGAATAAAGTTTTTTTTATTGAATTGAATTAAAACACATGTATTTAAAATCACGTATGAAATCAGTGACGCGACTGGCTAAAATCAACTTGATCTCACTAGGCCTGGTTTTCACACACTGTCACACACTGTAATTTGTGAAAATATTGTAAATACAAAGTAAGTGGATCACAATCCAACGTAACACAGTATTATGACTTGCTTGTCAGACCGACAATAATTAAATTATAACACGAAACATGAATATATACTGTATATACAACGCCCATGTGTGAAGAAAATTCCTAGTGAATGGCAACTTTCTACATTTTTCGCTAAAATACATATAGACTATATATATATATATATATATATATATATATATATATATATATATATATATACATATAAAACTTTTCTAGTTAATGCTTGTAGCTCTTTTATGTAGGAGCTGTTCCCTTGTTTGAATATTTTTACTGAAATAAAAAATACAAATAATCTAGCCACCCAATAAAATATGATTAGAGTTTAATTCTATGTTTCTGTATTCACACTTGAAGACGTATTTTACACGATCACTGTATCACAAATGAATGTCCATGTCGCCCCGCCTTCGTTGCCACGCCCACCGAATTCGCCCCACCCATTTTCTGTGTATTAAAAGCGGTAACCCTAGTCTAGTGTAACCTGCTTTTATCAAGACAGTTAAGAACAGATCGACACAGAACGTGTAATTCGTGTTTTTGTCGGATTATATCTGATAGATGTGAGATTGTAGTCGTGTTTCATTTATTTCCGAATGGCTCGAATCTGCGGTTTAATCTAAAACTCTGACTGCTTTGCACAGGAAGATGAAGATGATGAAGGTCTCGGCGGCTGCTGGTCACTTACACACTCACGGAACAGCAGAATTCATCTCTCCGTCTTCATCTTCAGCGCGCGACACTCACTTCCGCAAACACATCGACTTTTCCTGCATCGCGTCACAGACCAAGTGAATCGAGGCCAGATCGCGCAATCATCGTCTTCCGTTATATACGTGTAATTGTTACGTTGGTGATACTCGACTCGATGTTTTCGACTCAATTAGTTCGGTGCAAGTTTTGTTTTGATGCCCATTTCATTCATTGTAAATTATCGTTTTCATGCAATTAATGTAGAATAATGTTATTGTATTTTATTGTAGCACATACGCACAGTGGCGGTTCTACATTAAATTGCCAAACTTTTTAAAAAATCAGTTTTTACAGTTACAGTATTCAGTACACAAAGTGAACATTGACAGTATCACACACCTTGTAAACACATATTGTAAACGTCAAATCACACAACACCTCATAAAAACAGACTGAAACTAAAATTCGACGTAATGTAAAATGCATTCATTTGAAAAAATTCATTTATATATATATATATATATATTATAAAAAGCCATTGAATTGTTTTCAGCATATAAATGTGGGTATTACCCTAATATTACCTTAACCCCTTTTTAATATTTATATTCAATACAAAGTGTATCTTATTTCTACTATTGGGTTGAATATATATATGTATATATATAAGCACATGGAAATTACACGTTCACATATTCATTCATATATGTTTTTTAACAAAATATGCATGTATATGTTAAAAATATATATTAGACATACGCATTTTAAGAATATGTTTAAATATACAAAATCATTGTTTCACGGATACGTTTCTTCTCCGTATATACTCCTTTATTGATGAGACGACGCAGAGAATCTGGCGACACACCTTTAATATTTTGCTCGTTTCCCTATTTTCACCTTCTGCTAGATTGTGCACCGGCAGCTTCACGCACTCGAATCCACAGACTTTATTCGCGAGAACATTCACACAATTTCAGCACACAAGATACTTAAGTACTTACATATACATATACGTATATAACTTATAACTTATATATAAGTCGCTTCAACCGTGCGCCTGAATGAAAAGACACGCACCCTGGACAGGTGGCAAACCAATCACGGAGCAACACACACACACACACACACACACACACACGACTTTTCCGACGCTGATTCTCGTGCACGTCGCGGAAAGTCTGGCACGACGGCCTGTGACATCATCACCACACTAAAGCTCCGCCCCCTCGACAGCGCTCACGGCAGGTGCGGGGTCAGCGAGCGCGACCTCAGCGGCTGGAAGTGTCCGTCCGCACCGCTGCCACAGGCCCCGCCCTCTGTGTCGGGCTCCTCGGGGAGCGCCGGAGCTCCGGGTTCGCCCGGCCTGGGCAGGCTGCGGACCGACAGAGCGGGCGAGGAGCGGCTGGATTCGCCCTCGGGGTGGTAGCACAGGGTGGAGCACCTGTCGTAGGCCCCGCCCACCGAGGGGAGGTCCTCACTCGCCGCGGGAGCAGAAGCGGCCGCTGGAACACACACACACACACACGGTTCTGTCATTGGTGCCACACGAGGGACTCGAGCAGTGATTCTTTACCCTTCAGCTCCACCTAGTGGCCGCTAGAAAAATGTCACTTCTGTGACTTTGGGCCACGGTTGCATTTATACTAATGGCAAAAATAGCAATCGTAATAATTTTTGTCACGACGTTCAAACGTAAGTTTCAACGGAATTTTTTGCTGGCGATCCTTACAATATTTTTGAGAAAAAAAAACAAAACTTTTTTTGAAAAAAGCTGAAACGACACAAAAATGAAAAAAATAAGTTTTTGTAAAAAACGAAAATGTGAAGATTACAAGCAAAAATAAACAAAACAAAACGAAATTGTGAAGCACTTTTTTTTTTTACATTTCGAAAAAGTAATTTACGTCGGATATTAGCGTGTGGGCGGAGCCTTGGACATGACGGCGGGCTTCGTGCGCGTAAACCGGCGTGTGTTTTAGCGGGCCGCGAGGTGGTGAAGGTCAAGCAGACAGGGGGCGTGGCCTTCACCCTTCAGCGCCTCCAGCCGCTCGCTCTTCACCCGCTGCACCTCGTCCGTGATCCTGGCGATGATGAAGTCCAGCGTGCGGCTCCACTTGATGGACTCCAGCAGCACGTCCAGACCGCGCGGGTTCTCCGCCAGGATGTCCAGCAGCTTGCTGGCGCGGCGGCTCCGGGTGCCCCGCCCACTGATCTCCTCCGCGTCGTCGCGGCTCAGGATCTTCCTGGAGCGCAGGAAGTCAAAGTGACGCTCCGCGATGATCTTCTCCACCAGGTACGGACGCAGCCGGTCGATGGCCTGAGGGGAGCACACACGCACACACACACACACACACGTGTAATAATAATATAAACACACGTGAAGATTGTTCAGACAGACAGAGCAGCGGCAGAGAAACACTGAGAGAAGAAGAGTAGAATTTACTCTCTCTCTCTCTCTCTCTCTCTCTCACACACACACTCTCTCTCTCTCTCTCACACACACACACACTCTCTCTCTCTCTCTCTCTCTCTCACACACACACACACTCTCTCTCTCTCACACACACACACACTCTCTCTCTCTCACACACACTCTCTCTCTCTCTCACACACACTCTCTCTCTCTCTCTCACACACACACACACACTCTCTCTCTCTCTTACACACACACACACACGGCAGTACGGGTCGGCAGTAACACATCCAGCAGCATCACTCTGAACACGGGGTCTCCTCAGGGATGTGTGCTAAGCCCCTCCTCTTTACTCAGCCGACCCACGACTGCACACCGACACACAACAGCAACCTCTTCATCAAGTTTGCAGACGACACGACTGTGGTTGGACTCATCAGAAACCGTGATGAGACAGACTACAGAAGCGAGGTGAGCCGCCTGGCCAGGTGGTGTGGTGACAACAATCTCTCTCTGAACGTGGAGAAGACGAAGGAGATTGTGGTTGACTTCAGGAGA
>MU204277.1:102063-121417 GCA_017309775.1 Paedocypris sp. Pulau Singkep
AGAGAGAGAGAGAGAGAGAGAGAGAGAGAGAGAGAGAGAGAGAGAGAGAGAGAGAGAAAAGACAGTGAGAAACTGAGGAAAAGAAAGAGCCATTGAGAGGAAGACAGAAAGAAAGAGAGAAAGAAAAGGGGATAGAAAGGAAAAGAAAAATAGAAACAATTGATAACAATTAGTTTAGAGGGTGAAGTTTTCGTTTCGTCTGTTTATTTTTGTTCTATTTTGTGGAAGTTTCTTCAGTAGCTTTGATTTGGGAAGAATCACTAATATCTCGCTAATGTTAGATAAATTGGTTATAAACATTTTATAAACGATCTTGTTTTACAGTAGAAGCACCAAACGACGTGTTATTACAGTATCTGAACAGGCTGTCTTACAACTTAAAATAAGCCCTAGTCCCATTCTAACATACATCAAAATCAACTGAATAATTACAGCCACACTGTTTGTGATATATTTGTTGTTGTTGTTGTTGTTGTTGTTATTGTTATAAAAGTGTAAACTTTGGTTTCTGAAGGATTCGGACAAAACGTCTCGCCAGAACAGAAATCAATCATATCTTTGTTTGCTAGAGTTGATCCTTTTGTTTTAGTTTTGGAATAGCAGTGGAATTTACTAGTGAGTGAGTGAGTGTGTGTGTGTGTGTGTGTGTGTGTGTGTGTGTGTGTGTGTGAAGGGATTTAGTTGAAAGAGGGGCCCCCAAAGCTAGGATTATATACTTAAGTGGTACAGTGTGGTCACTTGTGGGGACCTTTGAGGGTGAAGGTGGGATTCTAGGTCGCGGTTAGACTGGGGCGGGGGTGGAGCTAAACCCAGGGGACGGAGCCTTAAGTGGGACGATTTAACAGCCGATGTTGTGTCCCGTAGTTTCGAACACCCCGCTGGAGGCTACAAGAAGATCTTTGAGACCGTGGAGGAGATGAACGAGCCTCTCCCCGCCACGGTCACAGGTGAGTGGGCGTGGCCTCCGAGGTGGAGCTGAGCTGAGGAGAGTCTGCGGTGCTTGTGCAGGTCGGATCCCGGCCTTTATTAAGGGCAGCCTGCTGCGTCTGGGTCCGGGCCTGTTTGAGGTCGGGGCGGAGCCCTTCTACCATCTCTTCGACGGCCAGGCGCTCATGCACAAGTTTGACTTCAGCAACGGGCAGGTGACATACGTGCGCAAGTGAGTGGGACGACACACTGCTGAGGGGAGCGGGGAACGGGGCGTGAAGTTGACGTGTTCCAATGACAGGTTTGTCAAGACCGACGCCTACGTGCGGGCCATCACCGAGAAGCGTGTGGTGATCACCGAGTTCGGAACCTGCGCCTATCCCGACCCCTGCAAGAACATCTTCTCCAGGTCTGCGCTCCGACTCCCGCGCTGCCACCCTCGCCGCTTCACGCCCGCCTGTTGTTCTGGGCAGGTTCTTCTCCTACTTTAAAGGCGTGGAGGTGACGGACAACTGTCTGGTGAACGTGTATCCCATCGGCGAGGACTTTTACGCCGTGACCGAAACCAACTATCTCACCAAAGTAAACGTGGAGAACCTGGAGACCTTGAAGAAGGTAAAGTGCCTTCTTCGCCGCGCTCCTTCGCCCTCAGCACACGCGTTTGCCTTTTCAAGGTCGACATTTGCAACTACGTCAACATCAACGGAGTCACGGCTCATCCCCACATCGAGAAGGACGGCACGGTCTACAACATCGGGAACTGCATGGGAAAAGGGGCTTCACTGGCCTACAACATTGTCAGAATCCCACCGACACAGAAGGGTAGGCAAACGAGAGCAACAGCGCTAGCAGATGCTAACCACAATTCGTCACTCTACGAGAAAACAAAGTTGCACATTATTGCTAAATTACCGTTTTTTTCGCAGACAAATCTGACCCCATTGAAAAGTCCAAGGTTGTTGTGCAGTTCCCGAGTGCGGAAAGGTTCAAGCCATCGTACGTCCACAGGTGAGGACATATAGATAGAGATTTTTCAAACCATTTTGTTGATTCTGATTTTTTCGCAGTTTCGGGATGTCAGAAAACTACTTTGTGTTTGTGGAGACACCAGTGAAAATCAACCTTCTGAAGTTCTTGAGCGCCTGGAGCATTCGAGGGTCCAACTACATGGACTGCTTCGAGTCCGATGAGCAGAAAGGAGTACGTGTCCTCAATCTCGACCAGCTTCACACGTTGAGTGAAGCTCTAGGTTCTGCTTTATTCGCTGTTAGTAAAGTTGCCTCCTCCCGTCTCATAGACGTGGATACACATTGCGAGGAAACATCCTGGAGAGTACATCGACTATAAATTCAGAACCTCTTCGATGGGTCTCTTTCATCACATTAACTGCTACGAGGACTCGGGCTTCATCGTGTTCGACCTGTGCGCATGGAAAGGGTAAACCTGAATAATTTCCTTCAAAACGACTTTACAATGTCAGATATGTATAAAAGTGAAACCAAAGGTCAATACTCAACCAGACTGGAGCTAAAGGAGATAAATGATCTAGTAGAGCCAATGCACCCGGTGTAGCTAAAGGAGCTAACAGAGCGACTGGAGCTAACGAAGCTAACAGAGCGACTGGAGCTAGTGTAGCTAACAGCCAGTGGAGCTAACAGAGCTAGTGGAGCTAACGAACCTAGTGTAGCTAACAGAGCTACTGGAGCTAACAGAGCTAGTGTATCTAACAGAGCTAGTTGAGCTAAGAGAGCTAGTGAAGCTAGTGGAGCTAACAGAGCTAGTGTATCTAACAGAGCTAGTTGAGCTAACAGAGCTAGCAGAGCTAACAGAGCTAGTGGAGGCAACGGAGCTAGCAGAGTGATGATATAGTCAACCTGGAACTCAACTTACGTATCAGGTTCAAGTTCTATCGTTGTTCATGTTCAGATTTGAGTTTGTCTACAACTATCTGTGGCTGGCCAACCTCCGAGCCAACTGGGAAGAGGTGAAGAGGAACGCCATGATTGCCCCTCAACCGGAAGTGAGGCGATACGTGCTCCCCCTGGATCCCTTCCGGGTACGTCATTACACTTCACCTTTCCATTCGGACGCGTTGCTTCGGAGGACGAGCGACTCTTAATGTCCCTTCAGGAGGAGCAGGGCAAGAATCTGGTCTCACTGCCCTACACCACAGCCACGGCCACGATGAGAGCCGACGGAACCATCTGGCTGGAGCCGGAAGTGCTGTTCTCTGGTCCCAGACAAGGTACCATCTTTTACCCCGGAAGGGTCTGGAAGGACTCTGCCGAGAGACCAATAATCCAACACGTTTCTTTTAAATCCCAAAGCTTTCGAGTTTCCTCAGATCAACTACAAAATGATCAACGGGAAGAACTACACGTTCGCCTACGGACTGGGACTCAACCACTTTGTCCCGGACAGGGTATGACTTTCTGACACCAACCTGCGGAGTGTTTGCTCACAAATAGCGATCTAGATACAAATGAATAGATAAACATTTTTATACGAACATACAAGCAACAATAATTGTAATATAACATTTGCTTGAAAGGGGCCAATGATAAAAAAGCTAAATACCTAAGCCAAATGTTTTAGGACTCTGTTGGAGTCGCTGGACAAGGTAGGGGAAGGTGCTCCGAAAGGGGGTGATGAGCAGTGTTGCCAACTCCTCAGCAAGGAAAGTCGCTACTGGCTGTCCAAAAAGTCGCTAAAAGTCGCTAGATGACGTCATGTTGTAATTTACATACTAATTTGCATACGTATTACGTAACACGTATTAAATACAGCATTTGTCAAATATCGCTGATTTACACGGTGTGTGTGTGTACATGACCAAAATAAATAATAATAGTAGTAGTAATTATTATAATATAAAGTAAATATTATTATAATTTTATATTTAATTAAAAAAAATTTCATCTAGCCAGCTTGTCACAGAGTACACACACAAAGTAGTAAGTGACTGAGGAAGTTCGAGTCATCCATTTGTGTGCAGTTTAATTTAGACAAAGAACAGTTTACATTTACTGTGCATCTTTACAAGCCACGACGGAGTTACCAAGCGGCGGCTGCGCATGCGCGATTCGTTCGCAATCGGGAGAAAGAGAGAAGTGTCTCACTAGAACTGCGGCTGAGAGCGAGTGTGTGTGTGAGAGACTCGCCTGTCACTAGTTTTAGACGCGGAAGGCGCGGGGGAAGCGATCACTGCGACGGCAAATTGAGAAGTGTATGAACAGTACGGGCAAATCAAAGTCTCCAAAAGTCGCCAGTCACAGCAAAAAAACTCGCTAGATTTGTCGCTAGTCGCTTTTTCAAAAAAAAGTCGCTAGGGGGGTCTGAAAAGTCGCTAAATCTAGCGACAAAGTCGCTAAGTTGGCAACACTGGTGATGAGTGACGCCTAACCCTAACCCTAGTCACGACTTGTCCGTAACAAGCACCATCAAGAATGAGAGTGGTCAGCAGGGCACCAGGACACTCTAGGAAGAATGTCTAAAGTTGACTTTGTGGTCGGATCATCAGACCATAATTTAAACTCCGTTGTGGAAAGAGGGTCTGATTGTTGGGTCTGACCCCAGCGAACCTTCTTCAGGGGTGGGTGGGACAGTTGGGGACCTCCTCAATCCCACCATTTGAATCCCAGGCTGAGGACTGATTCATCTATCGCCACGACTGAAGTCATCTGAGCCAGTCAGAGTCCTCAGTGGCAAGGCCCCGGGTGCAGATGAAGTTCACCGTAGTAGCCTGAAGTCTCTAGAAGTTGTAGTGTTGTTATGGCTGACGCACCTTTGCTTGGGGCTCTTGGTCAGTACTAATGACTAGAGAGTCAAGTACAAAGACTCGTTCCGAAGTACGAAGGCTAGTTAGGTTAGGTTATCGGTTAGTGGCAACGCACACACCTTGCTCATGTCATCAATTATACCATCCTTAAATGTTCTGCTTGGCAATGAATAAGAGACGGGTTTGGATGGTTTGGAGAGTTCAGCTGCTGTTGGTGAACCTCCGGAAAGCCACAGAATCTTTTACAAGGAACGTTTCTCTCCCTTCAAACTGCTACAAATGATCAACTGACACCAAACTGATTGTTTTCCCACCAGTGTGTCCAATCTCACGACACACTGGTGGAGTCCGTCTTGCTCGCTCTTGTTTGATAGTAGATGTGATTTCTGCCGACTCAGATCTGCAAGCTCAATGTGAAGACGAAGGAGACGTGGGTTTGGCAGGAGCCGGACTCGTACCCCTCGGAGCCGCTGTTTGTCCAGACCCCCGATGCCGTCGATGAGGACGATGGTGGGTGAGACTGTCGTCTTCTCAAACGTTCAGCTTCTTGAGCGTCTGGCGTCCCACAGGCGTCCTGCTGACCATTGTGGTGGCTCCCGGGGCCCTGCGGCCGACCTTCTGCCTGATACTGAACGCCAAGGACCTCTCTGAGATCGCCCGGGCGGAGGTGGAGATCATCACACCCGTTACCTTCCATGGAATGTACAAGCCGTAGAAAGAGCCACGTCACGGCGGAATGGAATTGTTTTGGAGACGTGATCATTGAAGTGATTGTGTTTCTCGAGTGTGGTGATCAATGTGAAGCTGGCGAAAGACGTCAGGAATGAAATCTCACTGTGGCTCGTTGTAAACTTAAATAAACCGTTCTGATGCTGGACTCACTGACTCACTCACTCACACACTTACACCAGCTGAAGACGACAGAATCAAGGACACAATCTAACACGACGACCGTAGAACGTTACACACATGTGAACTATGTCGCACGTACTCTCTGACTGACGCTCTTCATTAGAGACTCGACGTAAAACCAGACGATTTAAACCTTCTCTGCCGCCGCACACACATGGAAACCTGCTTTTGTTCTCGGAGCGTCAAGGTACTTTTTATAAAACCTCACCATACCATATCTCCTCATTCCCTTTCCATCTCGTTTCATGCGATATCAGTTATTACAAATCCTCGTATTTTTGTTATTACATATTGTGAAACACATGGGGCCGTTTGCGGGTTGAAAATGATTTGACACACGAGTAAACGTAAATGGCCGTGTGTCGCTGTTCTCGTCGTCCCGCCGCACTTCTGACCTGAAGTGACCCGAAGGCCTCAGGGGTCGTCATTGCAGGGGGCAGCAAAGCGTCAGGTGAGCTTCAAGCTTCAGGGCCGGATGTAACAGTTAGGAGAGTTTTAATAATTATAATTATGGATTTTGTATATGATTAATACCTCGTGTCGCCGCAAAACAAAAGTCTTTGACTTATAATAGTAAGAAGCCTCCAATTCTAACAATTGTACTTTACCCAACAAGCGATAGCCGTCAAATTTACAATGGTAATGAATAGTGTATTTCTGCCATTAAGAATGAATGGTGGTTTTACACCATTGCCACGCCCCCAGGCTTAAAGTTACAACACAGTAACTGGTCTTTTATGCTCAGTATGGCCTCCACTCATGTTTCAGCAAATTTGGTGCACCTGTGACAGACTAATTTTTGCCCCCCCCCCCATTCAAAAGTTCTAATCGTTATGCAGGGGGCGCTATAGGTGTGATTTGAACATTTCCTTCCATTTTCACACATTTCATCAAGAGATTTTGATCGCATTCCCTTTAGAATGAATGGTGGGATTTGGTCGTTGCCATGGCAACAGAGAGCGATTTTCAACTAGGTTACGATTGGCTTGTTTGGTCACCGTGGTCTGATGAATTTTTTACCCCCGTTTTCATACAGTTTTGTCAAAGTAAATTTTCACCTTGTAATGAACTTTAGTCAAAGTGTATATATATGTGTGTGTGTGTGTGTGTGTGTGTGTGTGTGTGTGTGTGTGTGTGTGTATGGATTTTTTTAAGATAGAAACCCATCAAACGGCAGTTACTAGAACGCACTGTAGATTTTGCTTCAATTAATCATATTTTCATTGGTTTGTACCAGTTAAATTATCTGCTTTATTCAGTACAAGTAACAACTGCTTTCCATTGTAAATTCTATGGTCATTGCTTGTTGGTTACTGTTACTCTTAGAGGTACTGTTGCATTTCTACAGTATATTACTGTTATATATATATACAGACGGTGCAATGAAGAATAGGTCATACTGTGCAATTTACTTCAATAAACCGTATTTTACCGGGACAGAAGGATGATGAGTTTTCCTCTTTTTTGTAAATCAAAACATGGTCACAAAATATTTTTTTCACTTCCTGTGGTGGCCGCCTTTTGTTCAATGTACAAGAGCAGATGGATTCACTGGCCAAAGATTTTTGGTTTGAATTCACTGACCAGTCAGATTTTGACTGACCAAAAATCGATTACTCAACAGCGCCACCTTGAAAATGAAAATACGTTGGGCGTATGGAAGTCCAAAAGGACACTTTTTTCATCACAGACTCACGAAAACAATGCAAAAAAGCAACTTCAACTTCAACTTCCAACTTCATCCAATCACGCAAATTTACCGCAAATTCAGCCAATCGGTTTGGTCCGTCACAGCACGCAGCGTTGTTTTCACGCAGAAGGACATTGGCGTCAATTTAAGAAACCATGTCGACTAAAAAGTCAAAGTCAAAGTCAAAGTCAGCTTTATTGTCAATTTTTCCATATGTACAGTGCATACATACAGAAAATCGAAATTTCGTTCCTCTCAGTCCCTAGATACAAACAGATACAAACAGATGACATTTCAACATAAAACATACGTAAAACAAGTACTAAAAGTAAGGTGTCGTAGTAATAAAAAAAAAAATTCACATTTATTTTAAGTGAATTGGTTCAATTGGTTTGCGGTTTTAATTGAGTCACAGTCATATGAATCGCAACACGTGAAGTGATCAAATTTTATGAACAGCAGATGAAGAGTGAATGTGGAGTCTTTTTAAACCTTAAAATAGAGCAAAAACATTTTTACATCAGCTGTTACATTATAACAAGGATAAGTTGCAGCGATTTATCTTAAAAGATGACAATACATGTTTAAATAATGTGAATAACCGTCTCAGCATCAGCATGTGTCTACTGCTCTTCAGCTGGATTCCACGCTCTGGCTTTCTGCCTGTCAAAGGTCTTATTAGTGAGAGAGAAGATGATCTAATGAGGGGAATCTCTTTGTGAGGAAATATATAGAAATGTTGTCAATCAAGTCGTCAGCATTCAAACCGTCAATAATCAAAAAAATTGAGAAAATCGTGGTTTATTTTCTCAGATTAAAACGCGCAATCCACTTAGACTTGTTATGTTAATAACATCAGGCTGAATTTTTCAAGATTTTTTATATTATTTTATCAGGTATGTTCTACTTAAAAGTAAGCGTTGAGGAACTACTTAAACATAATTTGTGTAACATGTTACCAAACTTTTTTTTACGTAAATAGCACGTCACTTTTTTTTTTTACAGTGTAGTTCATGTGTGTAAAGTTTCACGACTTTTCATCAACAAAAATGTGAATAATTCATCTGAGCTGATCTGGTAGCTACAACGGCAGTTTACGTCCATTTATGTCGCACTACCGCCCTCTTGTGTTCATTGTACATTTACATCCGATTTCCCTTTTTCCAGGTTGCTAATCTCTCATCTACCATTCTTTCCGTTATTTCTCTGGTTGGAATTATAACGGCTTCCTTCCAGCTCTTTCTACTTTTCCTTCCTCTCATATTTCGTTATATACCGCCAATACTTTCCCCTTCCTTCCTCACTCAACCGCTTCATCTTTATTTCACAGTTAAACCACGTTGTAGTTGATAATGTTTTGCACGAAGGACTTTTGAGAGGCAATGGAAAAATTTGTGAGAATTTTCTAGCAAACGTCTTTGTGTGACCTATGTAATGTGACTGGTAATGAAGTTTGTTCCCATGGACACGTCCAATACATACAAGCGGTTGCTTATGATCTTGTTCTCATCACAGACGCACACACACACACACACACACCAGCTCACGAGTTTACGTGTCTCACTCTGTCTGATCAACGGACTCGACTCGATAAGGTACAGTAAGGTTGAACTGACCCGTGTGTTAGTGTACGGTTCAGCTGTAATGACCACTGATATAGTTACAGCATTATTTATAACATGTATGGTGACCAACTGTCCTCTTTTCCCCCAACAAACTGTTTTTTACCAACTCTTTTTACCTCGTGTCCGGGGCGTCCGAACGGGTTTTATAAATTCACGAAAATGTCCGGGTTTCACGCCTCTTCAAAGGAACCAACCGTGCTTTAAATTGTTTGAGAATGGAATCACGCGTCTCGTTTTGAAACAATACTAGACGGCTATATATATATATATATATATATATATATTATATGATCACATGACTAGTAACAATAGTTTTGGGACTCATGGTAAGTAGACAAATCTTTGTTTTTCGACCATTCAAATTCAATTTCTTCAATAAAGCTTCAGAACAAAAGATCGAGGTACTTCCTGTGTTTATGGAAGCGTAGATCTGTACCATTTTATTTCCATCTGAACTGGGAGAACGGGTAAAACACTCCCACTATTCCCGGCCCCAGTGTGGTCACCGCTGTTAGTTGTTGGCTCAATCCTTATGTCATGGCTTTATGTTCTTTGGAGCCTTTAACAAAAACACTAGCTTTGTACGCTCCTCGCTTCTGTGGCCCACATATAAACGTCCAAAGCAAATTGATCGCTCTTTAAGAAAGCCAACTTTATCTCTGTGCTTTCTTCTTTCAAACTCCTTGCATTGATTTGGTGAATGAGGTCGAGAGCAGAACGTACAACCTTTAGCTTGGTGTTTCACCATCAAATCATGAAACAGTTTTAGTTCAACTTCTCCGTCGAAACTATCTCCGGCTTGAGCTGTACTGGAGCCTTCCATTGATGTTCTTGTGTCCGTTTGCACGATCGTGCCAAATATTGGGTGTGTGGTGATTTTAACTTGACGCTCAACCGTGATCGCAGTAGTCGTCATCAAAGTTAGCCCTCCAATGGCGTTTCTCCACGATGTCACATGCAGTTGTTCTCCATTTCTCACGAAATGTGAAAGGCAACTTGATAATCACGTCTCTCATGTACTGAAGATAGTTCTTAGCCATACAACGTCCACAAAGAAACAGTGCACACTCTTGTAGAGCTACAGGATCTTCATACTTGATGATCGGCCATGAAAGAACATTTTCTATATAAGCAGCAGATACGAGATGATCTTCTCGTCTGAGCCGTGTCAAACCCCTCATCAGCTGTCGTGTGCACACAGCTTCTGACATCTTCTCTCGTGTATCGCCCCAGAAAGTACAAACAATCCCCGTCATCATTTCGGTTGAAAGGCTTTCGAGAACACACTGAACGTCAAGGCGTCAGCATGTATGACAACTGCCAAAACAACTAACAAAACACACTGGAAAAGATGTAACTGGAAAAACCCGAACTGACCCGCAGCAAATAAAAAAATACAGAACAATCAACCTAACTCCCTTAGCAGAGACAAGGACACAAGGGTGCGTTACAGAAGGAAATAGGGCAGGACACACAACTCTTCTTCTCGTGTAGTAAAACACGGGAGCCAAACGGCGTTACACATAGAATGAGCTCCGCCACAGCTGTTCCGGGGCGTCTTTTAGTCAAGTCACAGTCAAAGACACGTCATTTGTCCCCGAGGGGCAATTAACCGGACAGCACAAAGCGGCAGCGTAGCACTAAAGTAAAATACAGTAAAGTGTAAGGGCCTTTATAGGCCAGGCCCGTCCACGATGGCTCCAAGCCATATGTCCTACCATGGTCTTTATTCTTTAAAGCACAGTTCTTTAAAGTTTTTGAAGCTGCCTTTAACTTCATTTCCATAATGTGCATCACTCAGCCCTTGAATTGTCTTTTTTAACGTGGATTTTTATACGGGTTTGTAGTAACCCTTTTTCTGAAAGGTCACGTTTCCTAACTGACACGTCATGCTCTGTTTCAAGACCCGGAAATTCTGTTCTATCAGTCATTTTACATAAATAAAACACAATCGATTCATTCACAAATTTCCACAAAATTGTTTCAACAGTTTTCATAAACAGCCCCCCCCCCTCCTTTTTTATGTTCACCAATGCGCATTGAGTTTGTCTAGTTTGCGCCGTGCGCACACCATTAGCTCGAGCTCATTTTGAAGCGCTTTGAATTCATATCTTTTTAAATGTTGCCTCGAAGAAAAAAAGAGATTTGTTTTACATTATAATCCACAGGTAGAAGCAGACGACAAAATCCAGTGATCTAAATCAAAATGATGCACTGGACGATATCCAATTCCCGTATGGAACAAACACAACTTTGTAATCCACCTTTATCCGGCGATGACTTCTCCAGCAGTCGCCGATGATGGTGTCCATAAACCAAACTTCCGTCCACCAGCTTTATCCTTTGGTCAAACTTTTTTGACTTTAAATGTGGCGGCACAAGACTGATGTCGGCTTCGGACTCGCTGTTGCGTGACCCGAAATTCATTGGTCCATACTTTGTCACCCAAATTCGTGGATATTTATTTGCATTAGAAATCATAGCAAGAAAATTAATTGTAATCGAAACAAACCTTGAGCACGTTGGCATCGGATCAATGGTTTCTCATTGCGGCGCTTAAATGCTCTTCCCGTCACACTGGCGCCCTCTAGTGTACAAACACTGGAATAACAAACAAAAAGGGCTCTTAGATACAGTGATCGCAATGTAAAATGTTTTCAGGAAAATAGACACAAAAATATCAAATTAAACTGTCCTTACTTGAAATACAGTCTCTCTTTTACAACGCTTTTGTAATGTTAGTCGTATTTTATTGTGGGCTTAAAAAAACAGTACAGTATTTGTAACTTTTTGCTGTAGCAACAACCCAAACACGGAAACAGCACATGCATTAATTGGCTACAAACATTAGCTAGTGTAGCAGGACCGAGGGAGGAAATGGTCCTCGACTAACGTTAAAGAGACACACCGGTTCGTTCCACAGAGAACAGGAGACCTGGGTAAGAAAAGCGCACAAATGTTTTTGACAATTGCAGAGTTAAAAGGTCCCGGCATGTATGTATTGTCCCGTATTTGAGATTGAATACGGTTTTTACATTGTTTTTTAAAAGCAGGGTTTCATGCAAACTCACTTTATTATTTAAATTTTACGCATTTTGTGAATGTTTTCTGTATTCTCCTTTCTCACTTTTGATTGGGTAATACGCAACGTCCCCATGAGTTTGATTGGTCTTTTAAGTCAAGTCAAGTCAAAGTTTATTTATATAGCACACTTAGAAACCACCAGAGTGGACCAAAGTGCTTCACATGAAGGCGGAGGAGGAGAAGAGGTAGAAGAGAGGCAATTAAGAGAAGAAAGGATTCTAGCAGCTCGCATTCATTTTGATATAATTCAGAGAATAGGTTGAGGGAAGACTCGTTGAGAGTGCGACAAGTGCGACCTCTAGTGGTGACGGGTGGCGGGAGTCCAGCGAGTGGCACAGAGAAAGTAATAGGTAAGTGGTCAGAGGAGGAGGCTTGGCAGAGTTCCAGGTTGTGCACAGAAAAACCAAAAGTAAAAATAAGGTCCATGAAACATTACTATATACAACACAACTCCCTAGCATGTCAAATAAAATAGTAAATTGCCACTCTCTAGCTTTTTAAATTAGAAAGCGGCATTACAAAAACATTACTATAATAACTATATATAAGTATAGCTGGATGTGCTGTTTCCATGTTGTTACTGCAAAAAAACGACAGACATTAGAGATCATAGAAATATTAGAGAAGTCTGTTGAGTTGTAAAAGAGAAAGACTGACTGCATGTCAAAGAAATAATTTTTTTGTCTCGTATTTCAAGTTGTGATCACAACATGTGAGATTGCACATGTAAGTAAAGGGATGTTCATAGCCCCGCCCCCTAGGCGCTGCACTATGCGTGCCTTGTTTTTCGGTATTAAAAGTGGTAACCCTACACTGTAAAAAATGTGGAGTTAAATTTACTTGAAAAAACCACAGTAACAATTTCCACATAAAAAAACCTAAGTAAATATTACAGGGAACATTTTAAGTACATTTTACGCAAATGCACCAAATAGTTTTCATTTAAGAACTCAAGTAAACTTTACTTAATATTTCCAGTTATTGGAACAAAAAAAAAGACAAAATATCATCATTCTACCTTAGTAAGTTCTATTAATAATTCACATCAATACACGTTAGATTCAAGTAATGTTTATTTAAATTCTTCAGTTAAAAAGCAACAATTACTTCAACAGCAGCACATTATGTGCTTCAATCTTTCAGTTTATACAGCAGTCAACAGGATCGGAAGACTTGATGGTTGATGAATCAGTCTGTGAAATATCTGCTGTAAAAAAAACTAATTTAATTTTAGTTACATTTGAAAAATGTAATAGTAATGCCTACCTTCCCAGTACGAGCTGTTATAATGTGATAGTTCATGAATCAGTCTGTTAAATGTATATGAAAAAACGTATATAAACAAACCCACCATTAAAAGTCATCCCTTTAATGCACGGTACCAGAAAGAGCGCTTAAAACAATATTTTTTTTCAAACGAACGTAATATTTGGCATCAAACTAAGAAAAATTAAAAAAAAAATATGAAATATGAAAAAAAAAAATGTTTTAAAATAATGCAATAAAAATTTATAGAATGAAAACAAAAATCAAAACATTGACATGTTTCCGGGCATATTCAAGAATACCACCAGACAAACTTTCTATGGAAAAAAAAAAGGGAAGATTTTCGGGTAAAAATATTGCCCCGCCCCCGGTAGATGAGATTTCTGATATCTGGGAAAAAATGGTATTGATCCCAAATTTTTGGACATTGGACAATACAAACTGCTCTGGAAGCCTAATTAAGCAGTAAATTGGCGCCACCTGGTGTTCCAGCATCAAATTACATCTAAAAGTCAAAGTTGGGGAAAACATTTTGAAAAATATTTTTTTTGAAAATCTATTAAAAAAATCATTAAACATAGCGTGACACTGGTGTCACGGGTTGCATTAAAGGGTCATTCCTGCTTCAGTAGGTTACAGTGCGGTGTACTTAGTAATTAGTACTCGTAGTTGCCGGCAGTTGGCGTGGGTTTTCGTGCTTTTTGTTGGAATCCAAATTAGTCGGAAATTAAATGTTACTAAGCATATTGATGCAAACATAACATTTGTTATTATGGTGCAGCGCTTTCAAGATAAACGGCGGCGCCTGGATTGAAGCAATGGATTCTGTCGCTCTGGTTAGTTTGTGGCTTATATTTTGAGTCTTTGGCCAGTTTGCCCATGTCGTAGAAAGTATTGGAAAAACTATTAGTCTAATTTAACAAACTTCTCTGGACTCCGTGTTGGATTCAACGCAAAGATTATTTTATTAAGAGGCTCCATTAAATAGTTCAATTAACTGGTTCAGGCCTGAATCGAGCAAATCTGTGGAGGAACGAAGCTAAAGCATTTCACTCATCATGGCGGCGTTTTATACACGTTTCTTACATAAGATATGACATCACTTCATCACGTTTGCCCAAAATCAGTCACAGACAATCAAAAACATCATTTATTCTCCGGCTTGGGGAATGCTTTCTCAATCCAAATCAACCTCTTTTTTCCCCCGGTCAAGATGACCTGAAGCCAATCCAAGCCTTTGGTAACCACCCTTCTGCTAGAGGATGAGTGAGAAACAGATGAACATATCACTTACAGCCCAACACTCAAACAGAACTACAGTTCACTTAAGGTCTTAGCAAGGATACATTCGAATACATATCATTTGAATACAATCATATTAAAACTGTTTAACGAGTAAGGATTTAATTGAATTTTCGCTCACACCACGCATTTGATAACCCTCCACTAAACAGCTGGTCAGCAGGGAAAAAATGCAGACAGTAATAATACTGTACGTGTCGTGTCACACGCCTGCTACATGTCACGATTTACACAGGAATTAAAACAGCGCAGTAAAAGTGACAGTGACAAGCTAACTTTATGTTTGCTCCTTTAGTGTGGTACTAATAACAATTTATCAGACCAGAGAGCGAGACAGACTCGACTTTTATTGCCGACGAACTGGTTACTTCTTTTACTGAACACATCACACACGAACTGCGGATAGATCGGTACATCGCCATCTAGTGGTAATAATACGTATTGCACAACCTCAAACACATGCATAACACTAACTTTATGTAAAAACAAATTACTACGAAAGTTAAAAGCAAAAGAAACAATACAAGCATTACTTACACTGACAAAAAGTCCAGACAAATCGACACCTTTCCGCCGTGGAAGTCGAAATCTCCCGCCGATGAAAGTGAGGGAAATGAGGAAATGTTTGAGCGCTAACACGCTCTGACGTCATCCACTGAGGGTCGCTAGATTTATTTACATTACCGAAGTCGAATTGACTCGCTTTCTGGGCTTCTCAACACAAAGCATTAACTTAGTTACTGTTACTTGCTGCGCTTATGTAAAATATATTCAGAAAAACGATGATACAAAATTACTAACAAATACTGTGTATCACATTGATTTCAACAGAAAATTTTTACGTAAAATAAACAATGTAAAAATTTCTTGTAAAATTTACCCAGGTTAACAGGGTAACATTTACAGGGTCAAAAAAATCACTTTTTACAGTGTAGATACCTAGTTTGAGAAGCAGGTAATTTTAAGAACCTTTTATTTGTTTTTAAATTTTTCCTCACAGAGCTGCTCACTTCTTTTACTCTGGCCAGATCGCTCAGTGAACCAGCAGCTCCTGAAAGCCCCAGTGTCTAAGCAGAAACTCCGGGGTGACAGGGCCTTCGCTGTGGTCGCTCCCAGAAACATTGCGAAGACCGTTGTCCTTGGGTGTAGAAAGATTGTTTCCTTGCTACAAATTGAAATACCCTGTCATGATTATGAGTTGAGAAGTTCATTTGTTTGTGTGTGTGTGTGTGTGTGTGTGTGTGTGTGAACAGAAAAGTAAGTATAAGGAATAATTGGCCATAGTGATAATCAAAGCCGTTTTCTTAACACCAACTTCTAATGAATAAAAAGCAACAATCCTCCTACATATTCACACGTGCGCTTTGAGACAGTTAAAACTATGAACTTGAACTTAAATCTACTACTTCTCTTTCGGCTTTTCCCTTATCAGGGGTCGCCACAGCGAGTCATCCCTTTCCACCTCATTCTATCTTGAGTATCTTCCACCCTGACCCCAGCCAACCTCATGTCCTCTCTTACAACATCCATATATCTTCTTCTTGGTCGTCCTCTTGCTCTCTTCCCGGGCAGCTCCATCTCCAACATCCTTCTACCAGTATATTCACTCTCCCTCCTCTGCACATGTCCAAACCATCTCAGTCTGGCCTCTCTGACTTTGTTGCTAACACAAGTAACGTGAGCTGTTCCTCTGATGTGCTCGTTCCTGATTCTGTCCAACCTCGTCACTCCTGAGGAGAAGCTCAACATCTTCATCTCTGCTGCCTCCATCTCTGCCTCCTGACTCTTTCTCACTGCCACTGTCTCTAAGCAGTAGAGCAGAGCTGGTCTCACCACTGTCTTGTACACCTTTCCCTTGAGTCTGGCTGACACTCTTCTGTCACACAACACTCCTGACACTCTCCTCCACCCGCTCCACCCTGCCTGCACTCGCCTCTTCACCTCTTTTCCACACTCCTCTTGGAATCCGGATCCGAGGAGAGCACAGAGAAGGCACATGCGTGATGACATTAAACCTAATTGTCCAAATTGTGTTTCAATTCCTTCAGAGACTAAACCAAAAATGTGTGTTTTTTCCCCCAAGGCAATTAAAATATGAAAAAACATTTTAAATAAAACCTCGGTTGACTGCAAAGTGCTAAAAAGTGCAAGAACAAACAAATCAAATCATTTCAGCTGTCAATCCCCTCTAATGTAGAAATCGAGCTCGAAGTTCGGCAAGTCTTGGACTCTCTTTAACGTCAAAGTCAATTACAAACACGGTTGTTTGTATGAAGGCGAACATGTTGTGAAGCATCTTCTCGCACGAGACCCCAAGCACAAAGTGGGCATTGAACAGTTGGTGGAAGGCAGCTGGACCACTCACTGACTCGCATGGTCTAGCTTTTTTGTTGAGGATGATGTCGTATCGATGAATTCAGCTTTTCTTCATCCTGACAGCGAGCAGATAGGGCTGGGTGCGCTGGAGTCCCCATGATCATCTACGCTAGTTCCTGCCTACAAATAAAACCAGACAATGCTTAAACAGTCATTTTCTGTGATTGCACAACAGTTTTTCAACAAATCCAACGTGATTGGAAGTGGAAATTGACAATTTTACCTTTTTTCACAATGTGGCTCTCAGCTTGAGATGCCGACATCTTTCCGGGTCTCTTGCGACCTTAAGCTGATGGTGGAATTAGGTGAAGCAGAAGAAGAATTGAGGCAAGACCACAACCCCATCCTAAGAGACACGGTTGGTTTGGAAAAAAAAAAAAAAATCTACTACTATACAGTATACACACTAATATTATTAATTTGATAGAAACCTGTTCACGTCGATTGTGAAGGATTCGACGTCCACAGCTGATTCTAAACAATGAATCAGGTCCAGAAGTTCTGGGATGGGGTGCTTTGCTCTGCTGAATAACTTTCTGCTTAAATATTGTTGGCCACTTAAAAACTGCCTTTTCCACCAAAAATCCAGCTCTTTACAAATCTGTAAAACACACTAAAGCACAAATAACAACCAAGTGCAATGTATTAAAAATAAAATCAAAATCACATTATTATTATTAATATTATAAATGTATCTTACCAGGCTTTTGAAAAATGGGTATTCAGTGAACACATCACTGCATCTTCTTGGATGATGAACAATCATTATGATGAGTGATTCCTTTAGCATTACGTTCTCTCACTTGTTTCAGTGGCGATGAACTGCAAAATGCAGAAACAATGGAAATTAAATTAAATGCTTGTGTGAGCATTTCACAAGACTGTCACCTAATTTTCCCTCCATGAAATTCAAATAAATTATTTTTTGGGAACTTTTTATATTCACTTTTCCTTGTTGTAAACACGTTACACTAATAAGAAGCATAAAATACAAGTTACATGTTCTGTTCTGTCCTATTTGCAGTTGGAATACTGACAATCTTTCTTCTGTTGAGAAGCTTTTAGTTCTGTTGTTCTCTCTGATGATTCCAACAGGCTGTTTATCTTTTTGAAGAATTGTTTTAACAATCTGCAAAGATGCAAAGCACAATTAACCACCCAAACAACTCGAGAAACATTCTGAGAGTATAATTGTCTAGCAAAATGTATTTGGTGCATTAAAATATTTATTTAACGTTAAATGCGAACCTTATTACAGACACAAATTCTGAACCAAAACCAGGCGTTGACTTTCTGCGATTCTTTTGAAAGACGTGCAGGAGTAAAATCGCCACTCTTTTGGCGCACACACACACACACACACACACACACGCGCACACACACTCTCACACACACACACACACACACACACACTCACTCACACACTCACACTCATACACACTCACACACACACGCACACACACACGCACACACACGCGCGCACACAAACAACCGCGCCACATGCAAAAGCGAAACAACATACTATTTGATTAATAACGTTACCGTTTGAAGAATATGGCAACCATATTAGAAAGACACCCAAATTCGTTGTTTGAAACATCCTCGAACACGTCCTCCTCCTCCTCGTCTATCTCCGTGACAGACTCGCCATAACTCGACAACGCGGCTGGCGAGACCGCAGTAGCTTCAGGTGGGCATACTGACGCCGAACTTAACGAAGGCTATAAACGAGACAACATTCAAGGCTGTTCAAACGTCACCAAAATTGTCAGTTTAATACATGTTTAAAAAAATAACATCTGTGATTACCTTCCTCCAGAAAATCGGAAAGTTTCAAATCGGTGTGGGAAACATTCACGTACTTTTGCTTCCTTCCAAGCTTAACTTTCAGCAGCGACTTAAATCCTAACAGAGTATTTGATTAGTGCTTATTTAATATCCTTATTTTAAATCATATTTTTGAGCATAGAAAGATTCGACCTCACCTTCCTGCCGCCCGTCCTGTGCCATGATCCGTGCGAGGTAAAATGGCGTCACTGATTTAATGTTAAAGTATCTAAAGCTGTGAAAGGTACAAATGTGTACCTCATCCTGTCAGCAGGGATTTTGTACCTTTACAAATAGTCAAAGGACCAATATTGTCACTAGTGCTGCAACGATTAATCGACAATGTCGACAATAAAAATGTGTCGACAAATATTTTTGTTGTCGATAAATCGTTGGTGTCATGTGACCTGATGAAAGCGCCTGCAATATCGCGATATGACCGCTACGGCGCAGTGGCGCTAAGTGTAATGCAGCGCTCCCGTATGGGATCAATTTAGTGCCAAAAAGATTCGCGAGCGTGAAACCTCGAAGCGAGCGAGCGCAACTCGATTTAGCTTGAAACGAGCG
>MU204278.1:2294-28750 GCA_017309775.1 Paedocypris sp. Pulau Singkep
GCATCCAAAAGGTCTAAATGAACTATAAAACCTAACCCCCAACCCTAGCCCCCAACCCTAACCCCCCATCCCTAACCCCCAAACCAGGAGAGAAAGAGTAGTGATGGACAGTGCTTCACCATGCTCTGACCCCTTTCGGGGCACTGGAGCTTGGAGACATTCCTCTAAACCTAACCCTAACCCTAAACCCTAAACCCCAACCCTAACCCTAACCCTAACCCTAACCCTAACCCTAACCCACCCTAACCCTAACCCTAACCCCAACCCTAACCCTAAGCCCTGACTCTTTAGAGTTTTTTAACCCAATACACCTAACCCTAACCCTACCCTAACCCTAACCCCTAACCCTAACTCTAACCCTAACCCTAACCCTAACCCCAACCCCAACCCCAACCCTAACCCTAACCCTAACCCTAAACCCTAACCCTAACACTAACCCTAACCAGGGGGAACTTTAACCCCAACCTCAGCCCTAACCCTAACTAGGGGGGCCCACTAATTCTTTGATTCGGCCTCACCCCAACATTCCTAACCCTAACTAGGGGGAACCCTAACCCCAACCTAAGCCCTAACCCTAACTAGGGGGGCTCACTGATTCGGCTACACTGGGCCCTGGCGCTCGACCGTGGGGAGCAGTGCCCCGGGAGGGTTTAGGGGAGGAGGGTTGATGGCCAGTGCACTTGCTCGTTCCAACCCTTAGGGGCATCGGAGCGGGCCGTCCCCATAAACCTAACCCTAACCCTAACCCCTAACCCTAACCCTAACCCCCTAACCCTAACCCTAACACCCTAACCCTAACCCCAACCCTAACCCCTAACCCTAACCCTAACCCTAACCCATAGAATCATTACCATTTTGTTACTCCCAAAAAAATGTAAAGCAAACTACCAGTTTCTATTCTGCCGTGCACATACGCACACATTGTAGGGCACTGAAGTAAACCCTTACCAGCTCTCTACACACACTCACCGTACAGTTGTTTTATTTTTGGAATAGACTTGTTGCTTGCTAAACCTGACTAATGTTTGTTTGGGGTTTTTTAAATAGGGATGTATTTTGTACTACACTGAGTTTTCCCTTTAGACACGTGTCACTGTTACACGCATCACACTGAGAGCTTTGGTACATGAATAAAAGATGAGCACAGATAAACCAGCAAGTGAAGTTAATCACCTATTCCAATCCAATTAGGATATATTTACACTTCTAGAAGTGAATACATGAGTGCTGACTGTGTAAAACCTGATTGATTGTGTGCAGGTGTTCGAGTGTTAGCAGGCTTCATGGAGGGTTTACTCCATTGCAGTTGCAAGAGACAATAACCGAATACATCTTTAGGTGCAACGATCAAACACCCAGGTAACATCACAGTAGGAGGGGGAACCAGCTGGTTCAGAACTCACCCTCTGTCTGACCCACAGGGGCGAGAGGGGCTGGGCCATTCATGGTACCATTGCGCAGGCTGTGAGAGATGCTCTTGGAACAGACAATACGACAGTAGAAGTGAGTGACATCAAAACCACATGTTCGGAGGCGAAACTTTATAAACTATATATCATTTATAAACTTTAGAAACCATATAAATTACGTTTACCCTACAGGAGATTCAGAAGGCAGGACACAACTTCTGCGAAAAGCCAGGCGAGTTTGTGGAACATGTCCTGAATGCTTGTCACTCCACTGACCCTGCTTGAAGTGGATAAAGATTTGTAAATAGTTTTATTTGTAAATAGTTTTATTTGTAAATAGTTACATTTGTAAAATGAACTGAGAACATGTTTGAACATTTTGTTCTTTTCTAAACAAAAGTATTTCTGTTGTAGGTTTCACGTTTTTGATTATTTAAAATGTGTATTCTATATGTTGTACATCTCATTTACACTGTTTTTGTCGTATTGTTCTTTCGCTGTTTGTATTTTCCCGTGGCTTCAATGAAGTTTAAAAAGTGCATTTGTTCTGGCAAACTGTGCAGAGAGTAGATGTTCCATCGCATTAATTTCATTGCACTGATTCGTCTATTCATTTTAAACGTCTAATAAATAACAGGTGAAATCCACAAGCGTCAAGCGACTTGGAGCAGTTTTCGGGCGCGGCTCTCAGTTTGGCCGCTAGATGGCGACGTTTCACACAGACGCCTGATGAACATGGCAGCCGGAGTCCGTCTCTCCAATGCAAAGAAGTCGTGTCTGAGACAAAAGCGCGAGCACACACAATATACGTATATGGAAACATGATAAAATTCAAACAATCTATGTATTTTAACAAAACATACATTTGTGTCTTGTTGTACAAACAATAGGCTACATAGAATTGTAAGTGACAAGTGTTCTATATTTAAGTTTTTTCATATGTAAAGATTTGTAATAAATATATATCTATGTATAAGGATGTTGACGTGTGACCACGCCCTTTCGTGAGGACCGCCCCCGAACACTTTCACTTTCTAAACGTCAGAAGCGAAAGCGAGAAGAAGATCGTCCGCGCTCTTGAGTTGCACGTGGTTCGTCTCGGTTAAAGGATGAATTCAGTCCCGCGTCGCCCCGGACTGTCACCCGGAGAGAAGTCGTGTGTTTTGTGTCAGAAGTCAGATGAAGATCACGTCACCGGAAGCCTCGGGTTGAAGGAAGGAGTCGCCGCTCATCAGAACTGTTTGGTGAGATAATGCAGCGCGGGATTGTGCAAATATAGTTTGATCAATTTCTATTAAAAAACTTTCTAGAATTATATCTCTTTCGCGCTGTCTTTCTGTCTGTCTGCCCCCCTTCTCTAGCGTCTTTGCGCTATACAAATGAACTTGAACTTAGGGTTAGGGTTAGGTGAACTTGAACCATCTCTCTCGCGCGCGCTGTCTTTCTGTCTGTCTGCCCCCCTTCTCTAGCGTCTTTGCGTTGGTCTCGGACTAAGAAAAGCGCTGTTCAAATGAACTTGAACTTAGGGTTAGGTGAACTTGAACCATCTCTCTCGCGCTGTCTTTCTGTCTGTCTGCCCCTCTTCTCTCTTTCTCTTCCTTTATCTTTCTCTCGCTGCCCTAACCCTTCTCTCTTTCTCTCTCTCGCTCACTCTCCAACTTCTCTGTCTTTCTCTCTTTCATTTATTCCTTCTTTCTGCCTTTCCATCTCTCTGTTTGTGTAATTACGTCTTTATTGTTTCCTCCCCAGTTGTTCGCATCAAACCTTTTCTCCACCAACTCGCCCATCTATGACGACCTGTTCGGGTTCAATGTGAAAGATGTAACTGACGAACAGAAGAGAGGGAAAAAACTGGTGAGATCTAAGAAGCTTTTGAGTGGGTGTGTGTAATAATCTCCTCTGTGGAGTTTTTGTCTGTTAGTTCCTCAGAGATTAGATTTAATTAAACAAAGTCAGAGAGTTTGTCACAATAAATTCACAATAGTACAATGTGCAGTATTGCAATGTCAAAAGTAACATTGATACATAATATCCTTTATTAATATACATATTTTTACAATGTTTTTTAGTTTTTTTTTTCTAATACGTAAGAAAAACATGTCTCACAGTTAGTTACTGATCTTGTTAATACAGCGTCCCAATACGCTCTGTGGAATTCCTGTTTTCTAATTTTACACTGGTTCATCTTCCAATCAACTCCAAATGAACTTTTCAGACAGATTATTACAAAGTTCAAACCCTCAACGTTCAAAGTTAAAAAAAAAACAACGTCTGGATAAATGGGTTTTGATCTTTGGTTTCGTTTTTTATGAAATGTAAATTTTAGAAACACTTTTTTTTGGTCTGAGAATTTTTTTTGCATTTTTTTTTCTAGTTTATTCATTTATGATTTTTTAAGTAAAATAAAAAAATCATAAGTAAAATAAAAGGGAGTGAAAGTGACTGTAACCTACAGCCAATCAGGAGATGCTGGGAGTTGATGATTAACCTCTTAATAGTACTTCAGATTACAGACACCAAATCAATCAATTTCAATCAAAGTCAAGAAGACTAACATTTTTGCTTTTTTTGAAGCAAGAAAATAGTTTTCCTTTAACTGAACACGAGTTGTTGGTTTGTAGAAGTGTGGGAAGTGTAAGAGACGTGGAGCCACGGTCGGATGTGAAGTGAAGCGCTGCTCTCTCTCCTTCCATTACCCTTGCGCCATCCAAGCCGACGCCAGAATTGAGGAAGACAGAGAGAGCGGCATTTACAAGTAGGATTTTCTTTACGTTAAAACGCTGATCCCCCTCATTTGCTGCGGAAGACAAAACACAATCTTTGCTTGTGTGCAGAGTGTTCTGTAAAAAACACAGCCCAAACCCGCCACAAAGCAACGGCGCACGTAAGTCTTAAATTACATCTGTAATTTAGACCCTCATAAACTTCAGTTGTTGATTTTGTGGTATAGAGTTTACCCATTTAGATTTTTGGTACAGTATATAATTTTATAATTTTTTTTTAGTTCCAGTAAATGATGCAACACCATCTACTCTGGCTATTTCTGTAAGACTTTCCCTAAAACGCACACACACACACACACACCCACGCACGCACCCACGCACGCACGCACCCACGCACGCACACACACACACGCACGCACGCACGCACGCACACACACACCTATGCACAAACGCTCTCACATAAATATATAGACGCACATACATAAGATTTCATTCACTATTTTTTGTCATTCATAAATTGATTCAGGAGTTATTCGCACACTGTCACTTCATTTAATTTTTTTCCTCAATGACAGGATGATGATTCAGGTCGTCCAACTATTCGACCTTTAGTCAACTCAGGTATTCCATTGTTTCTATGATTTTTAAGTTTCATTAAAGTTATTATCTGTATTATAATATTTAACATAATCTACTATAACAATGTTTTGCATAAAATCTAAAAAAAATAAAGGTTTTAATTTTTGATTTGTAAACCAGCTAATGATGTCTCTTATACATGAAGTTATACATGTATATATATATATATATATATATATATATATATATATACATGAAGTAAATAAACAATTGTTTGTTTCTGTTGTTTAAATTTGATGAACTGAACTTTCATCAAGTGGTTGTTTTTCAGACAGTGATTCGTATAGTGACATGAACTCCATCTGTGCATCGATCGAATCAGATCCAGAATCTCCCTCCGTATGACGACTTTACATATAATAACATCTATACGTTTTGGCAGTCAAACTGATTGAAGTCTTTTTATTAAGGGATGACTTTGTATAGACAAACAATATAAGAAAGAGCATAAATATAACTATAATCAATAACCTTTAATAACCCTCAAGGCGTGGGGCCAAAACCTTTAATATGTATAGAAGTTGTTAATATTATTATTATTGACCTGGCATCTGATAAGCGCTGATAAGACTACAGATCCCATAATGCAGTGCTTCAGTGCGTCAGTCATCTTTTTCTGTATTAAATGTATAATTTGTAAAGATTCACTTAATAGCAATTTTTCTTTTTTTTTACAAGTTCTCTGCAAATTATTTCTTACTTGTTTATTGCTAACTTATTTTATTTATACGTTTTTTTAGGTGCTATATTTAGTGTGGATTACTATTCCTGTCTGTTTGTGTCCATATTTATGTTCAGAAAATGTTTACTTTTACTGTGTTTTTTTAAATGTTTTTCCTGTCCGGCCCCCTGTTTTGCACTTGCACCAAAAATGAAATTATATTATTACTGATTATTTAATGACATGCAATATATTATGAATTATATAGTCTGTCTTTTTCTGTAGTTGCTGTCTGAGAGCAAAAACAGTCTGTTCCTGTCAAGGCCTGAAAAGGAGAAAAGCGTCAGGTAGAATTATTTAATTATATTTTTCTGTCTTTATATTTTTACATTTTAGAAGGATTTGTAAACAATAATGCAATCCATGTTGCTTTTAATAAAAATCCATAATGCTAATCATATAATTTGCCTTTTTTTCAGCCCCATTCGCCCTAATCTGTCTCCAGCAGGTAAATGTCTTATTATCTTCTTGTGTGATACCTTCTTATGGTCTTTAACTCTTTCTGTTGATGTTTAGTAGCCACAGTGACACCCGAGAAGACTTCATCCGTGAATCCTGGATCTGAAGACCTAGATGACCAGCAGGTGCATTAGGGATTTGTCCTGTAACATCATTCATTTCTAAGAAATGTACGGTTTACTTATTCCATGTTTTTGTTTCAGAGTTTTACCAATTTGCTGTCAGAGTGAGTATTGCACTTTATTCTGCTAAACAATTAAATGTAATTAAATAATAATAAAAAAAATCACATTATAGTGATGACAACACTGTTTATTTCACTTGTTTAAGGCTGTCAGCCAGAAAGGAAAGGCAGAAGCTAAAGAATGTTTCATTTATGGGTACGTATTAATATTTTAATAGTTGTCTTTTGGATTAAAAAAATGCTTAAATAATTAAATGAATAAAGCTACGTATGTTTTCTAAACAACAAACCCAGTTTATCAAATTCATTTTTTTATTCAAAATATAACTCATCATATACGTATAAGCAACACAATACACATATGCGCTGAATTTTTGCTCTAGTACGTAACTTGTAGAAATATGCTGTGTTATATTATATAAATATGTAAATATTGTATTATATATATATATATATATATATGTGTCTCTAATTTTGATGAATCAAGAAAGGTCATCCGGCAGCAACCCCGGGGTCAATCCGTGTCCAGAGGACGCGCCGCCTGCAAAGCGACCCAAAGTCCGTCTTATGCAGCTTCCGGTAGATGTGGATTTCTTTGACATGAACACAGCAGCTTTAGTAGATGCTAATGATGAGAAGAGCATTTCTGTTCTTGTTTAACAGCCGTCGACTCCCAAGACGAGCGCTAGTAGGTGCGTGGGCCTTGGATTGTTTTTCTTTATTTTGAAATCATCATGTTTTCTGTTTTAAAGAGGTTCACGCGTCTCCTCAGTGATTCTGCGCAGTTTTCTAACCGTGATTGGGGCTTTTGTGTTTCGTGGGGAAACTTTGCTGAGGATCTTCTGCGTTGTGTGCAGGGAACTGATAATGAACCGCTCGACGGACAGTAGAGAAGAGCACGGGGTCGTCCTGGGTCATGTGACGGTACCTTCACTCGTTCTTTTATCAATGTTGTTTTTCATTTGTTATTTTAGTCCTACATTTAAATTGTTGTGATGATGATGATAGATAGGCAGACAGACAGAATTAATGATAGTATAATAGATAGATGGATGGATGGATAGATATATAGATAGATTGATAGTCGGCTGGATGGATGGATGTGTGGGAGGGTAGATAGACAGACAGAAATGATTGATTGATAGATAGATAGATAGATAGATACTGCAGATGAATTCCATCTAATGACTCGAGTATTTTCCTCTCAATCAGACTCAAAAACACATGAATCGGGTGAAGAATATCGTGCTCTCAGAAATGCTTGGTAATTCTGTTTCTAGTGATTGAGTGACTTAGATTGCTGTGCTTTCTTCCTCAGGAAGCTTCCTCTACATCTAAACCACCCAGAGGAACCTCCAGCCATCAGCCTGAACCGGAAGCTTCTGCAGCCTCTGACCTCAGCATCAGTACCAAATCATTCTGGACCCTGTGTAACCAGGCCGGACTCACCAAGATCATCTTCACCGAACTCATCAGCCTGGGCGAGAGAATCCAGTCGCAGGAAGCAAACGCGCAAGGTGAGCACAGACCGTTCTGGCCTTTAAGCACCCCACACATTTTTCAGGCACTAAATAATACAAAATAATAGACAAAAAAAAAATAAATAAATAATAATAATAATAATAAATAAACTAATTTTTTTACACTCTTGGTTTATTTACGTAATTTTCTCTAAAAATACTATTTTTTCTTTATTTAACAAACCTGACTTGTATCATTTCGATAGCGTTATACTTAGAAACAAGTAGGTAGTCTAGAAACAACAAGAAGCTAGGATTTTGTTTTTTTTAACCGCTGCAACAAGTGACTTAATATCCGATTTATAAGAAATGATTTTCGTACCTGTTTTCCTCTATGTCTTCGCTGTTTCTCTCAGAGGAACAAGACGCAGCGCTGACGTCATCGGCTGAACTGCTTCAGCTTCTCTCATTTCTTCAGTTCCGTCCAGTGCGTTGGAAATGCCAGTCTTTTTGAAGCTTCCCACAACTCAGACGTGTTCTCACCTTCGCAGCAATACATCGCCTCTCGTTTGAGTTAAAAGTCCCGTAATAATAACATTAAAAAAAAAAAAATAATAATCATTTATGATTGAAAAATCAGGGGGGTGCTTATATTCGCGTAAATATGGTAGAAGTGTTTCCATTTGTTTGTGATTTGTCCTGTCTTGAAAAGTGGAAAAATGAGTGCTGATTATAAGCACCACCCGAGTGTTTGAAAAAACAAGGGCTTATATTTGCGTAAATACAGTACTTATTTACTTTAGTATTATGTCATTAGCTTTGGAAACTTTTCATTTGGGACTTTTTCGTAACTCTTTTTTTTCTTTTTGCTGAATGCTGCCAAATTTGGTGCAAAAATACTTCAAAATGTAACACTGTGGTATGGAAGAAATTTGGGACAGAAACCATGTAACTTCCATGTATCCAAGCAAGCAAAATGATTCAAGATAACTGAGGTATTTACCCTGATTGCTGTGTTACTTCAATCTGAAAATTGTCTCTTGGGTCTCAAAGGTCTTAGCTTTCAAACAAAGTACAGAATTATAACCTTATATTTAATATTATAATAAACTTAAATATGCAATAGTTAACATATTAACATAAATATGCAAATGAATAGCTTTCTTTGAAAGTCTCTTGAAGTGTAAGTAAGTGTAGTGGAACAGCTGATCTTTTCATCGCTTTGAACATTTCTGCAGATTATGACGTGTCTCTTAAAATACTGAAAGTGTCTGGAGAGCTGCCCAGGATCATCCAGCTGCTCAAACAAGGTAAAGCCGCAGAAACCGCTCTGTTGTATTCAACAAAACAACTGCATTTCATGTATTGCTTGCACATTTCGCATTCTACTTTTACTTTAGGTCCAATTGCAGTAAAAATCAAAGTCGGTGGGGGTTTTTTGTCTTTTCAAAATTCAGACGAAACTCTGGAGTCTCAGTTCTCAGTGTTCCACTACAACGTTCATTCCTGGTTTTGACAGACTAGCTGAAATCCTTCATTACAATAGGGATTTTAATGCTTTGGGTTTGAACGTCTAATAATTTGAAGTTTTTCCTGGATTAATTGAAGTTAATACTGCACACAAGAATTACGAAACACATACATGTAAAAACTTGTAAGCTTTTTTTTTAGAAACATTAGTTGCAAGAAAAGTAAGCGGAAGCATTGATTTGAACATTCTATTCAAATTCAAATGTAATTTGTCACATACACATTATTACATGCAGTGAAATGAATTTTTGCAATCGTCCGGCATATAAACATGGGGGGGGGGTGCAATAGGATACAATTAAATATTATTTAAAAAAATATACAATAACTGTAACATTTCTTTATTCATCCCCTTTGGGGAAATTCTTTTTTGTTTCATGCTCTCGAAAAAAAAACAACCCTTGATTTACAAACATTAATTTGAAATAAAAAATATACAAGTATATACAGATACATATACACTCTCTGTATATGCTTTGTATGTACACAAAGGTAGTTCTAAAAATATTGTCTTTACATAAAAGCGTCACTGTAGCTGTTGTTATTTACTGTCACACTCATGTTTATTGTTGGATTGGTAAAAAAAATGTTATTCCCGATGATCACAATATATAAATGATGTAAATAAATCATCAAAAGCATCAGCTACGGTATATTTGACCACAGTTTTGTTCCACCTCCGTCACAGTGAGTTTGTGATTTGAGAGGAATCACTGTAACAGTAACGCTGTGTTGATCATGATCTCTTGTGTGATCTTTTGTCTTCAGACGTTGAGAAGCAAGAGATGGAGCTGCAGCAGAAGAAGGACGTGCTGCGAGACGTGGGCGCTTTACCCTGAGAACCCTGGTCATCACTCACTTCATCACGTCTTCGTTCCTTACTTCACTTCATTTTTTAAAACTATTTTCACTCGCAGAATTTTTCAAGTCAGTTTACAAATAATTGTTTAACTAGGGTGACCAAACGTCCTCTTTTCCCCGGACAAGTCCTCTTTTTACTTTGTGAAAGTATATTTTTTAATAAAAACCAGACGGGTTTTATACATTCACGAAAATGTCCTGGTTTTTCTTCAAAGGAGCATTACACGTTCACCAACTCTGCTTTAAATTATTTGAGATTGCGCGTCCCGTTTTGAAACAATACCAGACGGCTATTGTCCGTAGAGACAGAGAGAGAAAAAAAAATCATTTTTTTAAAGCAGCATCTCTTGCGAATCATCTCACGAGCTTTTTATCAAGACGTCACCTTTTCTACTTTTGATTGGGTAATACACAATGTCATCATTAGTTTGATTGGTCTTTGTAATTGTCTGAGAGGAGGGCGGGGCTTAGAGAGAGACAACATGATGCCCATGTAACGAAATTGAGCTAATACATTTGAAACTTTCTATATTATATATATATATATTTGTCGTATAAAAACGTTACCCTAATATTGCTCACTAATATATAGATATTACGGTTATTATTTTATGTATTTATATTTTGTTGAAGCTGGATTTTATAACAGAAGAGCTGATATGTAGAACACCATTTTATATTAAAAATTAATTAATCAAATTATTTATTAGAAAAGAGTCTAGGACTATTATTTTATTACAGTAGCTAGTTTTGCACCATTGAAGCTTATAACCTCTGAGAAGCCTGTCTGAATTAGTCTGGAGACCGCGTCAGTTCTCCTCTTTTTTGGAAATCAAGATATGGTCACGCTAGATTAACAGATTTACACACTTTGGTTTTTGCCTTTCATAGGCTTAAAAACTTTCCACTGGTCAGTTTCTTATTCTAAGCGCTGTACTTGAAAATAGAAACATTCATAAAATACAATAACAATAAACTGCTTGGTTTGTGCAACATGTTTTTTTCCCTTTTTGTTCCTTCGTCTTTGTTGCATTAGGTGCTTTTTTTAATCATTTCTTTTGGGATGTTTCTTCTAATGTTGCAAACATTTTACCGATTGAGCTGCAGGTTTTGAATCATTTAATGTCCTAAAACAGCACGGTGCGTTCTGCTTTCACACGTGTCCACAGAGAGACGGGAGTTAACACAAAAGTAGCATTCTCTTTCTTTTTTATTTAGTGTTTGGTCATTGTCAGTCTGAGAGAAAACCATAGTGTATTAAATACAGCACTTAGTGTTACTGTACCGTAAGATAGTGTACAGAATAAAATAAGACGGTGTACAGAATAAAATAATTCAGTGTACAGCTTTAAATAAGACAGTGCGCAAATTAAAATAATAGAGTGTACAGAATAAAATAATAAAGATCATGAATTCAGTGTACAGCTTTAAATAAGACGGTGCACAGTATTAAAATAGAGTGTATAAAAAAAATAAAAGATAATTAATTGTACCGCATAAAGTCTGACCGTGTACAGAATTAAATATTTGAGTGCACAGAACAAAATAAATCAGTGTACAGAATAAAATCAGGCCCATAGGAAGTTTCTATTCACACACACACACACACACACATTCCCTGAAAAGCACAATGTCTTTGGCTGCCAAGGTGATTTCATTAAGAGGTTTGTGTAGTAAAAGTCTGCGCGCGCGCGCACACACACACACACACACACACACACACACACACACATACTTGAGCAGGAGCAGCAGAGACGTGTGACGCTCAGAAGATCTGCTGCTCAAACAGGATCTTCTCGAAGCCGTCGGGCGGCGGGTGGTAGAAGTCGCTGAAGTGGCAGTCGATGATGGCGCTGTCGTCCACTGAGAGAAAAGCACATCACTCTGACGCTCATTTACAGAAATATGCAACACGGCGTGGAATCAGATTAGTTCAAACGTCTAAGAAACAACTGAAAATGCTCCACATTTACCATTGTTTTTTGCAATCTTTGTTTTCAATTATAACTTTTTTTTCCACTTCAATTTTTTTTTTTACAACATTTTTGTCATGTTTTATTAATACATTTATAACAACAACAACAATAATAATAATACATTTTATTTGTAAGGTGCCTATCTCTGCACTTACACCGTTTCAGAATACAGTATTTTGTATGTAGAAACAAATGTCTATTATTCTGAATTTGCCTGCCACCACAATAATTTAGCAATATTGTGCATAAACAACACTTCAATCACTGTTTATTGTACACTAAATATTAATATTGTAATATTAAAAAAGCCGTACATGACACACTTCCTGGCCAAGCAGCTGCCATTACATTCTCACCAGCCAATCAGAGTAAGCCCCGCCCCCCACATGAAGCCAACAAGGGGGGGGAAATGAAACAAACTAAATTTTCAAACGAAAATGTGAAGATTGCAAGCGAAAAGAAAAAAAAAACACTTTTTCTTAGAATTTTACGTTTGATATTTTTGGCACAAATCTGATTCCATAACATTGTTGCGGTTATTTTTTTAATGTGTGTGATATAAGACACTGGTCATAACTACTCACCATAAACCACAGGGAACACCGTCCCCCGGATGCCCGAGGCTGGACACTGCATGTTCTTCCCATTCAGGTAAAGGTTCAGCTCCACGTGATCGTACGTCAGACCCTGGAACACAGACACTGCATTAATAGTAGACTAAATATATGTCTCAATACATTTCAGCTGTTAGGACTAAATATATGGTAATATTCCCAAAAAATATTCCCAGTTCTTCTAGAGAAAAATGGTAATATGCCCTAAATTAAATGTCATGGAAATGTTACAGGCGTTTTATATTCTGTAAATAAATGTATATAAGCATGAGGAATAGGTTAATATTATTGAATATTTGTTTAACAATGTATTCAACTATTTGTCATTTTAGTTATAAAAAAAGGAATATAGCACTTTAGTCCAAAAATGACACCAAATGCAGAAGCAGTAATTCTAATAACATAAGATTGTAAAAGACAAGATGAGATATTCCTTCATTCATCCCACAGTGCGGACATTTCTTTGTTGCAGCAACAGTACAGCTAGAAAACACAAGCATATACTGTTTACAAACATAATATAAAAAAAGATTTTAAAAAAAGGATCAATAAATAAAATGTATATCGAGTACAGACATTAGCTTTGATTGTAAAGTCTTACAGCTGTAGGTAGAAACGACGGACAGTGTCGCTTCTTTAGACACTTATTGTATTTAACTATTAGATTTACTGTAATATGAAATTGAAGAATTTTGCATATTAACTGTTTTTTATTTATTTTTTTTAACATTTGCCTGAATATCAAGACAACATATACATAGATAAATACATTATAGAATGCAAGTGTTTTCTTGTAATAAAATAAATGTAACATTCTTAACATTTTATGTTTATAAAAAAAACGTAACATTCCTAAAGTGTGTGTGTGAGTTTTGTTGAGTACTTAATTTGGCACTTTTATCCAACACGAGGCATTACGACTTTTCTTAGTATATTTTAAGTATGTAGTATTATTTATGTATAGTTTTTAATGTCTGGTAAACACAATCGCGAACACAGATTTTGTAGTTTTTTGGCTGTAAGGAGAAAGCAGAAACGCACCACGATGTCGCCCTCTTGTGGCAGACTGTTGGCAGGCAAGCGATTCTTCTCCTCGCTGTTGTGGTGTAAGGATCCATCATGTCTTAACACCAAGCTGTGACTGTCTCGACCCAGAGGAACCGCACTCAGATTCACCTTCTGTGTGGCCACACCGACCCCCCAAACACCTGCATCAGCAGCAGCACAGCTGTCACCCTCCATCCCTCCATCCCTCCATCTCCACGACTGACATGCCGTATACACCGTGTACGTACACCAGAGCACATTGACTCAAGTACTTCACACTTCTGTCAATAACTGTAAGTTAGCAAATGATGACCCGATCACGTGGTTGAGTTCTTTATAACCCAGCCACTGGACTCATAATGAACACAAGTTAAAGGACTTTGTAATTGTTGAGCAGGACTGACCGGACGACTGGATCTTGAACTCGAAGTAGCTCTTGTTCTGGTGGAGAGGGGCGTTGGCGAGACAAGCTCCGGTTCCACAGATCCGCCTCCCGCTCTTCACGATGACCACATCCGTCCCTGGGCAAACAGAAACACACAGGCCGAGCGGAGAGCGGTATGATGGACCGGCACCAGGTGAGAGATTCCCGCGTCATTCCCTCATGACAGTCCGGCGTGCGCGCGCGCGCAGCTCTAGTCATCGCTCAGCTGATTGACAAGATAAAAGCTGACGGACAGAGCGATCGGAAGATACGGGTTGCTGATGTGACGCGAGTCTCGTGGTTTGCTGCGATAAAAACAAACCCATCACGCTCCAGCCGCCCGTTGCCCCCCCCCAACATGGCGTCATCAGCATGACGCCGCTTTATTTGAGTAAAGGCTGTTTTGTGAGGGAGACGAGTCTTACCCATGTGCTGCGTGTCCAGCTGCACCGTCGGCATTTCTTTCAGGACGTTGTGAGCGGCTCCACCATCATCGCAGCAGCCCGAACAGCACGTAAACACTGCGGCCATCGTTGCGTTTCGATTCCCGGAAGCGCAGTTACAGCGGCTCGACGGAAGGGGGCGGGCGCTGCACGAAAACAACGACACGGGCGTGAACGGTCGTGTTGTTCTAGAGTTTACCTGAAGAGGGCGCTCAAGTCGTTAGATCATTTTTGAAAGTGATAATGTCATTTCGTTTTCACCACTGACCTACACGTTTTATTAGTTTAGATCAGGGGCGGGCAAACCTTTTGATTCGCGGGCCAGATTGGGTTCTTACATTTGACAAAGGGGCCGACCGAGCTTCCTGGTCCAGCTGTCAATCACATTCTCACCAGCCAATCAGAGTAAGGCCCGCCCCCACGCAAAGTTGTGCCAGAAGTCCAAACGAAAAAACAATGAAGCGAAATGAACGAAAAAATCTGAAGTGAAAAAAAAAATTTCAAACCAAAACATGGCGGTTTTCGTTTGCTTCTTTGAAATGTGCGTTTGATATTTTTGGCATCTAATTGCATAGATGTAAAAACAATGTATAGATTGCTGACAATGTAAAAACACATTTTCAAAATATACTAGTACAATTCTTTTATGTACTTTCTGTTCTGTTTCCGCTTTTTAACATGTGTTGCCTAAACAAAAATCAAATAAACCATAACAGATTAACCAGATTTACATTAAAAAAAAAAGCATCTGACTTTCATTTCATTTTTACATGTTCGGCGGGCCGGATTCAAACATATAAAGGGCCGCATGTTTGCCCACCCCTGGTTTAAAGGATAGGAACGAGTTGTTTAAAATTCTTCGATGTCTTTGAATACCCGAAGGGAAACCCACGTAAGCACGGGGAGAACTTACAAACTATGAATTTCAGTCAAGGATTAATAAAGTACCTACCTACCTACCTAACTCAGCACAGAAAGGCTCCGATCGGGCCTCGGACTGACACTTTGAGTCTCACGTGGGTCCTTATAGCCTCCAGGGACAGTGTCAATATAGTGCATTTAACCATCTAGTGAAGTGACACACAAACCCGGAGCAGTGGGCAGCCATGAGCCGTGGTGTAGGGTCCGTGTCTTGTTCAAGGACTCGCAGCTGTAGAACGCAGCGGACAGGGAGTCGAACCTGCAACGCTTGGGTGACGAGTCCAACTTCTGCTGGAGCACAACTGTCCCTATATTATAAACATACAAGTCTATGTACAGTATGTGTGTGTGTGTGTGTGTATGTATTTATATGCACACACACATAAACATGTTTGTGTCACGTGTTATATGCCAACAATTATATGCTTCCTCTGGTCTGAAAAAAATCAGCATTTGGAGTTTCTATTCCAAATACACTTTATCTAACGGCGTAAAATTCCTCTTTTTGATCTAGTCGTTGCTTTTAATGTATTACTAAAACGCGTTTCCTTCTATGACAAACCTGCAGATGACTCTCGCCATCTCGTGGCCAATTACGTCACTTCGTGCGCTCTCATCTTTGAATCGACCAATGAGCGCGGCGCCTCGCGAGCTCTTCTCTTCCTGATGGCATGGAAACAGGGGAAGAAAAATCCAGGTCAAAATATTTTGACACGTGACTGGGTAGCGATTGGTTATCGATGCGTCAAGACCCCGACACATGGCACGAGCATATGCGAGCAAAGTGGCGTGATGTAGGATCGTTTTGATGGGCGATTTTGCTCGTCCTTTTCCCCATCGAAATACGGTTAGCAAAAACATTTGCTTTTCTTTCCATTGGTCAACTGTTCTAAAAGCTCACGTGCACGCGCTAGACTAGAGGACGTCGCGGGTAATGAGTGAGTAAACTCCGGGTAAACCGAAAGCATCTCCGCGAACTTTCTGCGTGATGAGGTGAAGCGCTCGGGCACGCTGACTCGAGCTGAACTGGTTAAACTGGAGGCTGAAGTCTGCACAGCAACACGAGCGGCACGTGCACCTCAGCAGCCAGTGCGCGGCTGGTCCTGATGCTGATGCTGTCACCCTGCGAAATCTGCCACAACCGCGCTAATTCCATGACAACCGGACTCGAGCGTCCCGAGAATTCTGTGGGTTTTTTGGGGGGTGAGAATTGTATGATGTTTTTTTCCTCCGTTATCGACGCGTCGAGGATTGAAAACAGGAGCCGCGCGAGTCACCGACGAACTTCTCACGCGCAGCTAATTCGAGAACATTTAGAGAAAAGCGCTTCCGATGATGATCGATCATGACGCGCGTGCACGCGGATCTCACGCTCTTGCTCGTGTTCGTTTAGTTTATGCTGATGCTTTTTGGCGCGTGGTTGCTTCGCATGGCACGGGACGCGGATGCTCTTCAGATGCCCGGCAGAGATGATGATGATGATGATGATGATGATGATCGGGGGGTGAGAGCTGTATTGATCAGCCCGTCCACGTTAAGCTTTCACGCTGATGTTTTTGTTGTGTTTCATGACACGATGGAGCTCCTGGAGGAAGACCTGACGTGTCCGATCTGCTGCTGTCTTTTCGAGGACCCGCGGGTTCTGCCCTGCTCGCACAGCTTCTGTAAGAAGTGTCTGGAGGGCGTTCTGGACGGCTCCAGGAGCCTCGTGTGGAGACCGCCGTTCAAATGCCCCACCTGCAGGAAGGAGACGGTGCACAGCGGCATCTCCAGTCTACAAGTCAACTACTCGCTCCGAGGCATCGTGGAGAAATACAACCGCATCCGCGTGATGCCCCGCATGTCCCTGTGCCGCCTCCACAGTGGCCAGCCGCTCAACATCTTCTGCGCCACCGACCTGAAGCTCATCTGCGGCTTCTGCGCCACCACCGGCGACCACACGGGTCACAAGTTCTGCGCCCTGGAGGAAGCCTACGAGCGCGAGAAACTGGCGTTCGAGGAGCTGTTCCGCGCGCTGGAGAGCTGGAGAGGCGCGGAGGTCAGCGCGGGGCTGGAGAGCCTGGAAGCCGCCAAGAAGAAGGCGCTGGAGAGCGTGTCGCGGGACGCCGAGCGGGTCTCCGAATACTTCCACAAGCTCCAGCGCGCGCTCGACCACAAGCGGAGCGAGATCCTCTCCGACCTGGAGGCTCTGAAGATGGGCGTGATGCAGAGCTTCGACCCCGAGATCAACCAGCTGCGCTCGGCCCTGGAGGAGCAGCGGCGCGCGCTCAGCATCGCCGAGTCCTTCCGCTCGCTCTCGGAGCCGCTCGCCTTCCTCCAGCAGATGCAGGAGTTCCGGGAGAGACTGCGCCTCATCCGCGGCACCCCGCCGCCCTCGCAGAGAGACCCAGAGCTGGGGCCGCGCGGCCTGCGGAGCTTCGACGTGCGGGAGTGGGACCAGACGCGGCTGGGGGAGGTGGAGAAGCTGAGCGCCCCGTACGAGAGCTTCCTGAGCCCGCCGAGCCCCGCAGCCTCCGCTCCCGCAGAGCAGCGCCTGGCCCGGGTGATGTGGAGGCTGGTGCTGGTGGTGTGCGCCTGTCTGCCCGCGCTCAGCTTCCTCCCGTCGGACTGTCTCGTCCGCTTCTCCCTGCCGGAGGCCGCGGAGCTCGCGCGCTGCCTGGGCTTCTGCTGGCGGGAAGCGGCGGCGCTTTGCTCACTTTTGACCGAGATGTGTCGGAACAGCGTCGTGGACTTTATAAACACCGCGTCAGATTTCATCAGCTGATTTGTAACTTTTCATTAGGTACTTTTTTTTATTGACAATTATGGCCCGGTGTGTTTTCGTGCGTTTGCTGAATCGGGGACTTTTAGTTTGCGCACATTTGTAATTCAAGTTTCATCTATATTCAGGATTTGTTCTAATAAAGTAAAACTGAATGTAGGTAAAAGTAACAAAACGCTTTATGTTAACGTAATAAATCCTGTTCGTTTCAATTCGTTTGTTGAAAGATACAACGTGCAGTCGATTTTAGAAACAATTAAGATACAATCGTTTAGAAATACGTTTAGATACATTTTAGAAATACGTAAGATAAATGATATTCCTCTGATACACTCGGTTCATTCACTCATTGACCCTGCAAGGTTGAAGGTTACGTAACGTCAAATGTAACAGAGACAGAAACACTTTTATTCTGATATATATTTTATTTTTCAACATTTAAGAGATACTAACTACTACGTGTGTTTTATTTATTTTGGATTTTAATGTCTGACTGCTTTGAAATATAGTCGAGCTTTTAGTGTTTTAGCCCTTCTCCAGTGATTCACGAGATGTTGAATGAACTCAAGCGAGTTATCAGATGTTGTATTTCACATTAAAATTGGAAGTTGATTCAAACTTTAACACGGGAAAGAAAAGAGCCAAGGCTTCCCCGTTTCGCAACTTTAACGGTGGAATCCTCAGAGGTGCATCAAATCTGCTTTATCGTGACGTCACAGCCGAAGCTCGCGCGCGTCACTAAATATGTATATTTAGCGTACAGTTGCCAGGCGAACTGGGGATAAAAATTGAAATAACGTAAACTATAAATGATACTACTTAAAGGTTGATGCTCTCTGAAATGGCGCCTGCGAAGCTACACACTTGGAAAATGAGATCGAAAGATTGCTTTATGTGGTCATGTTAAACAAATTGAACAAATCAACCTTTTCTTTTTATATATGCATTTTATTCGTTCAATGAGGCTCACATCAACAATAACCACATTTTTTTATTACGTTTTGACACGAGAGCACATTTGTTTTTTTTTTTATTTATTATTGCATTTTTATTATTTGACAGTCCTTCAGTTGGTTGAAATTTTATCATTTATCTTCTAGACATTTCCACAACATTTCAACTCTAATAATGATAACTAAAATTAATCAACTGCGCTATTCGTCATTCTTTTTCCTTTACATTGCGTTTTTAAAATAGTTTTACAATATTAATGCTTCACACAATATAAGTTTCTCCGTGTTAAACGAAAAATAGACGTCTACAGTAATTCGTTTTAACATATACGTTCTTTTTTGCAAATAACGCAGCCAAATATTTTTGTCATTTAATTATTTACGATTATACGTGCAATTACAAAAATCACATGAAACGCGTTGTTTGAAATACGTAATTATGTGATTAAGAACGTCATGTAAATTGTAGGTAAATTCATTGCATGTTTGTGATGGTCACGTTATTTTACCTCGGATAGACAAAAATCACAGTAAAGTGCTGTCAGATTATTCATCGGGATAGAACGTTCTGGTTCCGCTGATGCCCGTGAATCTTTCACACGTGCTGCAAAACATAACGGATCGAATCTAAAAAAAAACATGTCAAGATACATTTCGCTGAAATAAAAGTATTAAGGTGACTTATACATTTCTGCTTCGCCATATTGACAATCTCACTCACTTTATTAACTTGAGTTTTAAACATTCTGTGTGATCTCCTCACTGTGACCTTATTGCGACTGAGACAGTTCGTTAGAACTTGTAACAAAAAACCCTTAACTACAACCATACATAGGACTTTTATTTAATTAATGCACGCGCGATGAAAAAAATCAAAAATCAAATTTTAATTTAGTATTGTAAATTTAAAATAAATATCAACACACAGGTTAGTGTGTAAATCTTAACTGAATCAATCTACAGGCTGAGTAAATTCCCATTTGAAAGCGTCACATAACGACCGCTGCGTTCCAACAACAAAAGTGCATCGATGTTGTCATCGCTTTACAGACAGAATTAAACATTTCCTAAAAATACATCCAGATAAAAATCAAGACACTTCAGCAAACATTTATGCTTTGGGCGGAAGAGACACCAGATTCAGTCCTCAATGAGAATATAAACAAGCTAGAGGGTTTGTGAAGTAAAAAAAAAAAAAAAAAAAAAGTAATAATTAAAGAATTATTGGATTAGTCTTATGTGTCGCAAAACATTACACTCAAAACATCCATATACTGAAAATTTCATTTTGTATCTTGATTAAAATGGGTCAATAATTTCAGATAATTTGTCATTTGCAAGAAACAATATTTTAAATAAAGTTTTCACATTTGGCACCAAATCACAAAAGATCATACAACACAATTTAAATTAAAACAAAAATGCGCAGACACCATCACAAACACAGATGTGACAAATATGATCAGTAACTTTTATTAAATACAACTTACAAAAAAACTGTTTACACTACTTTACTTTTGCTCCAGCTGCTGAAATAAACATGATATAAAAGCATTTTGCAAATGATTTGCTATACCTTTGAAAAGGCAGATCTCGGCGTTGGTCTGCTGTTTCTTTAGCGACCATCACGCTGCGTTAAAGCTGCTTGGCGGTTTCTTGTTCCAGCAGCACGAGCAATATTGGAGGCGTTTGGCAAGTAACTCCAATATTTACATGCTGCTAAAGCAAGAGAACACATGCGGAGCCGCTGCGGTCCAGGGTGTGATGCTGCAGCACATCATGGCCTGTATCTCTGTATCACCACAAACCATTCTATGCTGCTACGCCATCACCCAGAGAGAACCTCACCTCTCCATCCACATCAGCACAACTCCTGAAACCCAGAAAAAAAGTGCAGATGATGACGTGATGCTGCATATTACAAAATAAAAAAATAAAAAAAATAAAAGAAAATTTTCAAAGGATCAGGAAACGTGAAGCACGTTTGAAAGTCATCACGTGTCCAGAAAGTCTGAATTCTTGGCGTATAAGCGCTCCGGGTTTGGACAGGAGACGCCTGAAGCTGCTAAAAGCCATTTTCAATATTACACTATCCTCTATTTACATTTTCCACAAGCCGAGCTGTAAAGAAGTCGCCTTGCTCGCCAAGTACAGAACTTTTCTGCATTATTCTAATAACTTGCTTCTGACTACGGCATGAAAAAAAAAATAATCTTCATTTAGTTTGTCAAAACTCCAGCAAAAACCAAACCAGAGTAGTAGTTCAAAATTGTCTTCTTATAAAAGACGTGGCAATACTAACCGGACCATTAATAAATTAATACGCCATATGATCTGGTCATGTCAAAATGTTTAACTTAAAGGAACCATATGAACCATTTCCACATACATTCAAGAAATCTAACACATTCATTTACAGGTATATAAATAAATATACATCCACAAACTCCAAAATAATATATATAGAGATGATATATATAACTGTGTTTTTACATACTAAGTTAATCGTGTCGACAAAAATACAAATAAAATATAAAATTATGTAGATATAAATTTTAACTCAAAATTTAAAATATGCACTTAAAATAAAAAAACGCACACTAATCAACAAAACAATAAGCACTTAACGTACAGTGAGCTGGTATCTTGCTGGAACATTCTGCAGCGTCACGCAAACACACGCTTTCATACTGTAAACACACGGTAACTAAGGTGGAATGTTCCGGCTGTTTGCCGCTTAATAATTGCACGCTGATATTTTCACGATTATGACTTATTAATCGCTGGTCAGCAACGGTACTCTGACGAGATTGTTATCTCCAATACATGATAACAGAAGTAGAATTATGAAAGAAATAAAGCGCTAACATCGCGGCATCACACGCTGTGTTAAGAAGGTAAGATCTGGATCAGACATCTCGCTGCTTAAGGGGATTTTAAACTAATACCACCATGCTTTACCAGATGTCAGACGCTCAGAAAGTGTCATTTACTGGAATAAACAGTCCGAATAAAATAAATAAAAAGGATCCGATCGAGACTCACCTTCAGTGTTCTGCTTCTCCTTAGAATCTCAGGTCTAGAAAAAAAAAAAAAAAAAGAGAAAATGAAAGGTTGTCAAAACACACCATATTCTTTTTTACATATATTTATAAAAAAAATAATATATTTGTAAATAAACCAACCCTCCTTTATAACTTTAAATTATATGGAATTTATAACTCCATTTTATAACACTTGTGTGACAAACACACAACATTACATTTGCATTAAAGACAACTTAATGCAGCTCTAAAACAAAGTTTTGTAACTCTTTAACACACACACACACACACACACACACACACACGTTGCACATGATTATAATTCACCAAACAAAAAAAAAAATGAAATTTGAAATTTTGAAAACAATTGGTTTCACACAAAAGCCAAACATGTCATAAAGCATATGAATGTTTTTTTACATAATGAATAAATCAGTGTTCACATAGGTCAGTATATGATACGTATCTGGAATGTAAAAATAACAGCGCGCCATTAAAAGGACATTACTGCTTCTTTCCACTTTAAGTGTGTAATTGACCAGGCCTCCATTTTACTGTTTAATCTCGAGCAACTGCAACATCATAATCACACCACATAAATGCAGGTTATGTAGCCGTATGACGCTATTTTAAATTGTACTATAATTGTAGAATTTGATTATATAAATAGCAGTGCATCAGCACACAACCTTCATTATCTGGAAAGCAGGAGTGTGTGTGTGTGTGTGTGTGTGTGTGCGCACGAGGAGAACCGTCAGACAAGCAGATTGAGTGTGTGTAAAGCAGTGTGAATAAATGGGTAACATTTAACCTCCCTCTGCTTGTATTGCACTAAGATCACATGACCCCCGGGTCAAAGGTCACCACCCCCGCACTCCTCCATCAACGTCAACTACTGACATGCCTACACGATCTGACCGTACGTACAACACCCTCCCAACCAATTATTCGGCTGCATACAGAATTATTACACATAAAAAAATGTCATAAATTATTTTAATAAACCACTTTTCCCGAGATGCTCTGTAACATATCTAAATGAGTGAGCATTTTTTGTGATGCCAGAAAAAAAGTCTGAGTGACTATTTAGATAAGGAACTGCAACAGGCCCGTCTGCCCACCTGAACGAGAGTGCGCGCACGCACACACACACACACCTGTTGCTCTGTAAAGTCACTGATCAATTATTCCAAAACATCTGAATGTTACTGTGATGTTTCAGAATTCACCCAACCATTGCTTAAAATGTGTATGTGTATATAAAAACATGTAAAAAATAAGTGTGAATAATGACTGTCTGGAGCAACATATTAACAGCTGCTCACACACCGAGCCAGAACCAGAACACAAAGGCTTCTATAAAAAAACGACCAAAGACACAGTCATGTGACTAAAAATGTGGTGATGTATAAACACTCAAGACTCGTAAAAACAACAGATGAAAAATATTTAAAAATATATATATATATATATACTGCAGTATACACATATTTTTGTAAGATGTTTTAACAGACAATAGAAGAATAAAAAAAAAAAAAATCAACATTTATAAAGACGTTACAACAGACACATAACTATATAAATTATGGTCATTTAACAAATGAACACGAAAATTTCTTTTTCTTTTTACACAAGTTTACAGTCTGGCACACTTAAGATAATTTTCAGTCTTTTTTCCCCTTTCTTTTAAATCACACATTACTCTAGACTTAAGTAGAGTCTTTCCCAAATCCCAATAGAGAAGCAGTGGACAAATGTCACAGTGACTTCACTTATAAAATCTTTCGCGAAGTTTATTTTTCCCGATAACTGGTGTACACGTATCAGATGTCTGAGAAAAAAAATAACACAAAGGATTTTACGTTAAATTCTGGTGCGCATGTGAATTCACAAAACTAAGATTATAATCTAAGATAATTTCCTAATCGCAAAGACGACAAACCGACGTGAATTTTTACGCTCGTGTGGTGTATTTATATTATTTTGATGACTTGAAACACGGAAACAGCATTGTCACATTTTTTGTGACACAGACAATAGAAAGTTCCGGAAATGCCATTATCCTAAAATACATTAAGCGTATAGTGGTGCCTGCCACTTGTTATTTGACGGTATAAAGCAGTAAAGCGTCCTGGCCCGGGCCGAGGGCACATGACATGTCTGTCCATTAAACTGCAACGTTGCGAACATGATAAAGAGATCGTTGTGGTTACTGGTGGGGGTTTCCCTGTTGGTCTCGGGCAGGATCAGCTCATGGGAAGAAAAGCTGCCAGGAAATTGAAAGAAAAACACACAACACACACAAGTAAACGTGAAAACGCTCAAACAAAAATATTGTGTGGTGGTGGGTTCTGCTGAGTCGACTGTACGGGGACAATATCACAGTAAAACTCAAAACCGGGAAATTTCTGCATGTTTGGTTCAGAAGAGAGGGGGGTGTAATGTTTTTTTTTGTGTGTGGAAATGTTAAAATTACTGTGATTATCGTTTTGTTAGGAAAAGACTTATAATAGAAATTGTAAAGTTACAGAGAATGTGCCTTTAAAGCTACACGTTCTCAGCTCTACAAAATATAATATTATACAGTGTCTTAATGGTCATTTTCACATGGGTGCACCTTTAAGACAACACATCTATGTCTCTGATGCACTGTCCTCGTTGTTGTTTTCTTTTAATAACATGTAAAAAGCAATATTTGTTATTAGCACGTTTTAAAAAAAAAAAACGCCCAGCAGACACTGAGCACGAACTGGGTTTAATTATTACACTAAATAAAAGAAAAACGTCATTCTGCTGGCCAGTGCGACCCCGGGGTCATCACGGTGTTGACCCGCATGACATCGGACAGGCCTTTGCATCAATCAACACAATTAGGAGGTCGAAGCATCATTGTAACGACTTCGTGACCTTTCTACGTGGGATTTCTGCAACAGAACAAGGCAAAAATCACATCAAGTCACCGGTTTCTAGAACGTAATAAAATCTGAAGCCTGCTGCAATTAAACAAAATCACGTTCGAGGAGAAACCACGGGGACCCGAGGAAAAAAAGGCAGAAAATGACGAAGGCACGAGCCGACCAAAAAAAAAAAAAATGAAACCGGCACGAATTTAGTAACTATCGCGTTTATACGATCATAACACGACGTAAAAGAAAAACCGAACACAACACGACCCAAACAAGAAACACTTCAACGATCGATACGAGAAATAACCTTGCTATTATACAACTAGGCCATAAATTACCCGACAAACCAACCTGGTTACGTAATTCCAAATTATAGGCCTGCTCGTTTATACATAAATGACAAAAAGAGCATCTAAACTGATGGCAAGCGTTTCAACTTTAGGTGGGAAATGTAACGCTGAAAAGTTACGATCGCTTTACGAACGACGTACGTACGTGTTAGAAAAAGATCAAACTCATCAAACTCGCCCCCCCGCCCCACACACACACACACACACACACACACAATGCAGCCTCGAATTATAGTTGCACATTTCGAGTCGCTGTTACGCATGTTAGTGCATAAATGTTGCACACGTCGAAATCGCAAACACTATAGTTGAACATAAAACAACTTTTGAAAATAGTTGTTAAAACTCACCTAAAGCATCGGGACAGTCCAACGAGTAAATCCATCTAAAAAGTAGCGTCACAAGCCAGTAAATAAATATAACAAAAAACAGGGGGAAAAAAGAAGGTTGGTTGATGGTTTCGCTAAAGGAGGAACTGAATAATACTGCGGAGAGAAAGCCAGTGTGTGTCGGTGCTTCGCTCGCTGATAGGCTGCCGAGCTCCGGCCGCTCGCGCACATCACCAATCCCGCTCAAACTCCGCGTTTAAAAAATGCACCAAAGCAGCAGCGCGCACGGATCGGCTCCAAGAGAAGTGCTGCAATTTACACGGATTTTTACGGATTTTTCCAGCGGACCGCGAACGAGCAAAAAATTCCCAAAATATAATAAATATTATTCGCCTCCGATCGGACGCCCCTGATCGGCTGGAGATGCTAGCCGGATTAGCCGCTAGCTCACGTCACTCTCCGCTTCACGCTTGTCACTTCACGCCGTCTTTCGCCTCCGCTGCGCTAGTCCGTCGGGTAAGACCCGTGTGGAAATATCGCCGAATTCGAGCGCAGAAAATAATCCCACCGCTTTAAAAAAAAAAAAAAAAAAAAAACACCAGGAAGAGGAAAAATCCCGCTCGCCCGTGATGCTGCACTGAAGCGCGGAGCCCGTCTGCACAGCTGTTGTTGCGGGAGCCGCTCACTCGAAAATGGCGCCTA
>MU204278.1:28850-50571 GCA_017309775.1 Paedocypris sp. Pulau Singkep
GGCACCGAAAGCGCCGCGCCTGATTGGCCGATACAAAATGCACCCTGAAACCGGCTAGCAACCAGAACCCACGCAAGAACATCCACAGCGCGGTTCACCGTAGCGCCGCCACTTCTGCCTTCAACCGGCGTTCGCGCCATTAACAGTTTCGCGCGAACATGCGTTATAACGGACCGCTGCGCACGTTTACGCGACACTGCGTGCGTCCCGAAGCCGTGTTTGTGTGCGAGTACTCGTGTATTTTACCTTTCAAAACAACCGTGTTCGCGGGAGAAACGTCACGAGCTACGTCACTCGCACCACCAGCAGCGCGAAGAAGAAAGAAACGGCTCCATCTGTCACATCCGCCCCTTCAGGATTATTACTGTCCACTGCATCATTCACACGCCGAGAGACTTCCGACACCTCAGCGACTCGTTCAGTCGTTTCTGGTGAATAACATCATTATATATCTGTGTGGAAACAGAAATGACAGGCTCGAGAGTTGACCAGCGACCAGGGTTGAACAAGACACCTACTAGATCTGTGCCCGGGCCTCACTGCCACTGCCCACTGCTCCGGCCGTGCGCGCGTGTGTGTGTGTGTGTGAGTGTGAGTGTGTTCACATGCAGTGCAGAGATGTTCCAGAATCCATCTTACCTGGCTAATGTCATTATTACATTACTTAATACTCAGTGTTTACATTTAGTACAAGTGTTTACATGTAATTTATAACGGTCTCCATTGAGCTCATCCACTTTATACGCATCTTTTTAACAAACAACATTTCAGACACCCAGAAAACATTAATGAGTGATAAGGAGTTCTCTCCCTCTCTGTGTGTGTGTGTGTGTGTGTGTGTGCGTGCGTGTGTAAAGAATGGACACTTTTACGAGATAAGATGTAAAGGACAGGAAGTGTGTCAGAAGACAAAGAAAACAAGCGGTTCTATATTTATCCAGAATGACTGTAGGCCTAAGTGACATATAACAGAACTGAATCTTTCTTTCTTGGTTCCATTTTTTACTATGTGATTGTAAATATTGCACTGTTTGCTCATTGCCAGAATGTTGCTTTGCCTATATTTGTAGTATGTTAATGAACAATATATGTATATTTCTCTACATATTTTGTACAAACTCATGTGCCCTGTTTATGTATACATTTATAGTACACCAAGAGTTGATTTGTGGGTTAGAAAGACAAACAATTTTGTCTGGTAACCAACAGAATTGACAGTAAAGTTGACTTTAATATTTCATTATTAAATGTTTTTTCCATCTCCCGATATACATCCGGTTTGGACCAATCGCATGTGGATCCATTGACATTTTCTTTAACCTATGCTGTGTGTAAGGCCTTGTTTTAGTTGTGATTTGAGTTTAGCGTTATTTTTATCGCTACTTGATATATCATTCTGATTTTTATCTAGGGAAAAGTGTAGCTAATCAATAAACTTAACGGTGTTTGTTGTTATTTGCTTGTTATTTTAGCATGACAACCATAGTTATATTCAAATTTCAAAACAGAGAAATGTGTGTTGTTTTGTTGGGATTAGTAAACCATGTAGTTAGTTTTAAACTAGCTCACTTTAATCCCCAATAAACCACATCCCCATTACCTTTTTATAGCACTCATATTTTTTACACCGAACCTTTGGTAAACTTCTGTAGGGTACACCATCACATTTCTATTGTAACCTTCACATTTCTTTCACGCTCTGTTTGGACAAATCCAAGATTTTTTATCGATTTATTAGAACCTAAAGTTCGAAGGCAAGTCCAGACAAGCGCGTCAACCCTCGCGGATGTCCCGCCCCCAAAAGGCAGCCTCCGATGACGTAGCGCTTTCCAAATATAGCGTGTTGCCGAACCAACCGATCGACGCCATTGGTGGAGCGGCCTGTCAGTCTGTGACGTCGACAGGTCGGTGTTATTATTGTAAACAGGGTGCTTTACTTTCCACGGGCGCTCGGGTCCCGAACCGCGCTTCTTTGTTCAGTGGCGGAGACGACGCGCGTGACAAAAGACACGACACCAAATAAAGTGTTCACGCCATCACGCCTATGATTTCACGACATATCAGACCCGCAAACTAAACCGTGCACAACTAGACAATGACAAAGACAGAAGCTCGAAGACACCCGGCAACTAGCTGATGGCAATCGTCTTTGTGACAACCGACGTTAGATCTAGTACGATAGCGTCACGCTAAAACAAACACATCTGGTCAAACAAACCGATGGCGGGAACATTTATAACGCTTAATGTATGAGACCGACGTGAAGTCTGAAACTTTTCGACAGTTTGACGCTCCGAGCCGCGACTAAACACTTATCGTGGTTTCTCTCTTTAATCTCCGCTTGGCCTTTAAAGTGCCGATGACCTACGACATCATCGGGAATAATCTTTAATAGTAAGATCCGAGCCTCGGCTGTCAGTGCGGGAAAAAAAGTGTACATTAAAAGTCCACATGAATGTCACTTACCCAAATCTCAGCAGCAATTAATAAAGATGCGCATCGCGGCACAAACTGCAGTGAAAGAACTAGTTTGGTGTCATTTAAAGTGGTTTCACAATTCAGAGATATCGAGGAAGTTCTTTGTTCCAGTATTTATACGCGGCGTCAAAGTTGCGCGTTAAGTAGGCGGAGCGGTGGCGGTGTACACACACACACGCACGCACACACACACACACACACACACACACACACACACACACACACACACACACACACACACACACACACACACACACACACACCAGTCGACCTCAGATATCCAAGACACAAACCCCGCGACCCACGGTGGATCAGAGAGGTCACGTGCCGTGGAGCGTCATAACTGCAAACAACCCCGTGGTCCGACCGGTGTGACCCGGCAGCTAACGCGAGGATGAGGAGGGTGGATGTCGTGATGTTCACTCGAAAGTCAAGTGGGATGATATGAAATAGACAGTTGACTTTCACAAAATAAAGCTGTCGTTTGATCGGGCCGTACTGTTACACGCACGATGCTCAGATCAATAAAAAAACCCAGATTTAGCTTCAAACCAAAAAGTATTAGCATAAAAGTTACGTAATTGTATTGCAAAGTCTCAGCGTGACGTGAGGGTTAGGGTTAGAACGGTTCTAATTAAACTTAGTCATCGTATTGCCTGTTTGTGACAATTCTTCGCCATGTAAAGTGAATAGAATTAATAATGTTAAACATGGGTAATATTACTGTATTACCCATGTAATATTACTGTAATATTTTAGGTAATATTACTGTTCTTACCTTGGAGGTTGAAACTCAACGCTTGCAGCACTTGAACAGATATGGACGAAACCTTATAGATAAACACCCGATCCGTTATGATCTCTTCCTCGTCATTGTTTCATCGCAAAGGTTTGTTTTGGATGGAACGTTGCGTTTAGGAAGTTGATTTGGATGTGGGACTATTTATAACAGGGGAAAACACGGGCTGTTGACACAGCTGAGGTGAGGTTTTCAGCATTTTCCAGCTTTACCTCACTCACTCACTCACTCACTCTCAATAGAGCAAACATGCTGACGATTATCGCTTCGTGAATGTGCCGTTAAGATGATGACGGCGGCGGTACTTGTAGTCTTTCTAACAAAATGCAAAACACGCTTCAATTACGTTGAAACAAACGAAGTAATACTATTCTGTAACGTGTAATTGCCTGTTTTAGATTGATGTATACAAATGTTTGTCGATTAATTGGTAATAACGATAGCTCCTCTTTCTTTTTTCGTGTATACAAATTGTTTCCGAACTAATCATTACGAACAATTTAGATCGGGTAACGTAACACTTCGTGCAAATTTGATCCGCGGAATGGTTGTTTAACTTTTTTTAGTTAAGAAACATTTTAGAATCCAAACTGCGTCTAACTCGAAAACGAAAATCCAAACTAACGAAATTATTCAACGAAATGTGTTAATCACGACGAGAAACGAATTTCTTTGCGTCGGTTTCATCAGCGTTCGATTTCTTAACCTGACGACAACTGTAAGAAACGTGTTCCTGGCGAAACGTTTTCGTGCAGTGTAAAGATTATTTCTGGATTTTGACATCTTTACAAGTGCCTGCGCATTAAACGCCATTATTAAACGTTAATTATTTTCCCTCAAACACACACGTTGGTTTAATTGGCTTGTAAGCGTTTACAAATTGTACACAGTTCTAAAACAAAAGTCCCGTTTGAGTTCACGATTCTCTGGCAGAAATGCAATTCAAAACACAATTAGGTTCCAATGCAAAGACATGTTCAATTAAATACTTTTATTTCCCATAAAATTGAACTATTTGCAAGTCATTAACCATATGTCTAAATGAATGTCAGTCAGTTTATATTGCTCCAACATAACAGGCAAATATATAAAGAATAAAAGCTAAAATTGTATATCTGTCAATGCTTCCTTTGAGTGTGCAAGGTGTTTTTGCTTAATTTTGCATTTGTGTGGGAGGAGGTGAGGCTCAAATGCAAAATAAGAGTCATACTTCAACTCTCTCTCCTAAGAATCAAAATGTATAAACAACTTTGTTATGCATGATTTGGTGACATGCCCATCTTTTCATAAATTGTTATAGTCCTATGCTATTATTGAACAGTGATTGGCTTTTTTTTTAGTTAAAAAACATGAATCACGATTGACCTGTTGACAATAATGCATAAAGCATTTGTTTGACGTTGAAGTTTTCATGATAAGTGCTTAGAACTATAAAGGGATCGTCACTTATACATTCATTTAATATAAATTCTTACTTTTTCTTCCTTTCTGTTCTTTAATGAATAATTTCCTGTATGTCTCTCCCACGTGCTTCCTCAACAGACCCTGGCTAACCTGAATACCTCAGACTTACTGGCAGAATAGGGGTGCAACACAAGCAACACATGAATGCACACTGGTTCAGTCAATGTCTTGGTTAGTTGGTTCAGTCACTAGAGTGAGACGGTGCATGTGCACATTTTACTTTTAGAATGTTACTGAGGATGAGCACAAAAAGTGCATTTTTATTGTAGAGATCAGGGTTAGTTTTGTTATAAAAAGATGCTTGTACTGTGACCCGTGAGCAAGCTAATAGGGCACAGCGGCTAGGAAAACAACAGCAAAAAGGAACTTTTGTGAGAGAAAATTAAACAGACGGAGAAAAAGCGCACTGGTCCCAGTCTCCTCTGGCATTCTAGATTTACTCTGTCTTTCGTGTGATGATAGTTTTGGATATGCACTGTATTTTGTGATGTAATAGTATTTAATGTATGTGCTCGCAGATTCTGATGTTGTTGCTTGTATTTATTAAGACTCTGGCGCCATCTTCAGGTTATTTATTGAAACGTGCAGCCGCATCATATACATTATTGGGCAGTTTATTGTATTGTAATTAATGATTGGATCATACCTATTCGTCTCGACCACGTTATTATTACGTTTTAAGATACGTTTTACGTTACATAGAAGCTTTGGATGTTCGTGTCGTGACTGTTTTGTACTTAAATTGTTATGCGTTTATTTGCTGATTATAACTATGTAATTCACCTAACCCAATAGGCCAAGGTTAGAAAGCCACATTGGTTTTACTTTGTATAACTAGCAACCGTATTATAAATCGCAACTACGTAAACACGTAATTATACGGACTGTACCATTAAAAACAAGGGAGGGGAGGGTCACTAAAATCGTGCCGGTGTGTTAAAAGACGCATTATGATTAGTTTCTAAATAAAAACACGATTAAACGCATACAACTATTGATAGTTTAAGCTGTATATATTTAATTGAAGAGTTTAACACTTCTAAAGAGAGAAATGGGTAAAGGACTCGCGCCCCTATTGAATGAATGTGGTAAACCGTATTTTGCCGCCATTTTTGCAGACGCAAGCCGCGCTCGCGTGCTGAGCCGTGACGAGACGCTGTAAGAACAGTTCGTTTTGCGGTTTTCTTGGATTAACGTCTGTGAGATGGCGACTAGAAAGAAGCGTCCCGTGCACACGGAGAACAGCCGCTGGCTTGTCATCGCAGCCGGTATTTGACATCCTCTAATACACTCATTTACTAATCACGAGACCTTGAGGAGAGAGAAGTGTGTTGTGTGTTGACAGCGCGTAAGCTGTTATCTGTAAAGTAACTGTGTCGTGGGAATCAACACTTCTCACTTTCAGACTCGGTTTTGGATGCGGGCGCAGTGAAGCACAGTGATCCGTCTTTCGTCAAACTAAAGAATCCCTTCACAGGTGAGAAACAAAAAGTTCCCCGAAACAGTGTGTGTGCGTGCGTGTGTGTGTGTGTGTGTGTGTGCGAGTGTGTGACAGTGGTGTGTTGTGTATCAATGTTGCAAAGAAACTAATAGTATTTGATCTTTCTGACTCTTTTTATCTTCTATTTTGTCTGAAGGGTCATATTGACTCGAACATTATCTCAGTAACAGAAACATGTAGCGGTTGTTACAAATATGTCAACTGAAACATTTTTTGTTTATATGTATATTACACTAAGACTTACATTAACGGCGGTACACTAAAGATTTTTTGTATGTTTAAACTTTTAACACGTCACTTTGACCCGGACAGTATCTTTGTAGCATAAGCATGTAGCGTGGTGTTACAAATATGTCAACTGAATCGTTATATATTTTATATCATAAAACACCAAATAGGCCGAGCAGGAGAAGTTTCAAACAAAAAAAATACTTGCAAACTTCAATTTGGGTCAATTTGACCTGAACATAACAGGAGGGTTAAGTTCAAGTTCAAGTTTAATTAAATAGCGCTTCTCTTAGTTCCAGACAAATGCAAAATCGCTAAAATTCTCCAAAACCAAGTCTCCAAAAAACCAACGCAAACGTTTTTAACGTTTAGTCTTTCTAAGTTGTTCAGTTCATTTATAATGTGCTTTTCATCATTTTCACCAAAACAAAACATTTCCTAAATTCTAGCAGTAACTAGTGAGAATCGAAGCTCTCTAAAGTTTTGTGATTTATTATTATTTTTTGTACACACACACACACACACACACACACACGCACTGCAAGTTTGTTCATGTAGTATATTGTGTTGTACTCTAATTCACCATTATTGTCTATGTTGACAGGAAGTTCTTCACTTTACCTGTTCGCTTGCGATGATGCCGCTGTTTATGAAGTCAAAGCTTTCGAAGAAGACTTTCGCTCCTGGTTTATTGGACAGACTGTACAGAGAGGTTAGTCGTCTCTTAATAATCTGCTGCGTTTGTCTAGATTCTCAAAGGGCCAAAGACGTTTTCCTGTTTGTGTTTAGATGGCAGATTGCTGTACGTGACTCCCATGGATCCCGTGTTTCTTCTGCTGCCGTACATGAGGAAAGCTGCCAGCGAAGTAAAGAGAATTCAATAGGGTTAGAGAGCATTGTTTGATTGGTTTAATCAGGAAAATCCCTCTCGCAGGGAAAGTTTCAGCCTGTAGAGCACATGGTGATGGATGAGGATTTCCCAGGATGCACAAGACTGCTGCGATGCAAACGGAGTTTAGAATCCCTGCACCACGTGGCCGACGAGAAGGGTGAGATATACGTATTACATGTTTGCTCACCCTCGTTTCTGAGTTTACACTTTGCATGTAATGTATACACAGGTTTCGTATAATATCATAAAATTAAGTGACATGTCGTCAATTTTATAATATTTGTTTTGTCTTATACGTCGAATATAATCAAAAAGGCGATTGGTTTTACTAATTCAATTCAAAACTTTCAATTCAACTTTTTTATCGTATAACAAACTTCTTTTTATTATTTTTTTCTGTATACAATTTTTTCATTACACAGACCGATGGATTTCAAACGTCTTTAAACACACACACACGTGTTTAACTGTGTTTAAAAACACACACACACACACACACACACACACACACACACACACTCAAACACATATATATTTTGTATAATATTATATAATATAATAAAGTTAAATGACATATTCAATTTTTGTCTTATACATACATAAAGAATATAATCAAAAAAGTGATTAGTTTTACTGATTCAATTCAACAAGTCAAATTTTTTTCATATTTGTCCCGTAATAAACCTTTTTTTTTATTTGTATATATTTTTTTTTCATTACACACAGAATTATGGTTTTCAAATGTAAATTTTGTTTTCATGCTTATGACAAACAACTCATAAAAAACCCAAGTTTGCCCAGACTAATACAAATGCCAATGCAATAGTCAAATGTTGTCATTAAAACTATATTAGAATTCTATCAGTCTGTGTGCAACTAATCGATAAATAATGTACTTGTATACAGTATTCTTGTATATATTGCCCACTTTTGTATACATGATATAATGTACTTTTTGATAAGAAAGAGACAAAAAAAGAGATCACCTTTTTGATGACCTGCTGTCATAATAATTAATCGTCAGAATTATCTGATGATCATGTCATGATAATTCATTGACCTGCACCTGTGTGTGTGTGTGTGTCATTATATTATATATTATATATATATATATATATATATATATATATATATATATATATATATATAAAAAAAACAGATCATTTCACACATTTCTTCCCCATTTTTAGAGGTCGGCAGTTTAAAGTTTCACAGATACAACCAGGAAAAGACGTTGGAGTGGCTTAAAAAAAAGGTTAATATAACCGTAACCTCACATTTGACTTGGTGGTTAGTTTAACTGATCTGAACGCCGTTTTGATCTAACACGCAGGTTGAAAGGACGGTGCTCGCGCTCAAAGAGAAGAACATCTCAGTGGGTGGAGGTGTGAAGTCCAGCACGTTTGTCAAGGTCAAGCGCGAGGCTGATGCTACGCAAGGTGAAGTACTTCCTGTTAGAGTTTGTGTTCTCACGAGCTCACGAGAAGGTTTGCCGTGTTTCAGAAGACTACCTGCGCTACGCACATGGACTGGTATCAGAAAACATCAGCGAGGAGCTCAGCGCAGATCTTCTGAAGCATCTGCAGTAAGTGTCTGGAGAAAGACCACGTGAAAGCCTCGTGCTCCAGCGTTTGTGTCTTTCTTCTACTTTAGTTTGCCAGACGTGTCGAGTCCTAAAGAAACCGAGCCTCCTTTGAAGGTACGTTCTTCTGCTTTGACACAGTTAATCTGTGAAAAGCGCCTTACAAATGCTCTGAACTTCATCTGCTTTTAATACTAAAATATCACCTACAATGTAGAGCTGCACAATTCTGTATAAAATGAGAATCGTCTTTGTTTTTTTGGATTGGAATAAAGATTACAGTTCTTGATTTTTTTTTTATTTTAATTTAAAAAATGTGACGCAGAACATCAGGTGGTCAAATAGCAGTAGAAGTTCAAGTTTATTTATATAGCGCTTTTTTTTAGTTCAAGACCAGTCAATAGAACAACACATGTTACTCTTTGCTTTAAAATAGAATAAATGTAAGGAAAACATTTATTTTATAAACCTTTAAGTACTCTTTTTATATCTGCAAAATCTTTCCATCGATTTTAGTTTTAGGACCTGTAGTGGTGGGCGGGGACAGCGACAGCGTGGAACTTTTTTGCGATAGGTTCGTTTTGACCAATCAGAGCGAAAAAAGTCCCAAAGCGATTCATATGCACGCGTGAAGACCTTTTTTGCTCGTCCAAAACTCTTTTAGCCACATTTGATTTCATAGAAACACCGGAGTGGCAGTGTGTGTTATCTCGAGAGTTGCTTTTTAAAATGTGTTTTTTGATGTGAGTTTATTGTATAGTCAAGTTGTCATGAGTCTTGACTCATTTACATTTTTTGTCTTAAGACAAAAACATTTAAAAAATATGTCGTTATCAGATTTGAATAATTAATTTTGCTTAGTTACAATGAATGTGAAGCTTTATGATTTCTCAATTGGCTATAATTTTTGAGTTGTAAAAGTAAAGTTGTAAGTTGTAAGTCGTAGAATGGTTGTCGGACGGTTTTATCTCCAAGTCCAACTCCAAAACCCATAGCAAGACCAACTGGTTAATTAATTAGATTAGCATACATAATAACCAAAGGCATCGACACAAAACGCTTTAGAGAGGCTCAATCAAACTCAATGTTCTAAAACATTAGCTTTAGCTTTGTAGCTTAGCTGCTACTTTTAGCTTAACTGCTAACTTTAGCTTTAGCTGCTGAGTTAAAATTAGGATTAACTGAATGAAGTTAAAGGTTGCACTGTAGCTGCTCTTTTCGGTTTTAGCTTTCGTTTTTTCGGCTCTCGTCGCTTTTTTGCACCCAGCTTGCTTCGTTTCTGCAGCCAGAGCCACGGATGTATTCCATGACTTTTTTTCTCTGTAGAAACGGAAGCTTTCAGATAAACCGGTGGAGGCCGGAGAAGACTACACCAAGTTCAACAGCGCCGACTTCACACGAAAAGTGAGTTCATCAAGTCACGTGCTTCGTTTGTCAGTGGTTGAAAATGTCGGGATCTTATTTGACAGTTTTTATGCTACTGGCATTTTTGCTATTGTAAAGGCTGAAGATGATGTTTTCTTGTGTTGTCAGCCTCCGAAGAAAATGACTGCGGCACAGAAAACCCTCTCCAAAGTAGATAAAACGGGCATGAAGAGCATGGCATCCTTCTTCAGCCCGACCAGGAAAGTCAAGCCAGAGAAAAACGAATGAGCAGGTTTTGTAAGTCGAGCTTTATTTTTTGTAATAAAGTTAATAAAATCATTGTCTGTGTGGTTTTGGTTTGTTCAATTAAAAGATTTCCTGTGAGGTCAATTTAAGAGGTCACAGAAGCAGCCAATCAGCATCTGGGGGAGGGGCAGATGTTAATGTGAGGATGTGAGGTCTGTCAGAGGAGACGTTGAAGGCAAGAAAGGTTTTTTTTGTAAGACTTTTATGCAACAGGTCATGTGGGTAATTTATTATCTGTAGATTTTGTTTTACTCTGATTAGATTTAGTAAAATTTGTCCTTCAAAGCCTGTACATTTTTTGTGTTTGAAATCTTAACTCCTTCCTCTTAAGCACCTTGTGTCTGTGGAGCTACGTCTAAAATCTTGAAGGCAAGAAAGCTTTTTTGTAGGAACTTTTATGTAACAAGGGAGTCATTTATTCTCTGTAGATTTTGTTTTACTCTGAATAGATTTAGTAAAAGTCATCCTTCAAACTGCCCACGGTGTAGAAGCCCCTCCCACTGACTCTGATTGGCTGGTTCAGTAACTTCTCAGATGGAACTCTTAAATTAATTTGAATTAATTTGCGTTTTTGTTCGAGTTTTGCCATTTTTTTTTTTTTTTTTTTTTGGCATGTGGAAGTGATTGATAGGCAATTGCAAACACAATTTGACAGCTCTTGATTTTTGTCCGTAATATCAATCCATTATAGTAGGTACTAAAGTCACGCTTTTAACCTAGTTTGTTGCGTATTATAACAATCCAGTTTAAATGTAAAGTTTTGCACGATATATTGTATAAAAAAAACAATCGCACACATAAAAAACTAAACACAGAAGATTTACTTCAACAAACCTTTTAGACTATTAAAATACTATAAGAATATACTAAAAAATACTAAAAAGGTAAGATGCAGAAACAAACTAAGCCGCACCAGCCTTAGGCACATGACCACAGATCCAGACACTATTATAACACTGCCCTTTATAATACATACCGATAATCAACCAGCGGTAGGAACGGAGAGATGTGTGTGGTGTCTTCTGATGATGGCCTGCAAATAAAACGGTTTGAGAGAAGAGTTGTCTCTTCACATTAAACGAAGCTCGACCAAATACGTTTTTTGTCATGACGCCAAACTTCTCTTTAGCTTTGTAAGGGAGGCTTTGGTGCAGTTGTCCAATCAGAGAAGGTGTCAGTCTTTTTTTTTCAGCTTGGGCTTGAAACGCAGAGTTTGAAAGGCACTTTCCACCACTTTTGGCAGGTGGATGGGGTTTCGTTGAAGGCGTCTTCGACTCCCAGTGCTCCCCATGTCCTTCCTCGGCTGGAGCCCCTGGCCAGCGTTCATATCTGAAGACTTCATCAGGGAGATTCTCCGAGGGTCTCGAAGAACCCAGTTGGAGTGAAGATCATGGTCAGTGGTACTCGTTGCCACTGAAGAAATATAGGCAAGATTCGTTAATAGCTAATTACAGTTTTTATACGCATTTAAGCATCATGGTGAACATAAGCACCTCCATCACATTCTTGGTGTTCTGACTTTTCAGAAACCTAAAATTCTATGGAATCATAGAATTTTCAAAAATATCAAACGTACATTTTAAAGAAACTAATCAAAATTTTTCACACTTGCATTTGTTTTATTAGTTTTTTTTTTTTGCTTTCAATCTTCACATTTTAGTTTGAAACTTTTTTTTTTTACGCTTCAGATTGTCTCTTATTCGACCCTTACTCTGATTGGCTGGTGAGAATGTGATTGGCAGCTGCTTGAACCAGGGAGTGAAGATAAATAAAAGCAAAAAAAAATATGAAGCAAAAATGAAGTTTTGTTTCTTTTTTTTTTTTAGAAAAAAAGAAAAAGCAAGAATTTTATAGAATCAGATTAGTGCCAAAAATATCAAACGTAAATGTATAAGAAACGAGCAGAAATGCTTTATTTTTGTTTGATATTTTTGGCACTAATCTAATTCTATAAAATTCTTATCTTAACAATTCTTTTGTTAACCAACCGACTCTTGAATATGAAGTTGACAAATAGAATGTTGAATATTATTTCTATGTGTATTAGAATATATCTCCAGTATAGGGTGCATATATTCACATAAATACAGTAGATAAAGAATCACATGATCAGAATTGAAGTCTGAATCCAGACACATACCTATGAAGTCCACATCTGCGTGGCCGTTGTCCACGTGTGGTTTCTGCCGGGGTTCTGGATCACAGCTGGCGATGACTTCGTCGAAGAATTGAAGTGTGTCTTTCTCATTGGGAATCGGTGGTGCAGATGGTTCCGGCTGAGCAGAATTTATAACATACATGATGGGTAAAAAATGCTAGTTTATTACCGTATTGATGTTGATTTTTTAGTCGCATAACAAAATGAAAAAATATTTTTGTATTTTTATGGGTAACTTAAGTTAAATTTTTAAAAAAGTACTTATTTTTCTTTGTTTACAAACCCAACTAGTGCCTCATATCACTTTGCTGTTGTTTTACTTGAATAATAGATAAAAAAAATTATCTATTGTAGCGATTTTGAATTTTTCATTTTCAACTGTTCTCTTTCTGCGTTTGTAGCCGTTAGCGCTAAGCTACCCGGATGTGGTTTGCAGTGGGTTTCGTGATTGTGGCGAAGTACATTTTTGTGTTTGAAATTTTAACCCCTTCCTCTTAAGCACCTTGTATCTCTGGAGCTACGTCTAAAATCTAGGAGATGTTTGAGGCAAGAAAGGTTTTTTTGAAGGAACTTTTATGCAACAAGTGAAGAATTTATTCTCTGTAGATTTTGTTTTACTCTGAATAGATTTAGTAAAAGTCGTCCTTCAAAAGCCTGTTTTCTACCTACACTGCGTAGAAGCCCCTCCCACTGACTCTGATTGGCTGGTTCAGTGACTTCTCAGGTGGAACTCTTGAATTTATTTGAATTTATTTGCGTTTTTGTTCGAGATTTGCCAATTTTCGCTTGTCTAAAATAAAAAAAAGAAAAGAAAAAAGAAATCGAAATAAAAGTTTCGATTTTCAAGCTTTCTGGTACTCCACATTAAAGGGTTAAAATGACCTACAATGTAGGGTTAAAAGTTGTGAACTACTCACCCGGAAGGCTTTCCTCTGCGGCGGCTGTGGCGCGGGCTTCTTTTTGGCAGAGACGTTTTCTTTGCGTTCGCTGTTGTGAAAGTCGCTGATGCTTTTGGTGTAGTGGCGCCGGAGCGCGACCAGCTCCTGCAGATACTCCAGACACTCCTGGTTCTGCACGTACAGCCATGCCCGCTCCTCCGCGCGCTGGTAGTAGCAGTGCTGTCAAAGTAGTCACCTTCGTTACGTCGTTAGTAGTAGAGATACTAGTTAAAAAGTACTTCTGTGGAAGTAAAAGTAAAATGCCCAATATTCTACTAAAGTAAAAGTAGCGTTACTAATACTGATAAAACTACTATACTAAGTATAAAAGTAAAAGTAACACGAGGAAAAATTGCCATTATAGAACTATATTGTTCTATTACAATTTTTTGCACAAACCACAAACGCTTGTCGGAAGGATCATCCAACCACAATCATTTACGTAGACGGACGGCTTTGTCCGGATGTTTTATTCAACACGGAAATAAAACTAACCGAAAATAAATCTGGTTTTGAAAAAGTAACGAATAGAAAGTGCACATAGAAAAAAGGAGGTAGAAGTAAAAAGTAAGCTGAAAAATAAATACTCTAGTAAAGTAAATGTAAGCCAAATTTCTATTTAAGATAGAGTGAGTGAGCCTCCTCTTTTCCCCGGACAAGTCCTCTTTTTATCTCGTGTCCGGGGCGTCCGGACGGGTTTAATAAATTCAAGAAAATGTCCGGGTTTCACGCTTCTTCAAAGGAGTATTACACGTTCGCCAACCGTGCTTTAAATTATTTGAGAATTTAATCCCGCGTATCGTTTTGAAACAATACTGGACGGCTATTGTCCGGTATTTGTTTTTATATATTTTTTTAAAACAGCATTGCGATCTCATTTTCAACTTTTGATTGGGTAATACACGAAATCATCGTTCGTTTGATTGGTCTTTGTAACTGTCTCTGAGGAGGGCGGGGCTTAGAGAGAGAGAGAGAGAGAGAGTTGAAATGGCTGATGCTTCTCCAGGTTTAACCCCGCGCGTCTTGATGTTTCAGAGCTTGTTTGTTAGGTCAGACACAAAAATATAAATTACCTGAAAGGTTATAGTTAATACAGTATATTAATAAACAACGCAATGTTCATGTAACGAAAAAGTTAATACATTTGAACCGTTCTGTATTATGAAATTATCTGTCATATAAAAACTTCCCACTACTATTGCTCACTAATAGATAGATATTATGGTTGTTATTATAGATATATTTTGTTGAAGCTGGGTTTTATAACAGAAGAGCTGATTTGTAGAACGCTATTTCATATCAATAATAAATTAATCAAATTATTATTCATTATATATTAGAAAAGAGTCTAGGACTGTAATTTGGTTACAGATATACGTTTTTACAGATACATGTTATTATTACAGTTGATAGTTTTGCACCATTGAAGCTTATAACCTCCGAGAAGCCTGTCTGAATTAGTCTGCAGGCCGCGTCAGTTCTCCTCTTTTTTGGAAGTCAAGCAATGGTCACGCTAACTCAAGTACATCAGCAGTAGTATCTCTTGGTTCCGTGTCACCTGTGAGTAGGAGTACAAGGCAGCGCTGGAGGTGCTTCTCTTCAGGCTGCTGCTCTCCCGCGGCTCCGCCAGCACCAGCAGGGATGTACTGCGCACCAGCTTCACCGTGCAGGCGCTGTGGTAATCCTGATGCCCCTGATGGTGCGGACGGAACACTGCGTGCAGCTTCTTCAGCATCACGGCCACCTGACCGCATCCCACCACCAGCACATCGGCTTTCGGGCTGGAGAAAACCTTCCTGTGAGAACGTCTGCAACCTTCTCCACGTTTAAAAAAGCACTAAAACTGAGCTCTTCCACCAGCACCTAACACCGATTAACCAAAAAATACATTATTTGAAGCTTGTCGGTAGTAAGTTTCTTTATATAGACCATCTGCTGTAGCCTATTGCAGACAAATAAGCTCCTCTTTCTTGTAAGTCGCTTTGGATAAAATCGTCTGGCAAATGACTAAAGTAAAGTAAAGTAAAGTAAGAAAAGCCTCCAGGTGAAGCGTCGCTGTCCGTGTGGAAGTCAGCGCAGGCTTCCTCTGTAGTCATGGAAACGCTGCTGCTGTAATTCTGCACTGATGAATAATGAAGTGGGATACTCACATGAGGCTGCACACATGCTGGACACGGAACAAACCCATGATCATGTGGTGAACACCCAAATAAAACACAGCCTTTCCTTTATAAGACAAACTGGCATCTTCAACCAATAGTCTGTACTAATGGATTTTTACAGTTATAATTTGGTCAAATTCAGTATAGTTTGTTGAAAAAACTTATTTATGGCTGATTTTGTACAGTCGTTTGAAATAACAAAATGTATGTTTTATGTATGAAAAATGCATTGTATTATTATTATATTATTTAAGTTGCTTTTAATTCACTTGTTGAATTTTATTCCATTTTTCCTTTTTGTAAAGAAATATACTTAGTCATGTACAACTGAAAAAAAAAACTTCACACTTTAAGTTTCTTCACACTATATTGAATCAATAAGAATTTCGTAACATTTTTAAAGGATCAAATGTATCAAAGTGTGTCTTGAAATGATCATTTTGAATACGGTTTTAAACACTCAAAAGTGAAACATTTTTGCAACAAAGTGTGTGTACATATGTGTGTGTGTGTGTGTCTGTGTGTGTGTGTGTGTAAAAGTATATAAACTTACCCTCACACACACACACACACACACACACACACACACACACACACACACACACACACACAAAAGGGCCAACAATGGGCAGGACTGGTGTATTTTAATATACGGTAGATTTAATTTCAACTATAAATCCCTCCATGAAGAATCAATGTAAAAATATGTCTTGTATTAGTGTGCGTTGTCCAGACAGTGTCGTGTTACCTGACGGAATCACTCGAGCACTACATGAGACATGAGGTCACTTTAACTATTGTGGTTTAAATTACGTTGGAAACGATTGTTTGGTTTCAAAGAGGAAACTAGTCCGTGTTACATAAGCACTCGACATACGGCTTACGGTTATGACGACTTTCTCAAGCGCAGGTGCAAAGCTCTGGACATTTTTCGGAAACATTGAGTGAAACTGCACTTTTTTTTTTTCATTTGTCATCTAAAACACCTAGATGACAAGAGAAAGCACATACACCACCTAAACCAGATCCTTTGCAAACTGGAACATATGTGTAAAGTACTTGAGTACACTTTAGGAATCTGTGTACATTTTATAAATAAATAAGAAAAGTACAACGAACGTGTAAAGAAACAGAAAAAAATTCTTTACACATTGAAACACTGAGCATAGAATTTGTACTTGTATTAGTACTTGTACTTTATTAATTGCGTGAATTTATTGGGGCTGTGTGAATTAAAAAGTTGCTTACATTTTTAAAGTACAAAGTAGCCAGAAATACTAATAAGTAAAAAAATATTTACAATATTTACAAAATATGCAAAAATTAACAAATTAAATTAACCCCAAAGTGTACTCAAGTACCTTACACCTCTGATTACATTATATCACAGAGATTGCAAATTGCCTGATTCTATTCTGTGTAATTTTTTGGTTGTATGTTCTTTTTCTTATGGACAATTTCTGTGTCTGAAATGAAAAAAAAAAAAAACTTTATAGTTATTACTGTCTTTTCATTAGGGAAATAATAATAAAGCATAACTAGGGCAGAACACCAGGGGGAACCACAACAGAGGAGGCGAGTGCGGCCCCTGGGAGCCTCCGTCGAGTCAGACGCCTTGTTTAAAATAAAGTCATTAAAAACATTGATACCATTTGTGTTGGTGCCAAAAACGCAATAATGGAGCAAAAACACGGATCCACTGTGCGCAACGAAACCTGATATTCTGAAGTAATTTGGATGAAGCAAATCTCACTCTCACTTCCTCCTCAGTGGTTATGAATCTTTGAAACGACAGTTTCACTTGCAGTGAAATAAAACGACCTGCACAGACGCAGCACAACTTGAACTTTCTGTGGAATTAAGGTAAGAATTCGGTGACAATTATGGAGACATAATGTTTTTTTATGTTCAGATCAAAAATTGCAACGTGGCTTTAAAAGATTGTGAAAAATTACTAAATTATTCAAGTATTTGAATGTTTTACTGCTGACTGTTTGAAGTAATGACATTGTGAAGAATGACTGTGAATTGATTACATGTCACCTTAGGACATGAGAAAAAAATGTTGATTAGTGGATGAATAATTTAATGTCTTTTGGTGAGATACAGTAAGTGATTCATTTTTCTATATTATTGTCGTTTCATCAGGAAACTTCGTTTACTATTGTTTAGAAAAGCAGAAATCATTTATTCTATTTATTACTTGATCATAAACATACCTTTTTCATTCGTAACCGTTTTGTTGGGTTAACATTATATGGAAATATATTTCAGCAAACTGCAATTTCAAACCCAAGCTGATATTTAATTGTACAAAATATGTGTATTTCCTGAATAAAAATATCAATTGTGTAATTTATGAATCAATTATTCATAATGATAAATACTCAGACATTTTCATTTACCTCAGCATCAAAGCCACATTCATCATCAGGTACGTTACATCAGTCATCACTCAATCCGAATGAATAATTGAAGCACAGAAAGTGTTCAGTGGTGCTCAGCAGATGGCACTGTCATCTCAAAAGCAAACACTCATGCACCTTTAATGCAGTTTCTTATAAACCAGATCTTAGTTTTAACACGAGCAGACAGCTTTTATCACCCACAGAAAAACATTGGCTGCTACATGTACGTACATAGTAGTATTTATAAAAAACTTTTTGCTTTATAAACAAAGCCTGTTAATGCAACACGACATACATGCATCACTTGACTACAACTGTGATTGAGTATCTGTATCTTTACTCTACAACAACTACACTACATTTGAATGGACACTTTTTAAACGAGGTTACATTGTGACAAGTCGGCATCTAATTCTACCGCTGTCAATTTCGATACTGCCCCTAGTGGTCATATTGACAATCTCACTCACTTCACTTGACCGTTATTTATGTTTCATACATTTCATGTCATTGTTTTTTTCTTTTATTTATATATTTATTAGTGCCGTCAAACGATTTTTTTTAACTAGTTAGTCGCACTTCCCTAACCAAATTAATTGCGATTTAGCGCAAAAACTAATAATTTTTTATGATAATTTTAAATGTATTATATGTATATATAATAAGTATAGAAACTTGTAATATTGAATTGTAAAATACAAATGAATGTAAACTCATTAATGTATTGAGCAAAAGAGAACACAGATACTGTGTGTATTTGTATATTTGTGTGGCAAAAGTCTGGCACTGATAATTGGTCTAGCTGAAAAGACTGATCACACAGTTTTAACTAAATGAACAAAACTGCGATCACATATTCATATCAAAAGCAGCTAAACACTGATCACACACTCAAGGAACAAAACCAAGCTGAAAGTCATTTGAGTGTCTCTGAGAGACTGTGAATAATTGAATCGCACTCTTTTCTTTCTATAAGTGTGTCGTAATTTCAGCTTTGCTAAATACTGTACACACAATACTGAACGGTTCTGAAGTGAAACTCAAAAACCGGAAGTGTGATAAATGATGTTAATAAAAATTGACGCGATTAAGCACATTCGATTAATCGTACGAGTTAACGCGTTAACTTTGACAGCCCTAATATGTTAATATCAGCTAAATAGAGGAGAAGATGTTTTCTTCTTCAGGTTCCCTCTGGTGATTTCAGATGCTTTGTGAGAGCAAGCTGTGGTGTGTGGCGCTGGCACCTGACCCGGAGGCCGATCACCCCCCCGAACGCTGCCCCCTCGCGGCCCAGATCCCCGTCCACTGGTCTGGAGAAGCGGCGCGTGGAAGCCATCCTTCAGGTGTGGACATTCCCTTCCTGGTGCCATCCAGCTGCCACAGCATCTGCCAGCACTACAGCGATCTCCACATCGCCGGTGGCCAGGTTCTGCCGCTCAGCCCGGGCGCTGGAGATGTTCAGGGTGGAGATCACACTCGAGCTCCTCCGCCTCAGAGACCCTTCCTCCTGTCTGGAGACGTCCCGTGCCCGTCTCTCCTGCCTCCTCCTCTCAGGAGCTCCAGGCGCTGGCGTGAGGAGAGTGCCCGCGATCAGCCCTCACTGATGCCCCAGCCGCTCTCCAACTCTCAGCTCAACAGATACCTGGAGCAGAAGCTGGTGGAGCTGTACCGGCAGTACCTGGCCCACACACCTGCGGGGAGCAGACCGCTCATGGCCTCGGAGCTCCTGCAGACCAGCCTGGACCAGATGACCCTTCAGCTGAGCCGCGAGCAGAAGATGGAGACCACGCGGGCCAAGGACGTGCTGCTGGGCTGCTGGCTCAGAGTGACCAGCGTCTGTGCGTCCAGCGAGATCAGCACGCCTTTACTGCAGATCTCCTCTCAAGATGGAGCTGGAGAAGCTCCGTAGATGACCATTTGGTTTGGAACCATGTAAAGATGTCTTCTCTAACACTGGGGTGAACATATTTTGCTTTCTAAACAAAGAGGTCAAGCAGCTGCCAATCACACTCTCATCAGCCAATCAGAGTAAGCCTCGCCCAAACGTGCCAAAAAAAAAAAATTATGAATGAAAATACAGGAAAAAAATTAAATTTTTTTTCACATGATAAATAATAAATGTATGTTTAATATTTGTGTCACTAATCTGATTCCATACAGAACCTGCTCTCCCCAAAAAAGGCAAATTACTCTGTCCATTCCTGTTGAAAAGCTACTTTTTTTTTTTTTTTCACCTCAAAAAAACCTAGCCATTTAGGAGGGAAACTAAATCAAGTTTTTTTTGTTTTCTTTCGTTCTTTTTGGCTGGTTTTACACAGCCACATTTTTTTTGAATGGCAGAAAAATGCATTGTATTGTTATTATTATTGAAGTTATTTTTATTCACTTATGTTGCCATACATAAATATCTGGAATATTTCCATTATTTCCATTTGCTATTTTGTAAAGAAATATAATTTTATAATTTTATTATAAATAATTGTCATGCAGAGCTGAAGAAGAAACTTCACACTTTAGTCAATAGGAATCCCTGTAATACTTTTAAAGATGTGCCTTGAAATAATAATGGCACAGATACAGTTTTAAACACTGTTGTAGAAAAGTGGGACATTTCTGCAACAAAGTGTGTATATAACACACACGCACACACACAAAATGGCAAACAATGGGGAGGGGGTATTTTTAATATAAAAATGAAATAGCGGTTGCACTATTTGGCACATTTAAGACTGCGAGTGACTTTTGTTCTGTTCTTATTTTTAAATATATCCATTTGGCCAGTTTGAAACATTGAGGTGTTCAACTTCATTAATAAATTAGGTAATAAACCCCCATAAATAAAGAGTTTGTTGCTTCATCCACACATATTGGTCTTTTTTTTTTTTTAGCTTAAATTCAAGTAAAGTACTCAAGGTCTTTTAAAATAGGATACGAGATTTTTAGATAGATAGATAGATAGATAGATAGCTATAATCCTCCAATCTGGGACAAAATAAAGTTCTTCTTCTAATAAATAAAGGTAGCATTTTAAGTAGAATTTTTCTTTTAAAAAGAGAAAAAAAACTCTCCATCTTTCCTTGCCGACATGATTTGCAATGATTAATGCGGGTTCTGTTGACTTCAGAGCAAAATCATCTCTGAAAAAAAAGTCTGTAGGGGTGGTTGGATCTAAAGGGCTTTACGTCTGGAGCTCTGCTGGGATTGATGTGAACGTCTCTGTATATATTTAAAACCCCTCGACTCATCTCCATCCTCACAGCAGCATCTCGAAGCTCTTTAATGCCAGCGTGAAAACTCTTTAATGACTGGACCTGCTGCCCGGAACTCCACACTCAGCACACACACACACACACACACACACACACACACACACACACACACACAGCACAATCACACACACACACACACACACACACACACACCCACTTAGCACAATC